>OY282508.1:42226878-42686878 GCA_958295605.1 Ajuga chamaepitys
GGCGAGCTTGATTCAAACGAGTCGTCACCATGATGTTTGGATGCAACGTGAACGTAAAAAATTGGTGGTTAGCGCGTTCAAAAAACTGCCTTGTCGTTCCCACAGACGGCGCCAATTTGATAATGCGCAATCCGGTAACCACACAATTAAACAAGAATCTACGTAAACAATTTAAGAACACACAAGAATTACGTGGTTCGATCCGGAGATCTACGTCCACGGGCAGAAAACGGCAATCGCCGAGGTGTTCCTTTTTACTAGAACGTGGAGTTTACAGTGCGTATTACAGAATGCAAAGTGCGAACCCTAATTCAGAGTTCTTTTCACCTATTTATACTACTAAATCAAAACCCTAACTAAATCCCTATAATCTTGCCCACCAAATTTGCTTGGCAGTTGGGAAAAGATCATGGGCCTTGATTCTCGGAACAGACTTGATTCGCTGGACAGAACACGCGTTGCTGGGCCTATTGGGCCTGGGCCTCCGCGCTTGCTGGCGCGTTTGCTGGGCTGGTAAGTGGGCTCAGGTTTAACCCGGCCCGAAGTAACGATCCGAAGTAACCGGGTTATCCCTATCAGGCAGCCAGAAATAGTTATCAGAATGGGCGAACACAATACGATATGAAGAGGGATTTCCCTTTCCTGAATTCTCAATGGGATCAGGGCAGTCCATCTCACCCCCCAGGAGAACAGGTGGGGTCGTTCGGTATACGATTGGGAGAAAGAAAACCTCCATTCAGGTGACCCAGAAGACGAAGAGATAGAAACGCGGTGCCATAAGGATCGCAACAGTTTCGTAAGAACTCTAAACATTTGTCTTCCACCCGTGGATGAAGAAGTGATCTTTATGAATGAAGATACAGCTGAATTAGTGCAACCGCGTAATGATGCTCTAGAAATTGTGATCAAAATTGATGGGACCCTTGTCCA
Organism: Ajuga chamaepitys; assembly: GCA_958295605.1. Lineage (NCBI taxonomy): Eukaryota > Viridiplantae > Streptophyta > Magnoliopsida > Lamiales > Lamiaceae > Ajuga > Ajuga chamaepitys. The sequence goes on from OY282508.1 coordinate 42,227,809, forward strand.
CAAAACGATGGTGGACACTGGCAACTATGGAAATGTGTTATTCCTGAACACCTTCAAGAGATTAAGGCAGTTACAGGCACACCTCGAGCCTTGCCGTGATGTGATCATGGGCTTTGGGGCAAGCGAAGTCCGCCCCAAAGGAAAAATTACCTTGTCCGTTCATCTAGAAGAAAATGGCCGAGGTGTCACGCACAACTTGGTCTTCAGAGTAGTTACTTAGGCCTCCATCTACAATTATATGATTGGTCGCCCTTGTTTGATGGCGTACAAAGTAGTGGTGTCCATATATCACTATTGCCTTAAATACTTGTAGCCAAAAGAAAATATTATCATGCGAGGCGAATAGCTTAATGCGCGTGAGAGCTCATACAGTATCCGACCATTTGAGTTGAACATATTGGATGAACTGTCAAGGCAAGCGGCTGACAGACTCATACTCCCCAAGGGGTTGGGGACTTGGAGTGGGATCATATTGATCCCCAGAAAGATTTGAAGAGGAAGAGGGACGAGCCCGCATAGGAGTTAATCGGGGTCCATCCCGACCCAGGCCGACCCGAGATTAAAATCATGATTGGAGTCGAACTCGAGGAACCAATGCAGACTCTGTTGCTGGAAATTTTAAAGAAGAATCTCGGCATTTTTGCTTGGTTGCATACAAATATGTCATAATACACCGCTTGAACGTTAACGCTGAAGCACGACTTGTCTGTAAAAAAAGGTATCGTTTCAGTCCAGAAAAATATGGTGCCTTAGAATGCGAGGTACAAAAGTTACTCGCGAACCGTCTGCTTCGTGAAGTCTTTTATCCAGATTGGATCACAAACCCAGTTCTGGTAATAAAGCCTAGTGGTACATGGAGAATATGCATAGACTTCACGGATCTTAATAAGGCATGTCTGAAGGATAGTTTTCTGCTACCGCACATTGACCAGCTAGTAGATGCCACAGCGAGACATGAGTTGATAAGTTTTATGGACGCATATTCAGGATTCCACCAGATCTCGATGCACCCGAAAGACAAATAACTGACTGCATTCATTACGGATCGCGGCCTATTCTGCTAGACAAAGATGTTATTTGGATTGAAGAATGCCAGAGCAACGTACCAACATTTGGTGAATAAGATGTTCTCCAAACAAGTCGGCAAGACGATGGAAGTTTACATCGATGACATGCTCGTGAAAAGTAAGCGGCAAGGAGATCACGTGGCCCATCTCGAAGAAGCGTTCAATATTCTTCAAGAATTTCTAATGAAGTTAAACCCAAAAAATGTGCATTTGCGGTCAATTCAGGAAAGTTTTTAGGTTTCATGATAAACCAACGCAGGATCGAGGCTAACCCTTGAAAATCCCAAGTAATCCTCGATTTCCAACCTCCCAAGAAGGTTAAAGATGTGCAGTCATTAGCGAGCAAGGTAGCAGCCTTAAGTTGATTCATCTCACGGTCTTCTGTCTGATGTAAGGCCTTCTTTGATGCGATCAAGAAGGTGAAAACGTTTTAATGGAGCAACCACTGTTGTAGAGCACTCAAAAAATTAAAAGATTTTTTCCTATCACCACCGCTGCTGTTCAAACCAACCTAGGGAGAAAAGTTATATTTTTACCTCGCGGTCTCGACAAAGACGCTAAGCGCGGTCCTTATTCGGGAAGAAAATGGTGCACAGAGTCTCGTGTACTACGTGAGTCAGACCTTACATGAAGAAGAGGTTCATTATACTCCAATTGAGAAGCTCACATATTCATTGGTGATGACGGCTTGGAAATTACGATCATATTTCAATCAACACTTGACCGAAGTCCAGATAAATCATCCGTTCCGACACATGTTGCAGCGACCGGACGCAATAGGGAGACTGCTCAAATGGATGGTAGAATTGGTGCAATTTGACATCACTTATGCTCCGCGAACGACGATCAAATCTCAAGCTCTAGCCGACTTTGTCCTCGAGTTTACTCAGCCTATTGAGTTTTAGAATCTTGTAATATCCCCAAGGACGATGTACGTCAATGGATCTTAGACGACCCAAAAGGCAGGGGCAGGTATCGTCTTACTGAACCTTGAAAAATAGTACCTCATCTCAATAATTGGATTCGACTTCAAAGCGACCAACAATGAGGCAAAATATGAAGATATACTTGAATGGTGAATATGAAGATATTCACCAAATAAATGGTGAATATGAAGCCAAGGAGGAAAAGATGATAAAATAGTTGAAAATGGTTAGAGAAGCGACAAAAGGGTTTAACAAGATCGAGTTTGTACAAATCCCAAGAATGAAGAACTAGCAGGCAGATGCCTTAGCCCGTCTAGCAACGTCGAAGGTTCAGAAAATCTCACATCCGTCATTCTCATACGAGCGACAACCCCATCAATCCAGCAGGAAGAGGTAATGCAAATAGATTCAGAAGAGAGAATTTGGATGACATCGATCATACGCTACTTGGCGAACAACGAGCTCCCTCATAATTCCTTTGCGGCACATTAGCTCAGAATACGGTCGGCCCATTACACGATCATTAACAGAAGACTTTATAAAAGAGGGTACTCATCCCCCTATTGAAGTGTATTAAAGAGAATGACTAGAGATACATCATGGTGGAGATTCATGAAGGAGCGTGTGGAAACCATACTGGGGGGAAGGCGCTGGCCTAGAAGATCTTAAGACAAGGACACTTTTGGCCCACATTGAAGACAGATGCGATCCTTTTCGCAAGGTCCTGCCAAGAGCATTAAAGGCACACACAGTTTATTCGACTAAGACTAGAAAATTTCACGTCCGTCTACAGTCCGTGGCCATTCGCAAAGTGGAGGATTGATCTCATCGGCCCATTTCCCAAAGTGAAAGGGGGTTATGTCGAGGCGATCGCCGTGGTGGACTACTTCACCAAATGAGCAGAAGTTGAGCCCTTAACTGAAGTCACCCAAAAGAAGGTGGTGGACTTTATTTGGAAAAACATAATTTTCCGATTCGGGATACCGAGGTCTTTCGTCATGGACCATAGAAAGCAACTCGAAAACCAACAATTCAGAGAGCTATGCGACGGACTCAATATCAAAACCCACTTACCACACCATACCACCCCCCAATCAAATGGACAAGTGGAAGCAGTCAACAAAGTCCTGAAACACATGCTAAAAGCGCATTGACCGAGAAAAAGGGTTATTGGGCTGAAGAACTCCCGGGGGTCCTGTGGTCGTACAGAATGACCTACAGAACATCGACTAGAGAAACCCCCTCTGTCTCGCCTATGGGACGGAAGTTGTAATTCCTGTGGAGATCGGAGCGCCCACCTTGCGGGTAATGAGCTTCGATGAACAAGAAAATGATGAAATCATTCAAAGTCAACTGGATCTACTTGAAGAACGAAGGTTGGAGGCGGAGAACAAAAATGTTACGTACAAACAATAACTGGAACAATTTCACAACCAACAGGTCAAAACCCGAAGGTTCCAGGCAAATGATCTTGTGTTGAGAAAGGTCCTTACTTCGATGACAACTGGAGTATTCGGCCCAAACTGGTGGCTTAAACTTCTTTCTTGGTCTTCGTATTTAAAATTTTATGATGTTATTGTTGGGTCATGGTCTAGATATGCCAAATTTCATGTGAAAATATATTAATATTGAGAATTTGATGCATATGAAAAATACCTCTAGGATCCAGTCAGAAGGTGTGTAAGGTCAGTGTTGTAGAAAGTGTAGATGACACTCTCTATAGAAGCATGTTAGGGAGCTTTCTGTACTTGATAGTCAATAAATCCAATGTTGTTTTTGCGTCTGTGTTTATGCTAGGTACCATACTGATCTTAAGGTCACCCACTTAAATGTTGTTAAAAACATAATTTAAGTTTATTAATAGTACATTTGATCTTGGAATATGGTTATAAAAACACTAATATGCAAAGACTGTGGGGTTTATTGACTTAGTTTTTGTTGAGAATATGGATGATATGAAGAAATACTTCAGGGATGCTTCCATCTTGGATAACCTATTCAGCTTCGGGACATTTAGGGTTGGCAATGGGGCGAGAAATCCCCATTCCCCACCGGGATCCGCCCCGAATGGGGCAGGGATTTCCCATTTTCTTCCTCCGATGGGGCGGGGACGGGGATTTTTGCCCCGATGGTGGGGACGGGGATAGGGTTCCACGGGGATCCCCGCCCGGTTCCCCGCGGGACCCCGCTATATAATTTTTTTTTTTCCCTTATATATGTAGTGGGGAATGCATTCCCCACCCCGTTCCTCGCAGGGATCCGATAATATTCTGTAATTCTATATATTTATTTAGTAAAAATATATTTTATTTTTATTACTCCCTCTGTTCCATATTAATTGACGTTTTAGGATGAAAGGGAAGAATTGAGGATGAAATATTTTGACAGATATACCCTTAGCTAAAGATTTGACCAAATCAAAATATCTATAATAGATTGAAAAATAAAGATATTTTAGGATCCAGCCAGGGAGAAAATTGGTAGAATGGTGAAAAATATATAAAATATCAATTAATTGAAAAAGGGAAGAACATCCTAAAACGTCAATTAATATGGAACGGAGGGAGTATATTCCTATTATTGTAATATTAAAATGACTTAAATATATTATATCCTAATTTTTTTTGTTGATTTTGTTAAATTTAAGTCTATAAATTATTTCTTAATGTATTTTATTTTAAATTTTATTAGTAGATATATTAAATAAAATTAAAAATAAAAAATAAGAAAAGGGGGACGGGGAATCCCCGCGGGGATGGGGACGGGGAATCCCCGCGAATGCGGAGACGGGGATGGAAACTTGCAGTTACAAGGGGCAACTCTCAAATTTTATTTTTTTTATTTGGTCGTTGTTACGTACTATATATATATACTTTGTTGACAACATGAAAGGCCACTTGCCAATATGATTGACTTGTGATGTAATTCTTTTGTTCTTAGGTAAGGGGTGTTGTTCAATTGGGGGACTGTCAGAAAATAAGTTGATAATGCATGTGACACAAGAAAACAATTGATTTAACAACTCACTGTAAAAAAAAAAAAAAAAAAAAAAAAAAAAAAATTGATGAACGATGTAGGTTGGAAAGTTTTTCCCATTGCTATAATTTAGCTGACATGGTTGAATGTTGGTCTCATCTCTCTACCCATTGAATTGATGAATCTTTCACAATGTGGTATGACATGCAATAAATGGTTTCTGTAAAATTATTTTTTACCCCTCTTTCCTCTCTTTCCTTTATTTGAAAAATCATGTTTTCACAAGTAAGCCTTTGGTAAAATAGTTGAAGAATTCGACATTTATTCTTGCAAGACCTAAAGGGTGAAGTTATCACCTAATTATTAGTAAGGTAATAGTATATCTCATCTTTTATATTGTTCATTTGATACACATTACCGAAGGATATAATTTATTAATTTTGTGGTTGTTATTTAACTCAAGGACCTGACCATCATAAATTTATTTTGACCATATGTTCGTGGTCAAGGTCCCATCATCGAGTACTGGTTCTACTATTGAACATTTCCTCTGTTTCGTTGCCCATTTTATAGGAAACTAGCTTACTATTTTAATAGATAATGACATATAATAAGTTTTGTATTTGTCAGGTTGGATAAATCATGCAAAATAATGTTGTTAAAATTCTTGTAGATCAATGGAATATTCTTATGAAACATCAGCTATATTAGAGCAATTGGCATAATCACTACAACAAAAAAGGTTTAACACTACGGTAAAAAATCGCAGTTAAAGGCATATAGCGACCGTGGTAGTAGATACCGTAGTTGTAGACCCTCTACATATAACTATGGCTCAGAACCGTAGTGGTAAAGTTAATATCTACCACTAGGGTATGTATGACCGTGGTTCGGAAGTTCTTTTCACAATGGTCTGAACCGTAGTAATATCTATTAACCACGATTGTTAGTTCAAATTGACAACGGACAAGAAGTTCCTTTCACTACGGTTTGAACCGTAGTAATATATATTAACGACTATGGTTCAAATTTGAACTAACAACCGTAGTCATTCAAATTGAAAACCATAGTAGTATATTTTAATAACTACGGTTGTTAGTTCTAATTGACCAGCTAATGAAGAAAGACTATGGTTTATGGTTATTCATTTACTACGATTTTGAACTGTTGTCGTAGATTGACACACACTAGATTTATTACTAATGCAACAACCGCAAGTGAACGGTTTTGCTATAGTACTAGGACAAGGTCGATCCCACGATGATTAGTATCGGCATCGGATAAGTGAATTGCACTAAACATTTTAATGGTTAACTAGATGATCGAATAAGTAATTTTTGGTATTTTGAGAAATAATTGAAATACACAAGTAACTAAAAATAATAAGATAAACTAGAGGAACAAAACCTGAGGATTAAATAATCAATTAAGGGTAATCTAGGCTTAGAATTCAATTATGAGCATCTAAACCCAATTAATCCAATTAATCCAATTAATCCAACTTTTAACTGAATGCTATGTATCGAAAAATGATCACGAATATATGCAAGACCCCCTCTCAGAGCGAATGACGTTGTTGATTGTATAGAATTCATCGCCGTCTCAGATCGATTAATTAAATACAACTCCTAATCGATCCTAAGACCAAAGTTCCCACAACTAACTCAAACATCTCGGTTCTATTGCTTAATCATGTCAATTAATGTGATCTCGGATCAAATTTCTCCTCTCGGTTCCAATTTAATCCTCAATAAATGTTAAAAAAGTGATCAAATCATTCAACAAACATTTTAAATACTTAATCCATCAATAACATAACACGGAGTTGAATTAATCGGCTAATAATCACAAATCACCCATAATCTACTTTCTAAACCTAGATTAAGCAAATTTAGCCAACCATGATCATAATAAAGGATAAACCCAAATATATAAATATAACCATGTTCATAAATATTAAAAGGGAATGGAAAGATAAAACCTATTTAAATGATAATGTTGATCTCCAAGCTCAATCCCCACCTTTTACTCTCCAAATTCTCTCTCTCTCTAAAAACTAACAATGAAAAGTATGCTAGCTAGAAAAATAAAATTATGGCATCTATACCATATTTGGGGCTTTCCTAGGGCTCATGGGCCAAAAATAGAGTTTTGGGGCTAAAAAGCCCACATTTTCGGCATTTGTGCACGGTCCGTGCAAGCTTGCATGGTTGTGACCATGCACGACCCTGGAATTCCCAAACTTTATGTTCTCCTGCACAGTCTGTGTAGGGCTGCTCAGTCATGACCGTGTGTTGTGCTCTAGGCACTCTTTCGCCTTCTATGCGCACGGACTGTGCACGGTCACGTTCGTGACCGTGCAGGGCCCAGAATTGGCCTGTTTCTTCAGTCTTTGGGTTTTTTCTTGTTTTCTTCGGCTCTCTTCTACTCGTCATCTCTTTTTACACCTGTTTAACCTATAAAATGCTCATCAATCGAATTTTCTGATGAGAGAAAGAAAATACAAATTATATGACAGACGAGAGCTTAGAATATGCAAATATACGATAAAATATCTATTCTAAGCGTGTCTTCATGGCTGAAAATCCCGTTTGTCAACCCCCTCAAACTAAACCCTTGTTTGTCCCTGAGCAAATAATACAAAATAATGAGGATTTTCTTTCTTAGTTGGATGAAAACATATAGGTATTATCGGTTTTACTTGGAAATATATGTCTCAGACTAAAAACACATTCTATCTATCCAACATCACAAGTTAAGAACTTTTTGAATCATCAAAATATCCTCACAGACAAGTGTATCAGTCAACCACTCAAGAGTATATAATATGGTTGTGTATCGCTCAAGTTGTATACATATGCATGCCCTACCATATGCTTGCCTATTGTCTAATCTCTTTGCCACTTTTGATAAATACGAGTAGAGAATCAGAAAGGTCTTTTGTTTTGGTTGTAATGTGGGCTTTTTGGATTAGGTGAGATATGTTTGGGTGTAGCACTTAACTTAGATCGATTGAGTTGCACTCAACTAGCACTCAAATAAGTTTTACTCCCACTTTCACTTTTCGCACTTGTATGTCTCTTTCACCTTCTCCAAATCACCACAACCAACTAGTTTTCACAAAATGTGAGTTAGAACATCTTTGACTTCTAACTCAATCAAAGTAACTTCTATCATTGGCTTATTTGACTCTTTTCTTGATCCTAAACTATAAACATTCAATTGAAATGAAATGTACATTATTTTTTTTTTTTTGTCAGTGCTCGATTTTTCATTTTGTCTTTCTCTTTTCTTCCCCGCTCTATATTCATCACCTCATTCTCAAGATTTCTGTAGTTCTCACTCATATTTACCTTCCAACCTCCTCTCTCAAACTCATTCGATCCAAGTGTGGGAAAAAGATTTAAAAGATGTATATGGCTTGTAATTTGAGCTATCAAGAAAAGGCTACAAGTTCAACTTGGCTAACTAGGAATAATTCGTATAAAGGGGTAGGAATGAATTTTAAGGCTAAAAAATGGGTTGAAATCAAAGATCGTCTAAAATAATTTTCAATGCTCATAAATTATCTCATGATTTCAAATAGACTCAAGGCAAGTTCTAGAGGTACTATGCATATGATCAACATCACACAAGTCAAGGAAAGTATTGAACTCCAAAAATAGGAGTTCCTCATTTTGGCTCAAAAGCTCACTGGCTTATATATTATGATTTATCCTTTTGTTCCAAAACAAATGTGTGTATATATCACAATTTCAATCAAAAACAATTTTATGTATCATCATTGATGACACTTCCAATACCTCATTAAACTAATATCTCCTCTTTCAAGAAAGGTTTTGAAAAAAAAAAATCCTCAATTTTGCCAATGTTAAAGATCAACATATAGTTTCTTCAAACTATCAACAACTAAAAGACAAACATAACTTAACAAATTAACTAAAGTTTAACACTAAAATCTAAACAAGATTCAAGACTAACAGAATAAACACAAGGAAAACGAGCAACCACCCTTTGAATTTTGCAACATACATCCCCCCCTCCCCCCCCCTCCTCAAACTATTTTAAGTTAATTTCCAAAAAGCGTTAAAATAGTTTTAAAATGTAGAGATGTTGCGAATGACCTACAAACTCCCCCTAGAAGAGGGTGGAGTTGGCTCGTAGTGATCGACTTCCACATTGAGGTCATCGAGCTTTTGCAAAAGCTTAGCCATCTGCCTCTGTTCCTTTGAACTGCCCTTCTGAGCTTCTGAAATTTCTGATAAGGCGCTCATAATGGTGGTCTGGCCCGTTGTCAGATTTCTCTGGGTGTTCATCACATTGGCCTGGTTGGCTATGAGTACTTGTTGTTTCTCTTTAAGCTCGGTGACAGCTGCTTCCAGGGCTCTCAACCGTTTTGTGACTGTTGGAGATTCCCCGCGCTGTTGAGAGGAAGACTCATCTCCTCGCTGTCCAGGAGATCCCGCTTCGATGTTGCGGATCTCTTGTTCTTCCTCCATCTGCTCTTCGGTTGGCACTTGTTTGTGAGGTAGTTAAACTCTGGATGGCCCCTTCTAAATCATTGTTGCATGGTCTGTGGTCATCAAGCTTCATCACTGTGGTCAGGTTGGTGTTGGGCAAGGGGAATGGCCCACCATCACGTTGTTTCCACATTCATACTCCCTCCTTAGATAACTTGACATAATGAGATGTCTTGAGGATTTCAGTTGTTATCTTGGAGCACCACTCATCGGTTGATATCTTGACAGATTAATCTTGAAGTGTTGTGCCAATGCAAGTGATGACCCTCCAATTCGTATAGATCCTGTTTTCTTGTGTTATCGAATGGAACTGGCCCATCAAGTAAGGTGTTGATCGCACCTTGTGGGGTGCCATCATGCACCATAACATATACAGCTCGTCCACCCAGAGACCTCCTGCTTCATTCCTCACGAACAGAGTGTGCTGCATAACCTTAGCCATGTATCAGAATGTCGGATTTCGAATTTCAGTTGGCTTCGATCTGCTAGCACTATAAGTGGGATGAGATGGTGTAGCATCTGGTTTATAACTGATTCTTGGCCAGAAGTCTTGAGAATTGAGATCATCATGTTGGATGAAGTAACCAGTGGACCAAAACTGGAAGATACTTCCCAATTGTCGGGAGTTTAGCTCCCGGGCCCGGTTTCCCAGCCAAAACATCATGCTCAAGGCTTCTTCATGGTGTATGACACCATCAAGTGTGGAGGAAAACTCCAGGACCAATTTCTTGTAAGTTGGCCAACATCCATGGAGGAAGTAATTCCACTCCATTCGTTGGATTAGAGTTTCCACATCCTCCCGAATACCCAACTCATCCATGGTTTGTGGGTCTGGATATAGAGTCCGAATGATTCTTCTCTTGACCAGTTTGTTCCAGCCCTCCCGGACTGTTTTCGATTCCCACATCTATCCAAAGTCGATGCCATACTCATCAAGCGGATTAATCTGTTCGGGTTCAACTTGCTCATTATGTTCTTGTGTGCCTCGTGAACTTGATTCTCCGAATCTCGCAACCTTTCTTTTGAACGCCATGTTTGGTATGAGAAGATATAACCTACGATCACCCAATAAAACGTAAGAAAATTTCTCATTAACACCCCCTCCCCCCCTCAAACTAGAATTGAGACATATGTTAAAAAATAATGCATTCCTAATTATATATGTCCTTATATCTAGTTTAATCACATATCAAAACTATCAACACAAATAACACAAGTGATTCTCTCAAAATAATTTGTAGTATGTGTTTGAGATAAGAACATGCACATATATCATACTACAAATTAGTTTAACTCGATTACAATCAACAAATCCGAGAAATTAACACGTGCCCTCAAACTAGTTTGGTGTTGTGTACTTGAGATAAAGCAAATTCACTACTAGAAATAAGGTTTTTTGCCACTACAAAATGTAGTTACAAAAAAGGGAGAGTAGTCACAAAAATATTTTTAGTAACTACAAATCTAAAAGTAGTTACTATAGGGTAGTCACTTATAATAAGATGCAAAAAAAAAATTTGTAACTACTTTGTAGTTACTAATGTATTTGTAACTATTTTTTGCAACTACTTTGTAGTTACTAATGTATTTGTAACTACAAGTAGTTGCAAAAGAGCTTGACGTACTATAGCAAATTTGGTTAAAATTGTATGAAATATTTTATGTAACTAATAATAGTTACAAAAGGGGTTACTTTTAGTAACCACTCTTGTAGTTACAAAAGGCTAGCGACAAATACCCTTTTTTCTTGTAGTGATTGTAATGCACTGCAATCCAAACTAGTTTGAGCCATAAGAATTCAATTCTAATGAACATTAAGATGAGTGAATGATAACACATGAAGTGCAAAAATAGATTAAAAAAAAATAAAAAATCATCAAGAATATAACCTATCTTGCACCTACACACTCAATGTTCACAAATTCATTCATCACTACAATTAATTTAAGCTTATAATGGGAATAGAATACCAAGATAGGCACCAATTGGCCTTCAATCAACAAAATAAGCACAAAAATAATTGCACACAAAGTGTTCGATGAAATGCTTCAAAGAATATCTAATTTCGAATTGAACGATTTCAAGTTCTACATACTCCCTATGCTCAACAATCAACAATGTATACTCATCAAACAAATTTATCCACAAAACTTCAAGTGATTCGAACTTATATTGGAGATGGATAATAAAGCACTAATTTGATAAAATTGCCCAAAAATTCGAATTTAATTCAAAGTTAGTGAACATACCTTGTGATTTTAGGGAGATTAGGCCTTGAGGGTTGATGCTCCAAGATTTTTGAGTGAATTTGTGTTGAATTTGTGTGTTTGTGTGGGTTTTTCGCGATTTGAGAGAGAGAGGAATGAAAATAATGTGTTTTTCGTGTTTCAAAATTGGTTTTGCCTAGGTCATGCATGGACCGTGCACAACCCCAAAAACGGGATACTTACTGGTCTGTTGCATGGACCGTGCACGACCATAAAATTGGGGGTTTTACTGTTCCGTTGCATGGACCGTGCAACGCAACCATGCAACACTCAAAAACTTGAAATTTTACCCTTTTTTAGGCTCTTCTCATCCATTTTGCATCCCAATCACTTTTTCTACCATTTCTTGCATTCAACCGCCATTATTCAACAACCAAGAATTTAAAAACACATTAATCAAAGAATCTAACTAATCAAAATAAGAAATTAAAGAAATACCGCCGGGTTGCCTCCCGACAAGCGCTAAGTTTAACGTCTTTAGCCGGCGCATGTTTATCTAGACTCAATTTGGTTCAACCAAAGATAATTGGTAAACTTCTCTCGCTTGTTCGTGGCCAAAGTACCTCTTCACCCTTTGTCCATTTACCATAAACGTGCTCCCATCGGTTTGAACTAGCTCGACGACTCCACTTGGTAGCACTCTATTGACTGTGAAGGGTCCCAACCATTTTGATCTCAGCTTCCCGAGAAAGAGTTGGAGATGAGAATTGAACAAAATGACTTAATCCTCATGACAAAAATCTCATTTGATGATCAATTTTTCATGAAATCTCTTGACTCGTTCCTTGTACACTCTTGAATTCTCAAATGCTTGATTTCGAAACTCATCAAGTTCGTTCAATTTGCCCCAGCCGATTGAAAGTCGAAATTCAACTTCTTTATCGCCCAATATGCACGATGTTCAAGCTCCAAGGACAAATGACATAATTTCCCAAAGAGTAGTTGATAAGGTGACATACCAAGGGGTGTCCTGTAGGCCGTTCTGTATGCCCACAATGCATCATCCAACTTCAAAGCCCAATCCTTTCGATTTCCACTTACTCCCGGTTGGCTAGTTCAGCTTGTCCATTCGCTTGAGGATGATATGGTGTAGTCACCCTGTGCTTCACACCGTATCGGGCCAACTAATCATTTAGCCATTTGTTGCAGAAATGCGACCCCCATCACTAAGCAATGCTCTAGGTGCTCCATAACAGGTGATGATATTTTTCACAAGAAATTTTGACACCACCTTAGAGTCATTGGTCGATGTAGGGATAGCTTTGACCCATCGAGAGACATAGTCCACCGCCAACAAAATATATTAGTAGCCTTGAGATAATGGGAATGGTCCCATGAAGTCAACTCCCCAAACGTCAAACAACTTAACTTCAATAGAATTGGCAAGTGGCATTTCATATCTTTTTGAGATTCCACCAGTTCATTGGCACCGATCACATTGGTTGATGAATTTGTGGCAATCTTGAAAGATTGTTGGCCAATAGAATCCACTTTGAAGAACTTTAGCCGCCGTTCTATTGACCGCAAAATGTCCTCCACTTGGGGAAGAATGACATTGCTCAATAATATCTCAGCCTTCTTCCTCAGATACACACCACCGGATGATTGAATCAGCACATCTCCAGAAAAGGAATGGATCATCCCACATATAGAACTTTGCTTCATGGTAAAACTTCTTCTTTTGATGTGGTGAAAAGTCGGGTGGTGGTGCTCCACAAACTAAATAATTCACAATGTTAGCATACCATGGAAGTCGAGAAATGGTCATCATAAGGTGTTCATCAGGAAATGTCTCTTTGATCGCCTCTTGTTGACCTTTTGTGTCCACCTCGTTCTCAATTCTTAAAAGATGATCTGCTACAGCATTCTTACATCCTTTCGATCCTTGATTTCCAAGTCGAACTCTTGTAGGAGCAAGATCCATCTGATGAGCCTTGGCATGGCATCCTTTTTGTCGAAGAGGTATCAAATGGCTGCATGTTCTAAGTATACAATCATTTTCGTGCCCACAAGATAGGCACGAAATTTGTCAAATCCATATACTACCCGCCAGCATCTTCTTCTCGGTTGTTGTGTAATTTGATTGAGTCGGGTCAAGGTTTTTACACGCGTAATATATCACGCGAAATTTTTTGTCCTTCTTCTGTCCCAAGACTGCCCCGACTGCTATGTCACTCTCATCACACATGAGTTCAAAAGGTTGGTTCCAATTGGTTGATACCAAAACTGGTGTCGAAACCAACGTTTTCTTCAACACCTCGAAGGCCTGTAAACATGAATCACCGAAAACATAAGCAGCATCTTTTTCTAAAAGGTGAAACAAAGGTTTAGCAAAAAATCATGAATAAACCTTCGGTAAAAACCAGCATGAACCAAGAAGCTTCGGACTCCCTTCTCATTGATTGGTGTTGGTAGTCTTTCAATGGCAACCACTTTGGCTCGGTCTCCTCCAAACCTACAGTTGAAACCTTATGCCCTAACACTATACCTTCTCTTACCATGAAGTGACATTTTCCCCAATTTAAGACAAGGTTAGTGTCTTCACAACGCTGCAAGACTAGAGATAAGTTAAACAGGCAATGATCAAAAGATGAACCGAATACGGAAAAATTATCCATAAACACTTGCATCACATTTTTAATCAAACCGCTAAAGATAGTCATCATGCACCATTGAAAAGTAGTTGGTGCATTACATAAACCAAAGGGCATTCTCCTAAAGGCAAAAATACCATATGAACATTCAAATGCTGCTTTTTCTTGATCCTCCGGGGCAATTATAATTTGATTGTACCCGGAGTACCCATCCAAAAAATAATAGTACTCATACCCGGCTAATCTATCCAACATTTGGTCAAGAAACGGAAGGGGAAAATGATCTTTCCTAGTAGCAGCATTCAACTTTCGGTAGTCAATACAAACCCTCCAAGCTGTTATTAACCTAGTGGCTACTTTTTCCAAATCACTCACCTTAACCACCATTATTCCTTCTTTCTTAGGCACTACTTGGGTAGGACTCACCCACTTGCTATCGGATATAGGAAAAATTATGCCATTATTAAGCCATTTCAAACTTCTTTCCTCACCACCTCTTGCATAATTGGATTGAGCCTACGCTGATTTTACACACTCGTTTTATAATCCTCTTCCATTAAAATTTTATGCATGCAAATAGCGGGGCTAATCCCCTAAAGATCTGAGATGGACCATCCAATAGCACTCTTGTACTTTCTCAACATTTCAAGCAACGTTCCACATTCACTCTCATTAAGATATGCAAAAATGATAACAGGAAATTTCTTACCTTCGTCGAGGTACTCATAAGTCAAGTGGTCGGGAAGAGGCTTCAATTCAACGTTGGGTCCCTCTTCTTCTTTTCCCTTAGGCTCCTTTTGCCCGGTTGAACTCTCATCCTCCAATTTCAACCAAGAAATTTCCTATTTGTGCATCTCCTACAAAAAATTCAATGCACTAACACTATCCACAACATCAACACTGTTAGCTTCATTGTTAGTACATGCAAATATAGAGCCGTGCAAACAAATCTCTAAAGAGTCAATTTCACTAGAAGCTAGGAAATTTCTTATATCAATGATATCTAGCAAATCTAAAGCATTGCGTTCCTCGATAGCACTAATCTCATCCACATTGTGAAACCTTATTGCCTTATAAATCGAAAAAGTAACCTTTTCATCATTCACTCATAGGGTGAGTTCCCCTTTTTGAACATCAATGAGGGCTCCACCCGTTACTAGAAATGGGCGGCCCAAAATCAAGGGGACTTCCTTGTCTTCATTCATGTCCAATACTACAAAATCCACCGGGATTATGAACTCACCTACTTTGATCAACGCATCCTCCACTATCCCTTTTAGTAGGTCAAGGACCTATCCGCCATTTGCAAAGTGATAGTGGTAGGTTTAATGGTTCCAATTTCCAATTTATTGAATATAGAGAGTGGCGTGAGATTGATGCTTGCCCGAGATCACATAATGCTTTTTCAAATTTTTTATCCCCAATAATACAATATATTGTAAAGCTACCTGAATCCTTTCTCTTTTGAGGGATTCTTCTTTGAATGACGGCACTACACTCCTCGGTTAGGTAAACCATTTCATACGCCTCCAATTTTCGCTTTCTTGATATTACCTCCTTAAAAAATTTAGCATAATTAGGCATTTGGTGTAAAGCATCAATAAAAGGAATGTCAATATGCAACTTTTTGAAGATTTCCAAAAACATAGCAAATTGATTATCCAACTTCTTCTTTTGATAAGTTTGTGGAAATAGAAGGGGAGGGAAATAAGTAGGAAGAGTGGAGTAGGAGCGGAGTTTGGCTTCACGGCCCCTTTTTCACTTGTTTCTCCAAGATCCTTGGGTTTTGCTTTCTTTCTCGATCACTCAGTCACTATCCACCGATAACTTTGGCCCTTCATACTCGGCTCCGCTCCTTAGCCGAATTTCTTGGCATTGTTCCTTGGGATTCTTCACCGTGTCACTCGGAAATTGTTCTTTGTGGTGTTAGGGGCTAATTGCTTGGGCTAACTGGCTCATTTGCAATTGCAAGCTTTTGATGTTAGCCCCGTTCGTCACAATACTCTTGCTTACATCAACTTAGAACTTTGTGAAAGAATTGTCCATTTGTGACATTCTTTCATTCGTTCTTGCAATGAAAGATGTCAAGAGTTCATTTAAGCTTGGCTCCCTACCTTCGTTTATTACCCTATTGGTAACAGAGAATTCGGGTGGTGGTTGAATCGAATTGTTGGGATTGGCATGAGAAAGGTTTTGATGACCCTTTAATCTCGGTTGGTAGTGACCCGATTGGTGTTGGTTGTGATTGTAGTTCGAATGTTGGCCTTGCCCCGGATGTGGATATTGGTGTCCCCTTTGGTTTCCATAACCCCTTTGATGAATAAAGTTACAATCCTCGGGGTCTTCTTATGAAACAATGGTTTTCGCACTTTGTTCCAGTTGAACCGAAGTGGCGGCTTTAGTTAGTGACTCCAATTATTTAGACAAAGCCGCTATTTGAATCTATAGTGAGGAGCTTGACTCCTTTTCCACTACGCTTGCAACCACCTTTGGTTTTTTCCTTCCGTTTGGCCATTGATATGATTTTGTGGCCATGTCCTCAATAATTGTCGTTGCATCTCTTGCCGTTCTTGCAAACAATAAACCATCGGCGGCTGCATCTATGATTTTCCTTGTAGGCTCGAATAACCAGTCATAGAAGTAGCAAAATTTCTCCTTATCTTGCAACCCGTGTTGGGGGCAATTCCGGAGTAGTCTTGAAATGCTCCCACACCTCCTATAATGGTTCAACATCGAACTAATGGAATTGTGTGATTTCTCCTCTCAGTCTAATGGTCTTACTCGCTGCAAAGTACTTCTGGAGGAACCTCTGATAGAGATCGTCCCACGTTCGTATGTGTTCGTTGACAAGGGAGTTGTACCATAGTTTTCCCCTATCTCTCAATGAAAAAGAGAAAAGGCGGAGCTTAATCTGATCATGAGGGACTTGGTTGATTTGAATTGTCCCGCATACTTCCAAGATCGTAGACAAATGCAAATTCGGGTCTTCACTTGCATGGGCCCCAAACTGATTCTGTTGGATAATACAAATGAGCCGACTTTAGTTCGAAATTCACTGCATTCACAGGTGCTCTACCCATCCCACCATAATTTCGGTTTACTACCGGCCACAGAAAGTCTTGAATAGTGTCTTGGGGTGGCGGGTTAAGCACTTGCTCTCTCCAATTCCAAAGAGCATTCACCTCTTCTTGTTGTTTCCGCATCATCTCTATCATTTGATGATAGATGTTTGCTTGATCAGGCGGAATTAAAGGTGCATTCCTCTCAACTTGATTGACGGCTCTTGGGTCGTTATCTTTGGCTTCCATGCTTCTTTCTCTATCCTTTCTCGCTTGATTGTATCTACAAGTTTCCTCGATTTCCGGGTCAATAGGTAGCAATCCTTCCAACCCTTGCAACCTCAAGTGCATCAACACATTGCACAATAATCAAAAAGAGATCTTGTAAGCTCAATTGATAACTAATCAACAAACAAAATCACTAAACTAAGAAAGAAGAAGAAAATGTCTAGAGTATCACAAAATGCCTAGAACAACATTTTTCGGCTATCGTTACCGAATCCCGGCAACGGCGCCAAAAAATTGACACACACTAGATTTATTACTAATGCGACAACCGCAAGTGAACGGTGTTGCTATAGTACTAGGTAATTACAAGGTCGATCCCACGAGAATTGGTATCGATATCGGAGATGTGAATTGCATTAAACAGTTTAATGGCTAACTAGATGATCGAATAGTGATTTTTGGTATTTTGAGAACTAATTGAAATAAACAAGTAATTAAAGCTTATAAGATGAAATACAGGAACAAAATCTAAGGATCAAATAATCAAATAAGGGTAATCTAGGCTTAGATTTCAATTATGGGCATCTAATCACTAATAATCCAATTAATCGAACTTTTAAATGAATGCTATGTTTTGAAGGATGATCACGTATATATGCAAGACCCCCTCTCGAAGCGAATGACGTGTTGATTGTATAGGATTAATCGGCGTCTCCGGTCGATTAATCAAATACAACTCCTAATCAATCCTAAGACCAAAGTTCCCACAACTAACTCAAACCGCTCGGTTCTATTGCTTAATCATGTCAATAAATGTGATCTCGGATCAAATTTTTCCTCTCGGTTCCAATTTAATCCTCAATAAATGTTAAACAAGTGATCAAATCATTCAACAAATATTTTAAACAATTAATCAAACAATAACATAACACGGAGTTGTATTAATCAGCTTATAATAATCACTAATCATCCATAATCTACTTTCTAAACCTTCATTAAGCAAATTTAGCCAACCATAATCATAATAAAGGATAAACACAAATATATTCATATAATCATGTTCATACAAATATTAAAAGAGAATGAAAAGATAAAACATATATATTTAAATGATAATGTTGATCTCCAAGCTCAATCCCCACCTTTTGCTCTCCAAATTCTCTCTCTCTAAAAACTAACAATGAAAATTGTGCTAGCACGAAAACTGAAAATTAGGGCATCTATACCATATTTGGGGCTTTCCTAGGGCTCATTGGCCAAAAAATAGAGTTTTGAGGCTAAAAAGCCCACATTTCCGGCATTTGGGCACGGTCCGTGCAAGCTTGCACGGTTGTGACTGTGCACGACCCTGAAATTCTCCAACTTTTTGTTCTCCTGCACGGTCCGTGCAAGGCTGTACGATCATGACTGTGCGTCGTGCTCTGGGCGCTTTTTCGTCTTTTGTGCGCACGGACCGTGCACGGTCTTAAGGGCTTGCACGGTCGTGACCGTGCACGGCCCAGAATTAGCCTGTTTCTTCAGTCTTCGGATTTTCTCTTATTTTCTTCAACTCTCTTCTGCTCGTCGTCTCTTTTTACACCTGTTTTACCTACAAAATGCTCAAAAACTGATTTTTTTTCCGACGAGAGAAAGAAAATACAAATTATATGACAAAAAAGAGCTTAGATATGAAAATATACGATAAAATCTCTATTCTAAGCGTGTTTTCGTGACCGAAAATCCCGTTTATCATATAATTTTTATCAATTTAAAAAAATGGTTGTTGATGTATTTGAAAATTGTAATTTACATTTTTTTCTTATATTAATGAAATTAATATAGAATGAAACATACGATCAACATTTTGCATAATATTAAAAAAAAAAAAGGACAAATGAATAAATAATAAAAAAAAATTAGTGACAATTTGAAAGTTCTCTTGTGCGTGCGATCAATAGAATGTCGTCCCTGAGAGATGCGACTTTGCTTATTTTTCTATAACTCCCAAATAGTACCATACACTCCCTCCGTCCCACTTAAATTTGCATACTTTTCTTTTAGGTCCGTCCAACTTAACTTTGCACGCCCTTAAAAATGAATTTCTATCTTTGAAAAAGTCAAGAATTCCCCAAAATTTATTTTTTCTTAACATCCGTGTCCGATCAACCATACAAAATTAGCCGGAACGGAGGGAGTATTTATTAAAAAGATTGTACAATATTGTACTGTAGCAAATTCACCAATTTTTAGGTTTAGGTTTCGACATAAATGATCGATTTAATAATTGGGTTTTGTTATCACTTCTCTGAAAATAATCTGAGAATGGTTTTCGATCAAAGGAGTCTTAGTCAAAATAGAGCTGGTTTAATTCCCCTAAATTGATGTTGCTGATGTGTATTTTTTATTATTAATTTATAAACAAAAAATATTTTCTTATGCAACGTGCATAGATGGCGAATTAATTGTCAAGTAGGAACAACCCCAATTAAATAGGTTATGTGGGGCTCACATGTCAAATTCCAACTGAATTAGTGATCGACAATGATGTGTGTTCTTAAATTTGAACAAAGTTTAAAATATATCTTGGACTAAAATTAAATTTATATTTACTACAAAAATCATAACCTACATAACTAAAAAGGAATTTTCCTCTTTTCTTGTACATAGAGTTCTTTCTATATAGTATGGCAGTAAGATTGTGCTCAATAAAAGAAAGTGTATAGAATGCAAAATATGACAATGGATCCTATCTAGGTTAAGAATTGAAAATTTATAGTCTCTCTTGAGTAGTTCCCCGTACAATTATGTAGTGCCCCGATCCTCTAAATACACTAAAAATATTTCATGCATTTTATAATATGTTTACACAATCTTAATTCATTTTGAGATATAAAAGAATTATGTTTATTATTTTAGAAAATAAGTATCATCGTGATGTACCAGATCAACTGCAATTCTAACATCGAAAAGATAAGAATTAAAAAATATATAATATACAAAAGAAAAAAAAAATAGCAGTGAACTGAACCAAATTTATTTTATTAATAAGAAATTTAGAATATAAGCAATACATATAAATTTGTACCTGTATACATAGATATAGTACATACTATATATATAATATATAACACGTGTATGCATAGAGACATGATAAAAATTGATTTACATTTTCTAAATACAGATGGTAATATTTATGCAAGGTTGGGATGCAAAATAAAAATGAAATTGTATGTAGTCTTCTCACCATCAATCATGTTTCATATACAAGTACTATCATTATGTAGCCAACTATCAGTAACATTATCCCACATCGTTAATAAAGTAAGAGGAACTATGTCAAACTCCTGACAAAATCATACGCTCCCTCTAGTTTAGGGTTTTTTCTCCCAACGGCTTGGAGATCCATTCCTCGTGTTTAGGAATCGGTTGTTCGTCATGATCTACGATGATTTCAATAACAATGAAGATTCTCGGATCGGGTAATATATTCCAATTGAATAGCAGACTTTCGTCATTCTCTTGTTTACGGTGATCTTTTATGCTTCTCTTGCAGTACGTTGAATCTATTGCAGCTATTTCTTTGAATCGTTTGTCTTTCTCTTTGTTTCTTTGGCCGTTTTGTGTTTTATTACAGAATCGATCGCTGTGTCTTCAACATATTCGATTCCACATGATTCTGATAATGAAGAAGAGCCTTTGAAGATCTCTACTGATCCATCAATGGTGGAATATGCATCCTTATGTATAGTGGCATCGGTTTGGACATCAAAACCATTTAACGGATTTGGATTCTTAGAAGCCATGCGCAATGCCTGGAGACCCAAATTTGGTATGAAGGCAAAGGAAATACGGACAAACCTATTTGCTTTTCAATTCTCTCAGAAAAGCGATATAGACAGAATCACCAACTTAGAGCCTTGGATCTTTAAGAGTGATTTAGTAATCATCAAAGAACTGGGATTGATGGAACAACCGTCTTCCATTACGTTTACGGAAACGGCTCTGTGGATCCGTATCTATGATCTTCCACTGGTTGTACGGTCGGAAACTCATTTGAGAAAGATTGCTCAGCGGGCGGGTAAAGTCATTGCGATTGATAACAGCTCGATTGATGGTTTTGGCAGGAGCGTTCGAGTAAAGCTGCTGGTTTCTCTGAATAAGCCACTTAAACAAGGGACTCAGATCCAATTGGCCAAAGACCAAAATATTTGGATCCCGTTCAAATATGAGAAGCTCCCATCATTCTGTTATATCTGCGGAATGCTGGGACATATGAAACGCCAATGCGAGCAGGCAGACAAGAATCCCGACTTATTGCAAATATCAGAATCTGAGTTGAAATTTGGTGATTGGATGAAAGCCTCCCCATTCAAACAGGTCCAAGTTCGTTCAGAGAGTTTTGCAAATCATAATTCGAAGGAAGGTACGCGTAGAGAAATCTTCGGAGAAAACCATCGTCAGAATAAGATTCCTCCTTCGAACACCATTGCTAATAAAGCTCAGACCCTGGAACCTGACACTGTGAATAGATTGGCCGAAGGTATTCAAGAAGTGATGGTCTCTAAGCACAAACCCAATGATGTTGGCAAACAGCCTATTACAAACCAAAACACACAGCCCCATATCAAGGCTAATGAGTTACCCAAAAATACCTTGGTGGACCTTAACTTACCTATACCTGACACATCAGTTCATGACAGCAAACTCTTCCACACCTCATCTAGCAACGAGCCAAGGATCTCTAAACTCGAGAAGACTAAACCTGATTACACTCCCACCCAGATACCGTCACATAATATATCTAAACCTGATAAAGTACCCTCACTGCACAGCTCAATACCATCCCCATATGAACAACACACGAAATTAGGAGCTGCCCCAACTGATGACTCTCCACCATCTCCGTTGATTCCTCTCTCAGTTCTGGAGAAGCATTGCCACGATACCATGAAATTGCATCTCCCAAAACCTCCTCTTCTAATACCGAAAATTGAACCACGGACAGAAATAGCGACAGCTACATCCAAACGGCGTCCTAATTTACTGAAACGTGTTTCCTCTTATTCACCTCCAGTGTGCCCGGCCCTTTACATCACAGGAGCTAAAAGACGAGAAGGCGGTGCAGGAGATGATAGGAACCCGAAACGGAACAAAGACAAAGACTCTTTGTGCTCAGGAGCATCGGCGGAGGCTGGTCCCCAGCCCCGCCGGGAACAATGAGTTTGCTATCCTGGAACTGTCGCGGGCTTGGGAACCGAGCGACAGTTCGAGAACTGGAAAAGATCCTACATGCGGAAAATCCGGGCGTAGTTTTCCTCATGGAGACAAAATTCACTATACGTCAAATGCAAAGTCTAAATTTCCGTCATTTTAATTTTACTGGTTGCTTTCCTGTTGCATGTGAAGGTGAACGACAAGCTCGCAAAGGAGGTTTATGCCTGTTGTGGAAAGCTCCGTTCGACCTTCATATTTCTTCCTATTCCTCTAATCATATTTCAGCTAATATTACTTTTGCAGGTGACCCTAACCAATGGCATATCACAGGTTTATATGGTTGGCCTGAACAACACCTCCGACATAAAACATGGCAGCTTGTCAAAGGCATTGCCCCCCCCCCCCCCAAGTGACATCCCCTGGATATTGTTTGGCGACTTTAATGAAATTTTATGGTCGAATGAAAAATTAGGTGGGAACTGGAGGGCCATTTCTTTGATGAGGAATTTTCGGAACTTACTCCACGATCTTAATCTGGAGGACCTGGGGTTCACAGGAAACAGGTTCACGTGGACAAATCGGCAGCAAGGCGCGAATAATATCCAATGCCATCTAGACAGATTTGTTGCTAACCCATTATGGAAAAGTCGATTTCCTTTTTTTCGAGTGCGCAATCTTCTTAGACTAGCTTCTGATCACTCACCAATATTGCTTGAATTGCAGGCTATAAGAAATGAGCAAAGAGGTCACAACAGATACAAGAAGAAAAGAATCTTTCGCTTCGAACAAGCTTGGTTAACACACGAACAATGTGTCGACCTTGTTGAACATAACTGGAAAGAAACGGAGGGAGACTTCTCTGCAAAACTTGTCTCAACTACTACGGCACTTCAAGACTGGGATAGACGGGTCTTTGGTAATATCCGACGTAAACTACATGACCTCAGAGCACGTCTTACCGAACTGCAGACCATTCATCAGACCTCGGATATCCAAGCTGAAGCAGTCAGCCTTGAGGAGCAGATTCAATCTCTTGAGGGGAAAGAAGAAATTTTGTGGGGACAGAGATCGAGAGTGTTATGGCTAAAATCAGGGGACAAAAATACCAGGTTCTTCCATCAGAAAGCGTCAAATAGGAAAGCTAGAAACTCTATATCTCGCATTAAAGATATGAACGGGATTTGGACCGAGGAAGATGGGCACATTGTACAAATTATGAGAGATCACTTTATGACAATGTTTACTGCGGAGGGTGTTTCTAATTTGGAACCTGTCATTGATGCTGTCCGAACCGTGGTTACGGAACGGAACAATCAATTTCTTACCAGACCTTTCACGGGGGACGAAATAACCAAAGCTATTCATCAAATGCACCCAATCAAGGCCCCGGGGCCGGACGGTATGCCACCTCTTTTCTACCAGAAATTTTGGGATGTTGTTAGTTCGGACGTTATCAATACATGCCTCAACATTCTCAATAATGGTATGGATCCTACTGTCTTGAACCAGACATTTATTGTTCTTATCCCAAAAATCAAAACCCCTGAGACCCCGAAAGATTTTCGCCCCATTAGCCTGTGTAATGTGATCATTCGTATTATTACGAAAGCTATCGCTAATAGACTCAAACTTGTCTTAGCTACAGTTATTTCGAGTACCCAAAGTGCTTTCATTCCTAATCGTTTAATCACGGATAATGCACTTGTAGCTTTCGAATTATTCCATCATATGCGCAATAAAAGGAGAGGTATAAATGGTTTACTTTCGCTAAAACTAGATATGAGTAAAGCGTATGATAGAGTGGAATGGAATTTCCTCCAGGCCATTCTTATCAAATTGGGTTTTGCCGAATCATGGGTTAATCTGGTAATGCGATTAGTTACCTCTGTTTCATATTCTTTACTCATAAATGGGACTCCGTCTGAAACCTTCTTTCCTGGAAGAGGTTTAAGACAGGGCGACCCACTCTCACCTTATCTGTTTTTGTGCTGCGCAGAGGGTTTCACTGCTCTCCTTAGACAGGCTGAATTAGAAGAAAGAATTCATGGTATCACCATTGCGAGAAATGCCCCTGTTATTTCTCACCTATTTTTTGCAGATGACAGCGTGCTCTTCTTTAGAGCCACCAGAAATGAATGTGAGCAAATTCGAAATATTCTTCAGCTATATCAAAACGCATCAGGTCAGCGTATTAATCTGGATAAATCCGAGGTCATCTCCAGTGCCAATATTTCAGGCTCGGATCGCTCGAGATTTGCTGAGATCCTAGGGGTAAAAGAAAATGCTAAATTTGAGAAATATTTAGGGCTACCCACAATCATTGGTCGGTCCAAGAGAGAAATCTTCCAAAATTTTGTGGAAAAGGTAGAGAGTAGAATGAAAACTTGGAAAGAAAAGGCCCTTACCAAAGCGGGTCGGGAAGTGCTAATCAAAACGGTTCTACAATCCATTCCTACTTACTCCATGAGTTGTTTTTTGTTCCCCGTAAGCATTTGTAAAGATATAGAGAAATCTATTGCTCGGTTTTATTGGGGCTCCTATGATGGGAATCGTAAATACCATTGGGTTAGTTGGGCAAAGATGGCGAGATCTAAGAAAGACGGTGGCTTGGGTTTTCGGGAAATTTTCTTCTTTAACCTTGCCATGCTTGCTAAGCAGTATTGGCGTATTCTCAATACACCACACTCTCTTATTTACCGTCTTCTAAAGGCACGATACTTTCCTAACCAAACATTCGAGCTTGCGCAGGTCGGGAGTAATCCTAGCTACGCTTGGCGTAGTATTTTGCAGGCCCGAAGTCTGATTAATGCTGGATCAGGATGGAGAGTGGGCGATGGCAAAAACATCCACGCTAAAACAGCAAATTGGATTGGACTGAATAACCCAAAACCCCCATGGAACTATGCCCCTAACTTATCTGAATCTGATCTTGTTTCTGACTTTATTCTTCCAGGTATAGGAAAGTGGAATGAGACTAAAGTCCGAGCAGTGTTTGGAGCTGAAGAAGCTGATCAAATCCTGGCCACTCCGCTTAGTACACGTAGGCCTGCCGATCGACTCTTTTGGACTATGACGGACAATGGGGAGTTTAATGTTAAGACGGCTTATCATTTGGCTGTTAAGATATTCTCGGAACTTGGGAATAATATTCCTACCTCAAGTAAATACAGCCAAGAATGGCTCAAGCTGTGGAACTTACCATTGGTTCCGAAACTGAAGCATTTCATGTGGAGAGCATGTTCAAACGCACTTCCGACCAAGGCGAATCTGGTATACCGTAACATGGGCACGGAAGCGCAATGTACAATGTGTGGGGAAGATATAGAAACTGACGAACATCTATTCTTTCACTGTAATATGTTTCGTGAGGCTTGGGGGATCAGCCCTTTCAGACACTGGCACCTAGTTGGCGACTTTCGATCACGATTATGGGCTTTAACTTCGAATCTACCCCCAGGAGGAGTGCAGCTGCTGATCTGCTTCTTGTGGCAGATTTGGAAGGCAAGAAACCATTTTATTTTCGAAGGCATGGCAGTTAATTGCAAAAAGATATGGGCAAATACAATTTGGCAAGTTGAGGAGTACAATGAAGTGCTGCGAACTATGGATACTCACAGCATGGGGCCAAACACTCATCCGGACATCAAATGGAACCCTCCTCATTCACCATTTCTGAAGCTCAACTTCGACGCAGCGGCATGGCCGAATGGGTCTGTCGGACTTGGTTTTGCTGTTCACAATTCGAACGGGACAGTGATCTTAGCCGGCTCGCAACGAATGCGAATGGATGGTTCGGTTATCATGCTGGAAGCAATGGCATTAAGATGGGCCCTTCTTTGTTGCAGCGAGGATAACATCAGTAATATAAAAATTGAAGGCGATAACAAGAATCTCATGACATTCTTAGCAACTGGGAAATCTCGCCTCGACTATTGCGGCCTGATCATGGAAGATATTACTGGAATAGTCGCACATATAGGGGAAGTTGAGTTCTCTTATGTTCCACGAAAAGCAAACGCGGTAGCTCACGCGTTAGCGCATTTTGATTTAACTATGGGTACTAGTAGGATTTGGGTAGATGATTTACCTTCTAGTATCGATTCTCTTGTACTTCGGGACATAGGGCATTCGCCCAGTGATGATTAATTCCAAGTATGGTTTTCTCAAAAAAAAAAAGTAAGAGGAACTATGTCAACTTTCTATAAATAGATGGTAATTCCTTTTGGAAAGACAAAACAGACGAAATATTAATATATAAATAAATATATAACTATATAATGAGATTCCTTTAATTAGGAGAACCTTAGTTTATTTTCGACAATGTTCGGATCGATGTTTTTGAGGGGTTGTTGATATATCTACTTTGAGGTACATCTTCTTTTAATATAACTGCTTACAAAGTTCCCACTGAGTTTATACGCATGCCCTTAATTACAAATCTTCAGGTTAGCTGAGCGAGGTGGCGGGCTGTTGCGGCAAAGGTCACCGGGTTCCTTTTTCTACCCGCAACTTTAATATGTTTTTGCTTCTTCTATGTATATAAATAAGTTTTTGTGTCACAAAATCCAGGTGTTTTCTTTTACTTAGAAACTTTGGAACAACTAGTGTAAATATGTTTCGGCAGTGTTTTATTGTCAATAAAATCTCTGTTTTATCCAATAAATATTTTATGTCACGCTTTCGCACTTTATCTGATTCACTACTTAAATGAAAGAAAAGAAAAATTTAGTAGTACTTCGATCCCGAATTAACGAGATCGGGGCGCTACAAACTAAGTTCCGTATAAGTTGGGTTATATGCAGTTTTTCATGAAAATATATCAGTGTTTATGTTGAAATATATTATTTATTCTACAGAAATGTATTATGTTGAAATCTATTAGTGTTTATGCTAAAATGTATTACTTGTTCTGAGGAAATTTGTTATGTTGAAAGGTAATATGTTTCATCAGAACAAGTATTACATTTCAGCATAAACAATAATATATTTTCATGAATCCGCCATTTAATCTAAATTGCATGGATTTAAGATTTGAGCATCTGATGTATGAGAATTAGGAATCTTTCTTACTTTTGTTAGGTCGTAGAGGCTGACTATACACTAATCTTCTTACAAATAGTTTGAAAATTTTCAACCTAATAGCGTTCCCAGACATAATTAATTTTTTGATGAACTGGGTAAATAAATCCATGTATTTTTTTATTTTTTTCAATTTTCTTTCTTATCATCATAATCAATATCCCAATAATTCCATAGCTAGTTTTGCTAAGTCTTTGGAAAATGATTGTATTTCCTGGGATCACCCCCATCTTTCCTTTGTCACTCAGCGCTGGCTGATTCCAGCTGTTTTTAATGAAACTCGTTTTTCTCAAAAAAAAAAAAAAAGAAAAGAAAAATATCCCAATAATTCCTACAGTTGAATAAATTTATAAATTTAAGTGTGTGATTGTATCAAAGTTTTCCATAAGTTTTAGTGTGCACATTTTGGAGCAGCACATTGGATTGACCAAGAAGCAATTTCGGCAGCACAAATTGATTGTAGGCTGCATGACTTTGGCCTAACAACTTAGATAATTATGACTAAGATTTCAGATTCAGTGCTCATAAATGAACTTCATCATTCCTTATCTTCAAGAGTTCATTACACACACACATATATTATGTTCATTTTGGGGGAAATATTTGATTTGTCAAGGATTTAAAATAAAGAAATTTCAATATTTTTATATTTGAAATTCATGAACTTGAAATTTTTTGTTTGAATTTTTGGTGGATTTGTGAAAGGAGTTTTAAATTCAAATTTTTCAAATCCATTGTTTGGCAAAAAACTAATACAACATTTGTAACATATAGGCTATTTTTTAAAGTTTAAACTCACAATTTTATATTTTCTATTAAATAAAATAATATTTATTTACATATAAATTAACCGAACAATTTTTTTTCCAATTATAAATATACACACACACATATATTCCATCTGTTCCATATTAATTGACGTTTTAAGATGAAATGGAAGAATTAAGAATGAAAATTTGTAACAGATATACCCTCACCTAGTTATTTGTCTCTCTCCTATGGATTCTAAAATTCCACATCTTTAAATAATTATCTTCCGTCTTCTCTCAATATTCTTTCGCTCGATTATCCTCAGTTACCAACTTATTTTAACACTAATTAGGAAAAAAAAAGTAACCTAACACTGACTCCACAATTAGAAATACTTTAGAAGAAGAAATTTCAGCAAAGTAATAATCACTTTCTGAATTTTGGGGTTGGCATGGATCTCTCCTTCATCAATGTAAAATTTATTCAAATGAACTTCATAATCTTCATGTAGATTGATTATTTGGTTCTCCTCCATCTTCACAACACATGTCTTTGGATCTCTATCTTCGGTCTTCACAAATGCACATGCCTTTATGCTTTCGGTCTGCACGACTATGTTATATGTGCATTCATCATGCTTTGGATATCTCCATTTATTATTGTTACCCTCTGTATATAATGTAAAAATATTAATACGTAAAAAAATGGAGGGAAATACTTTAAGAAAAGAGAAAAAACTTTTAACTCAATTTAAATTGTGGAATGAAGGAGGGAGAGGAGAAGAAAGTGCGAGAATTACTGGGAAAAAAAAAAGAAGAAGAAAATGTTTTTATACAATTTAAATTATGGAATGAAGGAGGGAGAGAGAATGAAGGCGTGGAATGAAGGAGAGAGAGTGAAAAAGGCGCGAGAATGACCGAAAATATTTTAGGGGATACAGATTTGACCAAATAAAAATATCTCTGATAGATTGAAAAGTAGAGATTTTTTAGGATTGAGTCCAGGGAAAAAACTGGTAGAAGTTTTCCCAGGTATAATTGATGAAAAATATGTAAAACGTCAATTAATAGAAAAGGAGAAGAACATCATAAAACGTCAATTAATATGGAATGGATGGAGTATACAAATTATATATTTTATATCCCAAAAAATAATTGGGAGCATTTCACTGGAGAGAGAGAGAGAGAGAGAGAGATTTGTAATGACTACCCTTATCAAATGATTTGAAATCCACCAAAATGTAGTGTAAAATGGTGTCTCAAATCTTGAATTTCTAATTGGGTTGATTTAAAAATCTGAATTTACAAATTCACTCATTTAGTATTTTATCCAAACACATGGAGTGAATTTGACAATAGATCTATAAATCCATAACACAAATCCCTCCATCCAAATGGGGTCTTAATGTTTTCTAGTATCCTAGTATCATCCCCGTGCGATGCACGATTTGTATGTTTAACATAAATATGTAGTAAACATTGATATATTTATATTGTTATAATATAAGGAAATAATATTATCAACATATAATAAGTGATGAAAAATTATGTATTTGTTAATGAAAGAAAAGACCAATAAAAATATTAAAAATATATAAATATGAGTAAGTAATGAAATATATATTTATATTCATTTATCTAAGATATGGATATTTTGATCATCCTTGCAAAGCGGTAATGCTCATAATATATACATATATATATATATATGTATACAAACACACACAGACATACATATCATATGTATATACAATATAAATGGTTCATCATTATAAAAATTCTAAAAAAAATCGTCATTTTTTGTTGCTCCAAGGTCGTGGAAAAAAATGACTAATCATTTTACCAGTTAAAAATTCTGGGTGCATCTTGTCTTGAAGATGTTACAATACCTTCGCATCTCAATGTTTTATGTTATGAATATAAAGGGAATCAAGTGAAGTTCGATTAGTTAAATCTCAAGAAGTCTAGCCCAGTGATTTGAAATTGATTCCACCAATCTTTTCTCTTAAAATTGTACGAAAATAGGGAAGGATAAAAAAATTCAAGGTACTTTGTATATGTAATAACATTAAGGATTCAAATTCATTTAAATAGTTTGAGAATCTGCTCTAATCAGTTCAAATATGGTGATTATCTATTATAATCATCTGATCTATTTGATTTATTTAATTAACTCATTTGATAAATGTCAGCAACATGAAAAGTTTGACTGGTAAACCCGACGCTGAGGAGTTCGGCGATGTTTATAGATGGAAAGGTCACCATTTTCTCCTCAATTTTTCTCACTGAGTAATTATGCACGGTTTGAACTCTCCCAAAATAAATGCTAGAATTTGACCTTTTTATTAATAGGCAATATATGATTGGATATATACAAATAAATAAATAAAAACTTCATTAACATGTTCGATTTGAACTCTCCAACAATAAATATCGGCAACATGTACGATAGAAGTTGATAGAATATCATTACAAATCTTACTTAATAATGATTGAAGATTTTTTCTTCAACATGGGAATACATTTTGACAGATTATGACGAGTCACTTTTATATGATTGGAGATCTGTTCTTCATATAAACGAGTAATTATTGACATAATATCATTACAAGTATATCTAATGTATAATTGGACATTTTTTCTTAAGAGTGGGACTTAGGTGCATCAAGTGCACAATAGTATTATTTTGCATCCTAAACCCTAAAACCCAAAAAAACCTGAAAAAAAAAACTCTAAAACCCTAAAAAAAAAAAAAAAAAAAACCCCCGAAAATCCTCAAAAAATCCTGAAATCGTAAACCCTAAACCTTAAAAACTCCTAAAAACCCCCAAGTGCACAGTAAGACTTATTATGCACTTGATGCGCGCAAGTTTTTGTCTTTCCTTAAATATGAGAGCTAGTTTTGGCAGATTATGACCGAATCAATTTTGGCAGAATATCATTATAAATGTAGTTAATATATAATTGGAGATTTTTCCCGCATTTTAATTTTTTACCATAAATTTAATATTTCTATATTAATTAAAAGTATTTGGACGAGAAAATACAAAAGTTTATATTTATAGATGTTTTTATTATATCAAGTAAGATTATAACTTGCGAGGTTACTTGGCTAGTAACTTGCGAGGTTTTGAAATTTAAAGAAATACTACCTCCGTCCCAGCTAATCTTGCATACTTTCTGTTTTTGTTCGTCCCAGCTAATCTTGCACACCCCTTAAAAAGGAAGGTTATAACCAATGACGGACCTATATGGGGGCCAAGGGGGGCACTGGGCCCCCCTGGCCCCGGTCGAAATGTGCTATTATATACAGTGCCTCTCCTGGCCCCGGTCGAAATGTGCTATTATATAAGTGTGTTTCAGTCGATTTTAATAAAACGTAATTAAATAAAATAAACAATTCTATTGTCTGACTTGAATATGATTTAATAATAATCAATCGATGTATTCTTAAGTGTACACAATATAGATAAAAGCTTCAAAAAATAGAATGAAATGTTTCGAAACACTAAATCTTGATTTTTTTCTTTTAATAATTGAATCGATTTATTAATCTTATCAATATCATCACTTTTTAGTTTTAAATATATAGTTGAATATTGTTGAAGCTCATGGATAGACTTAGAGGTGCCCCGTCCCTTTTAGATTTTCTAAAACTTTAGTTTAATTTAACTAAATATTAAATTTAGAATATAATTTATAGAATTTGTTTTCTAGCCTTCTCAAAATGAGCCACCTACTTGGTATAAAATTTGCCTTCGAATCTGAGAGTATAATTAAAAAAAATACCCCGATAAAATGAGTACCTAAATTTGTGTATAGATGGGCCCCCCTCAATTAAATTTCTGGGTCCGTCACTGGTTATAACACAATCTTTACCCTCAATTCACCTTTGAAAAGTCAACAAACACTTAAAAGACAATTCTTCTTAATACTTGTGTCAACCTCCTCTGTGCAAGATTAGCCGGGACGGAGGTAGTAGAATTTTTGAATGATATTAAAGGAAATTTTATGAGGCGTTACTGTTGAAAGTTATTTTGCGTTAATGTGTAAATATGCAATTAATTTTAAATGAAGAAGTGCAGAAAATGTGTATTTTGTGTTTAATGAATTAAAAAAAAAAGAAGTGCAGACAATGTATATTTTGTGGTTAATTAATGTGGAAGAGAATATGCAAATAAAGCAAGATGACATGGAGTAATAAAGTTGTTGAAAAATGAGGGGAAGAATGAAGGGATAATATTAATATATATATAGGTGAATACTGATTAATTTAACCAAATACTAACAAGGCAGATATATTTCAACTTTGGCGGGTTAAATTTGGAATTGAAGTAGAGAGGTGTCTACTATTCATCAATTGTAAGTTTGTAACTCAACCTGTTCATGCATGCTTATTGGGGACCATATATTATCACTCAACTCCAATATTAATATATTAATTTTTTTTAAATAACAAGTCTTATTTCTAATATCGATCTGCATATTAAAAATAATTTCATCGATTTTTTATGTGTTCGTTGTTTTATCAGTCAAGGAAAGGACTTGAAAGATATGTTAACTATTAATTTAGATCCTGAAATAACATTTCTGTCAATTTAGGACCTTAAAGATTTGAATAAATCTAAAATCACTACATGGCCTATTTGAAAAATTGACCCACAAAATAAACATATCTCGAAGTGATAAATAAGAAAATATACGTCAAAGACCTTTTACTATATTGTTATTTTAAAATTATTGTTTGATATATTTAAAATAATTTGCAATTTATTTTTTAAAATATACAAATTAACAAAAAAAAAGTATTTAAATAAGTAACATATATATTTTAGTGAAATATGTGTACATAAATTTAAATACTATTACTCAAAAAAGAAATTAAAGAAAATTAAAAAAAGAACAAGTTTTCCCTTCGTATGACTCAAGAGTAATTACATAATTTTTCTAAAAAATTAAAAACTACAAAATGTTAAAAAAATGTATTGAAAGACCTTTGACGTATATTCATTTCAAGATAATATTATTTTGTGGGTTTTGCAAATTTTCAAATAGGCTCTGTAATGGTTTTAAATTTATGAGTTTTCCATCGATTGTTTCAAATCTTTTAGGTTATAGATTGATAAAAAAAATCTTTCAAGACCTGGATTTATAGTTGACTTATCTTTCGAGTGATTTACCGATAAAATTATATATTTTTTTTTTAAAAAAAGAAATTATGTTGTTTTATAGGCTATGCAAGTTCTTTGCCTCGCAGTCGCAGATCTACTAGGCAGCAAGAGTTGCATTTGCCCACTTTTGAGATTGTCTCCGATATTTGGGCTATCCACCTTTATTGGTTGCTGACGGCTTAAGATGATGCTTTTTCGAGTTAAATTTACAGTTTTAGTTTTGCAGACCCTATTTCCGTCGCCTTTATTTTATTTTATTTCTTATTTTCTTTTCATTTAGAATATGTAAGGCAGTGTGTGTGTGCTGTCATGCATCGTTTGTTTTGGGTGCAAAAAGTCTATTTTATTTTATTTGACCAAATTTGGTGGCAATACTAATTTCTCTACAACTTCTTATTGGACCAAAATAAATGTCGTTCATCACGTCAGGGCTCCGTACAATTGAACGCATATGTTATGTAATAATAATTAATTAGCTCTATAGACTACAACCTACCAATCTGATGCAATGGATCTGCTCTAATCTACTCAATCATTAACTGTCATTATTCTCCCAAAATAAGAGTCATATTTCAAAATTCATATCCAATTTAAAATATTTACTTTCATAAATTAGTTAAATATGATTAAATAGATTAAACAAAAAAAAAATAAAATATGCCGTGTAAGTGTATATCAACATTCTTTTTAGAGTTATACCTTCATCAAATTGATTAAAGAAAACAAGTGTATATTTACAAACATGATTCTTTTAAAGAACAATGAGAATATTATATTTAGAATTTACAATGAGAATATTATATTTAGAATTTACAACTGTAGTCTTTGCATTGTATTTAACTATTTATATTGGGTGTGATGAAGATTATGATATATAGGTAATTTGATTTTATCTTTTATTTATTATATTTTAGTTATAGTTTATCTATATATTTTAATCTATTTCTTATTTAGATTATGATTATGATTATTCTGTTAAGGTTCATGTTATTTTACTAGTATCAATAGAGTGTTTTCATACCGTTTGATGACATGGTTGATTTTGATATGAAAAATGAGCTTATCTCAATATTCATTACTCACAGTGGATCAAAGATTTGTATTTATATGTGCTCTCTCAGTTAATGTATTGACCTTGTAATCTTACAAGATGATAGAAAATTGCATTTTATGTGATAACTTTATAGAGCCAATTGTACATTTTGGAACCATAATATCCATAACCAATTGCTAATTCTCATTTTATGGTTGAAAAATAGAGGGAAAAAATATACTCCCTCCGTCCCAGCTAAACTTGCACACTTTCCATTTTCGTCCGTCCCAGCTAAACTTGCACACCCCTTAAAAAGGAAAGTTATAATACAATCTACACCCTCAAAATCTCCACCCTCAATCTCCACCTTTAATTCACCTTTGAAAAGTCAACAAAATCCCAAAAAGCAACTTTTCTTAATACTTGTGCCAACTCTCTCAGTGCAAGAATAACCGGGACGGAGGTAGTATATATTATGGTCTAACATACGCTAGATCAAAGGAATAGTATTGCGCATTCGAGTAGTAATATTAATAGGCAAAAACTTGGGTGCATAAGATGCACTATAGTGTTATTACACCTTGTGGGTCCCACCTGTATTTTTTACCCACCAATTTTACCTCTGGTTTTTTTTTTTTTTTTTTACGTTTGTTTTTAAAAAATTTACCGTCATATATATGGCGGTTCTCTCTCTCTATCTTCGTTTTCTCTCTCTAACCTCTTGTGATTTCGCGAGTTTGGCTGTGGAATTTCGTGTATGGATTTTCTATCAGTAATCTTCTGCGTTTTGCTGCTACTCGAGTTCGTAAGGTATTTTTATGGTGGTTTTTCGAGTTTTTTTTCTGGATTCTTCTTCTCTGTTCTTCTGTGTTGATAATTTGTTATTTTCGAACATACTCTGTTGATATGATTTAATGTACACAGTACATGTTAATAAACAGCATAGTATATGTTAATAAACGGTACAATATACATAGTTGTTTGATGCAGTATATGTTTTTTATACATCAATCTGTTTTACAGTTACAGTATATATTTGTAAACAGTACAGTATATATATGCATGTGATGTAGTATGTGTTGATAATTTGTTATTTTCGAACATGCTATGTTGATATGATTTAATATACACAATACATATTAATAAACGCTACATCATATGTGAATAAACGGTACAGTATACATAGTTGTTTGATGCCGTATATGTTTTTTATACAGCAATTGAAGTATGCTGTTAGGTAAATAAATGTGTACTGTCATATATTATAACATGTACTATGGGGCTTTTACCTTTCTGATGTTCTTGCACTGTTCTATCATTACAAACTTCAGTATCCATATCTACGAGAAATCATAAAACAAACTTCTTCAAAAAAAAATCGAATTTGTAATGAAAACAGAATTGTAATGTTCAAATAATGAAATCAAAATCATTAATAGCTCATGTTCATGATTTGTTCGAAGCCAATTGATAATTACTATGATTGATTTTTTTGCAGATTTTGGCTGAAATCTCTTTCTGCGAAAATTGACAGAGGATCAATGACAGTATGTTGATGAAGATCGACGAAATCGGCCTGAGGACTGGTTGATGAAGATAGCTCTGATAATCGCGCTATTTGATGAAGAAGATGAGGGTTTTGCCTTTGACTTAAATCGAGAATTTACTTATTTATTTTTACCAAGTGAATGAAAAATTATAAGTGGGACCCACAAAATATATAATAACACTAATGTGCATCTTATGCACATAAATTTCACTCATATTAATATATATCAACCCTAAAAATTAATACCAAATCACTTCGCCTATCATTATGATTTTATTAAACAACTTATGGTATATCCAAGGACGAAAAATTCCGGTTTTACGGAAAAAATTGATGTTACAATTTTAAAGAAATTCCAGAAAAAGTTTAGTTTCGTAGAAATATCAGAGCAGTATTAAAAAAAGTTGAAAAATATATTAAAATTTCAGATGATATTTTACAAATTATTATAACTAACTTAAATGCACATATTTAGGAAAAAATTGATGGAACAAATGAAAATGTTTACAACTAATTTATAAATATTAAACAATATAAACGATGTCTGACAATATGATACATATTAAAAATGTCGACAAGCTGTTGCTTTTCGTTAGAATGTCTTCTTTTCCTTTGTTCAATGATGTCTTTAACTCAAAGGAGGGTCAATTGCATATCATGTCAACTATTTAAAAAAATCGAAAATATCCGAAATCTCACCGAAATTCACCGAAAATTCGATAAAATTTCCACGAAATCAGAACAAATCGTACTATACTTGGAGACAATCGGAGAAATTTTGGAATTTTGGAGAAATTCTTACAGAAATTTATTACATCCAAATTTCGTTTCAATATCATAAAAAAAAAAAAAAATCGAATAAATTTCGAGATATTTTCATCCCTAATATATCTCATAGGATTAACAAGTACCATAGACTAATCGCCCTTTTGTCAGGTACAATTGTGGAAGTTCTCAATTTCTTCCGTGGTGACTATATAGTGGATTCATTACTCTATTCATCCCATAAAAATCATGTTTTAATTTTATTCAAATTAAATATATATATATATAAAAAAGAAGTTTATGGTTAATATCTACTGTATTAGTTAAAATAAAAGAAAATATAATTTTATAAATAAATTGATGAAATTATATAAGTAAAATAAAACTAAAAAGAAATTGTACAAATAAAAATTCACAATTTTTAGAACGTTGAGAATTCTTCTGTTAGAAAAAAGGAAAATATATAATTTGGTGAACACTGAACGTGACTTCATATAGAGGCATTATCTCTATCTTTCCAGATGTTATTTTAACTTTGAATAAAAAAATTAAGTGACATAGAGAATAGATAAATAAGCCCTCAACTATAATTTCTCTCTTTCCTTGAATCCACTCATTTTCTCCTCATTTCGGTATTATTGTGAAAACTTTCCACAATTATAAAATTACTATTGAAAAAAATTAAAAAATAAATTAAAATATAACTATTTATAAACAAAACAAATAATATAATTACCTTAAAAAAAAAAAAAACCACGGAGGCAGTATGACATGACATAATACAAAAAGTAATTAAGAATTAGAGGCTGAGGCACCACCTTGTTCGTCAAAGAAAGCCAAAATTTGTATCCACATAAATGAAACAAATATGGAGAACATCGAAACGGTTGTTGATTAGTTTGGATGGTGATCTAGCGGCTGGAAATACATGCAGTAGACTATCCTGTTGTGGAAGGTTCCAATTTCGTAAGCACAATAAAGAGATAAGGCCACTATATTGTCTCTCTCCCACCGCCATTTCATGTATACAAGTTGCATTGACTCATTGTGAGGTAGAAAGAGAAGTCAACCCATAAAAAATAAATAATAAATATAAGTAATGGCCGGGGCCAAGTTCTCGTGACGCCAACCCCAACACACGTAAAAGAATTCAGCTGACCTGACAGAGTCTTCAATATAGCTCACTACGCATTTCTGTCTCCCTCTTTTTTCTTCCATCCCTTCACACACTTCCGCTTCAAAGATTTGATGGGTTCTTGCTGCAGTGTCCGAATTAGGGCGGATCATAGTCCTCGTCGCGATGGTTAGTGGATTCTCAAACTCCGATTTTATGTGTGTCTTAGGGAAGAGACTCATTTTCTACCTCTGCATGATCAAGACAAACTGAGTTTTTTCCATTTCTGCAGATTTTTGGTTTGTTTCTTTTTTTGTCATGATTTCAGCAATTCAGATCCTTTGTCCAACAGCGTTGTATTATGTGTTGGATACGGATGAGGCACCATAGTTGTGACCTCCAAGTTTCCACTTACTTCAACTAATCTCTATTTAGGCGCTAGGATTTTATAGGCTGCCAATAGTTTTTTTCTAGATTCCTTCCCTCTAACCATGCTTGTGGCCTGCTCACCTCTCCTATGTTCCGACCAGTCGCGACTCCTTAGGCCTCAGTCTACCGTCCTACCGGCAGCTATTAACTTTTACAATATTTGTTGGGACAGAGGATTTGAATTGTGATTTTAGCTTTGATGTTTTCCCACTTCCTTTTAATGAAGATTTATGGTTTGAGTTTGGTATGCTCTGAGTTTAGTTTAAATATGCAGTTTATTTTAGTTAATTGACCACTGTGATAATTAGAAAAGTCAATTGTCATTTCCAATTCACGCTGTTGCGTTTATTGTTAATTAAGTGGTCTTTTTAAGACAGACAGTGAATTATAAGTGTGTTTATTGCACAAGTAACAAATAATAAGTATAATAATCTGATTGCGATTAACGAATCAGAATCCTAATTTATGGTGTTTCAATATTTGTAGCAAGCTAGTGTTCCTGTGTGGAAAATTGACAGGTAAATGCTAGGGGAATAGATTTCCACCTAAGCGATCTAGAAATATCAAATTAATTGTTAATTTATAGATGTTATTATCCAATAATTTGATATCTAATTGGGGTAAGTGTAAACATGTGAATTTCCACCACAGGACCAAACTCTAGCTTTGATGGAAGAGACACAAGCAGCAAGCATTCATCTTCGTCGTCACTGCCCTTGACCCCTCGGAACGAGGGCGATATTTTGGAGGCGACGAGTTTGAAGAGCTTTGGCTTCAATGATCTAAGAATCGCCACACGGAACTTTCGCCCCGACAGTGTGTTAGGCGAAGGTGGATTCGGGTGTGTCTTCAAAGGTTGGATTGATGAGAGTACGTGTAAAGCTGCAAAACCGGGGACCGGAACGGTTATTGCTGTGAAGAGACTCAATCAAGATGGCCTCCAAGGTCACAAGGAATGGTTGGTAAGTACAATATTATGACAAAAGTCGAATTTGTTATACGACAACATTGACATGAGATAATCTCCTATAAGACCGTCCTATGGTAAGACGGATGATCATATTTAACTGTCCGTCTTACAAAAGTTTTTGCCTTACAGTTTTGAAACAGAATATGGGACTTATAAGATTTGACTTTTTCAGACGGAAATAAATTATTTGGGGCAGCTACACCACCCTAATCTAGTGAAGTTGATTGGTTATTGCTTAGAAGATGAACATAGACTTCTTGTTTACGAGTTCATGCCTCGTGGTAGCTTGGAGAATCATCTTTTTAGGAGTAAGTGTTATTTTGATCTTATCCAATGAGTCGATTGTTTGTTACAAGGATATAGACGATTTACTTTTGAATGTGTTTGGATGTGTAGGGACGTCGTATTTCCAGCCATTGTCTTGGAACCTACGGATGAAGGTTGCTCTTGGTGCAGCCAAGGGACTCGCGTACCTTCACAGCCCTGCTGCCAGAGTTATATATCGCGATTTTAAATCCTCAAATATTTTACTTGATTCGGTATGTGGATTGATTTTAACATCATTTTCGAATTGTAACATTCGAAAGAATACTGATACGGTTTGTTTACATGTTTTCTGATGGACTAACAGACTTACAATGCAAAGCTTTCTGATTTTGGACTGGCCAAGGATGGGCCGATGGATGGCAAAAGCCATGTTTCTACACGAGTAATGGGTACATACGGCTACGCAGCTCCCGAGTATATGGCCACAGGTATAAAGAATGGTTCTCTATTATGA
Organism: Ajuga chamaepitys; assembly: GCA_958295605.1. Classification (NCBI taxonomy): domain Eukaryota; kingdom Viridiplantae; phylum Streptophyta; class Magnoliopsida; order Lamiales; family Lamiaceae; genus Ajuga; species Ajuga chamaepitys. Next base: position 42,268,279 of record OY282508.1, read on the forward strand.
TCATAGTTACGAATCTAAGTTGAACAAGACCTCCATTGTTCATTGTTAATGCCCTGATGAAAACTTGTTAGTTGGATTTCGCTATTGTAGGCGAATTTTTTCGTCCAACTGATACTGTTATAAGCCAAGAAATCGATTTTTTATGATTTTCTTCTGTGCTTGAAACTTGTTGACCTTCTCCCTCCCTCCCCCCCCCCCCCCCCCCCAAAATCCATTTTCCTAGAGTCTTGCAAGTATAGAGCAGTTATAATTTAAGTAAAATATTTCACGTCTCTCCTTGCAGGCCATCTAACCGCAAGAAGTGACGTGTATAGTTTTGGTGTTGTTCTCCTGGAGATGCTGACAGGGCGACGCGTGCTGGACAAAAACCGGCCTCACGGTGAACAACATCTCATTGAATGGGCGAGGCCTTACCTAGCCAGCAAACGCAGAGTGCTTAGAGTCATGGATGCTCGTTTAGACGGGCAATACACACCTGGTGGGGCATTACGTGCTGCAACTCTAGCCGTTAAATGCCTCGCCATCGAGCCCAAGTACCGGCCTACGATGGATGAGGTCGTAAAAGCATTAGAACAACTTCAGGAAACGGGTAGTGTCAAAATTGAGGAGGCTCAGAGACATCATCAACGTACATGTGGTGAAGATTTGAGCCGAAAAACGGCTTCTTATCCAAGACCTACTCCCGTGGGGAGAAGCAGAACCCAAATGTAGTTGAGTTCAAAGAGACAATGAGAAAATGGATAGGTGGTGGTAAAAGTGGGCCAAAATAAGTTTTGTGGGAGTTTTATTTGCTTACAACACCACTGGGAAAATCTGTACAGTTGATTGATATTCTTTAATTTCTCATTGCCAACTTTTGACTTCATTTTGTTGTGTAAATACTTGTACTCATCCTGGTAAAAGAGAGCTGACCCAACAAAGAAATGCAGCCCAAGCCCAATTATTTGGTCTCCAAGCCTTTTCTACACCTATGAGGAGGAGGCTGTATAAAAATGTCATGTTTTGTTTCAATTCCACATCCTTTTCTTTGCATATTTTAAATTTATTTTCTTACCTCAGTCTGACTGTGGTCCGTATAAATACTAGTCATTTGTGTTCTCCCACGACCCAATCCTTATCCAAATTAATCACTCAATCAAAATTTTCTTAAGTGATACGAGGACAATTTGGTCATTTTCTTATGTTATTAGTCGATCATTGTCATACTGTCGTCCGTATATCTCTACACTTAACAAGCACGTTAACAATACCAACTCAAAGTCAAATGTTATATTTAATCATTAAAAGAATCATTTTAGGTGGCATAATATTACATAGTACATGCGTAATGTAAACGTGAGATGCATATGCAGAAATCCGATGTTACACAAATTTATTCAAAATAAAAAATACATAACTTTCTTAAAATTTACTAACATGTGACAGATTTTGGAGGTAATAAAATGCTGACGTGGCAACCTGGAGAGTGTAACCTTACTTTTATACATATAGATTTTATTCGATGCTGCACGATTTGTTTTTCAAGAATAATTGCATTAATAGTTCAACTTTCACCAAATACTTAAATCTAATTCAAATAAAGTAATAAACAAAAATTGAATGTTTATTTTAACATATGCAATGTTGTTCAAAATACGGGTATGAATAACTCGAAATATCATAAGTCACAACTAAATTAAAAACAAAAAAATTATTTGCATGTTTAAAGAAAATTGCCAGACATATAAGCTCCTAAAAACATCTTATAAGATGTATAGGAGTTTATAAGCTCTTGCAAAATGTTTGGTAAAAAAAGATGATTAGAAGCTTATAAGACCAAAACATAAGCTCTAAGAGCTTATAAGATCTAAAAAAAATAAGTTGTTATACCCCATCTTATTTCCATCTTATTTTTTAAGATCTTAATTATTACACTCAAATTTCATACACTTACACACACTACACACAATTCACACTACACACTACACAAACAACACACACTACACACATTTCACACACCACACACACTACACATATACTTCACACACCACACACACTATACACAACGCACACCACACAAATTTCACACAATATACACACTTCACTCATTAAATACATTTCACACACTAATCAAAATGTATATTTAATATTAACTTTTAAATTAGATCCCAAATTTAAGCTAAATCATTATATTCAATTGCAAGCTTATAAGCTCTTTTATCCAAACACTTTGTTAACTTATAAGATCCTTAAAAATTATAAGCTCTTAAAACAACTTATAAGATATTAGAGCTTATAAAATGTTTAAAATAAGCTTAGCAAAACACCCTCATCATAGTCTGTCCATTCCCCACACGCCCAAATTTTTTCTAATCCTTTTACAAAAGCAAATATGTTTTACTTTAAAAACCTAAAAATGGGCAGGTTTTACCATTAATAAATGGTTGTATTATTATGAGTGCATAAGTTTTTTGTATTGTGTATATGACGATGCGCAACAAATTTAATTAATTACATGATATGGATATTACTATTTTGTTATTTTGTGTTAGAACATAAATGGCTCCTTTTTTTGGTTCCGCAGCAGGCTCCTGAAATATTGGACCGACCAAAAGTATTTGTTACCATGCAGTAAGCTGCAACACAAATTGGCGATTACAAAAAGAAAAGCAGAAAGCATCATCACAGATTCAGCCTTCTCCTCAATACGCCGTCGTTCGGTTTCATATTCCCGTCAGCACGTCGATTGGTCACTTGTCAGCTATACATAACATAATTTTGGTTAATCTGAGCTTTATCAGAAATACTAACTAATCCCACCCTGTGGCAGCTACAGTAGCATAGTTCCATCCATTGTCATAAGTCGAAGCAGAAGAGGGCCCCTCAAATGCATACGCAGCTGCCACGTCAGCACACTGCACCGGATAGTAGCCATCTCCATGTCTACGGCTGGCACTACAAGGTCGGTCTGTGTAGTCGTTAAGCCACGGGGGAACCTGTTGGTTTGCCTCCTGCATCAGTTCCACAAGCGCCTTTGCAATGGGGGTGTTCTTGTCGTTGAAAAATGCAGTGGCGAGGCCAGACTTGCCGGCACGCCCAGTCCGCCCAATCCTGTGGACGTAGTTATCCACACCTTTGGGCAAGTCGAAGTTGATGACGTGGGCAACATCAGGGATGTCCAGCCCTCGCGCCGCCACGTCCGTCGCCACCAGGATTGGGGTGCGCCCGCTTCTGAATGACTTCAGTGCTCGCTCTCTCTCCTGCACATAACAACCATCCACACTTTTTGAAATCATTGTAAAACCAAACAAATAAGGCATAACAACCAAATCACTTTCAATTTTAGTTATTTTAGTCAATTCATTTAATATTTGGCAATTTGTAAACAAATTTGCAATTTGGTTTGTGATTTTGGGAGAAGTAATTCGCAGGTTACAACTTGAAAGAGTTTATTTCGGAAATGTTGTTCGGATTTTGATGTAAATGTAACAGATGATCTCATGGACAAAATAACTACCAATTTGCAAGAGTATCAAAATTATGAAAACTTGCAAAAGTTTTTTTTTATGCTATTAGGCCTAAAAATAAAGTTTGCTCTTGATATTTATGGAGTCAAAACAAAACTCGAGGTTGATTTTGAATAGAGGAATTTGATCACAATGAATCTCAATCTCTATTGCAAAAATCCTCGATTAAATCCGATTAATTATCGCCTAAAGCACTAGGCTCCCCCATTGAGAGCCTATGTTTATTTCATGATTCCTCCCTTTCTACTAAATCTATGCCCTCGATTAGCCCCGACTAGTTAGTTGCTAGGCCCCAAGTCTACTGTCTAACTAGGACCTAAAGACTTCTACAACGTTGATCTCAATCCGTAAGCAAAGAGGACATCACATTAATGAATCCAACAGATTAGCGAATATCAATATGAAAATTCATGATTAATTCCAATAATAGGGTTGCTTACCACTTGAACTTTGTCGCCATGAATGGCAGTAGAGGGGTAACCTTTCATAGACAACCAGCGTTCAAGTGCATCTGCTCCTTTCTTCGTCTCCACAAAAACTAGGGTCAGACCATCCTACAACAACACCACCACCAAAATTTATTAATACTAATAATAATGTGAACAAGCATATATAAATATATATACCAACATACCTTAGCAGAGGTCTTATGATTACGGGAAACAAGAAGATTGAGCAAACGATGCCTCTTCTCCGTTTCCGGCACAAATTCAACCCTCTGAACAATGAGATCTGTGCTGGACCCTACTTTTCCAACAGCTATAAATATGTAATTGGATAGAAAATCCGATGCAAGCCTCTGCAAGAACAACAACAAAATGAGCGGGAAGCTTATGAATTCGAATGCAGGGGAGATGAGAGAGAAACAGACCTTGATTTGAGGTGGAAAAGTAGCGCTGAAAAGCAATGTCTGCCTTGAACCTGGTGGAGGCATACCAAGTTGGTCAACAATTTTACGAACTTGGGGTTCGAATCCCATATCCAGCATTCGATCGGCCTCGTCCAACGCCAAATACTTCACTTTCGTTAGAGAAACGTATGATCTTTCAATCAGGTCCACCAGTCTACCTGGGGTTGCAACCAGGATGTCCACGCCCTTTCCTATATTTTTCAGCTACAATTTACAAACAAATCATTCAGTATAGATGAAAAACGATCAAATGAAGGTAGAAGCTAGCTAGTTGAGTTTTGCACACCTGTGGGCCCATAGGAGCACCGCCATAAACAACTTCAACTCGCACTCCAGTTTGAAACGAGAACTTTTTAGCCTCCTCGTGAATCTATCAAGTTATCAACTCATCAATTCTATATGAAGAAAATAAAGATGAACAAATTTGAGAAATAATCTGCAAATTTCCGTCTGAGAAAGGAAATCACAAGGTGAAAGAGGGAAAAAGTTAAAAGGTGAAGAAATTACCCGAACTCCATTAGTGAATGTTAAGAAATAGAGAAGCATAGGAACAAGTGAAACACATAGAGAATGAGAGATTTGAGGACCTGAGAAGCAAGCTCTCTGGTGGGAGCGAGTACGAGAGCTATGGGGCAAACGATAGCAGCATGAGCGGCGGCCAAAATGATGTTCCGGTGGTGCAGGGAGATGGCATTGATGATGGGGAAGCAGAAGGCGGCCGTTTTACCGGATCCGGTCTGGGCACATGCCATTAAATCCCTGCCCTTGATGAGCACAGGAATGGCGTGGCTCTGGATGGGCGTGGGGTTTACGTAGCGACACCTCCGTATGTTGTCGGTCAAGGCCTTGGTTGAAAAGGCCATCTCCTCAAACGACGAGGCTGGCGGGGGAATGTCATCGCCTTCCATCTCTACCGGCACAGCAGCTTCTGTCGTAGGCAAAGTGGGAGGACGGCGGCTGGGAACGGTGAACCATGGGTGCGACATTGAAGCGTAGAGAGAGAGAGAGAGAAATGAGTTGGTTGTGGTGTACAGAGAGATGGTTTTTGAAAAAGCTAAATAAGAGAAATTAGATATTTGGAATGCAGACCATTTTAGTAGTGCCTTGTGTTGTGATGGTGGTGCAGAAAAGGGGGTAGGTAGGTAGAATAAGCCTAGAATTGTTGTGTTGGTACTTTTCTGTTAGTGAGAGTGAGAGAGGGGGGGGGGGGGGACATGGGAATCTGATATGAAAGTAGTACGGTAGAGCAACAGACTGCAAGTAGTGATTATGGTTTGGGGAGACGGGCGTGATTAGACGTGGAGGGGGTGAGGGGAGGCCAAAAGGCCGTGTCTAAAATCATCGACCACCCACCAAAACCCAACATATTAATAAAATATTTATTTTTCTTTCATTCATATACACTACTTTACGTCTTAAAAAAATACTCCCTCCGTCCCGCTTTAATTTGCCTACTTTCCTTTTTGATTTGTCCCAATCTAATTTGTCAACCCATAAATGACAACTTTATTTCACAATCTCCACCCTCAAAATCTCCACATTCAATCTCCACCTTTAAAAAAGTTAAAGATTCTACAAAATTTGCTTTTTCTTATTCTCCGTGCCCGACTAAGGTAGACAAATTGGGCCGGGACGGAGGGAGTACATTTTACTACTTTATCAACAACTTAGCATAATCTAAAATTTTAATAAATAATATTTTCTTTTATCCAAATACATAATCTATTTCTTAATAAAACTAATATTTTTGCTACAATTTAATAATTAAATATTATTTTTAGCGCTTTTTCTAATATATTTCAAGAAAAAGAATAGATTATTTTAATTCTACAATTACAATAAGGTGATTTTTTTCTATGCACGTACAATAATATGTTAGCATAATGACTAAATTAAAATTGCAAAACTTGAATTACAAAATTGAAAAAAATGAATTAAGCTACAATACATGTCTAAATTGATAGAAATTATGTGAGAAAAGAGATAATATTAGGCTCTATTTATAAAGCAAAAAAAAAAAGACCTTCAAATTTTAATTCAAAATATGTCAACATTAATATCTACTTGTAGAGAGAGAAATCAGAATTTCGATCAATTTTTAATTTTCTTAAAATAAAAATTATGTCCTTTGTTTATTATTTAAAATATATTCAATAAATAATTTAATACAACCAATGGAGAGTTGAGATGTGGCAAGTTGTGAAATGTGATTGGGTTATCGAATAAGTTTGTTGACCAACTCAAATCACAACCGGGATCATCAAATTTATTGGCTTTTTTTTTTAAACTCTTTGTCGTTTTGTTCACGACCTGGCAATAAGGTCGCTGTTAAACAAAGCCTAAAAAAATTCACACCTTTTTACTAAGATCATCTACAACGTAACTATATCAGGGATCTTTGATTATATTCTATTTTTAATTTTTTAGGGTGTGATTGGTTAAAGTTGAAGACTATTAATTTTTTGTTGTTTGAGTGAGTAATGATTTTTTTTTTTTTTTTTTTGAATTAAACCTTCTCGATGAATTGAGGACAACCCAAGATAAGCACACCCATTAAATATAGATAATTTATTAGAGTAGTAGTAAATTAGGTCCCATTAATTTATAATGATAAAAAATTATTCTAATTGTTGGATGTTTTGATAGTTATGGATCAAATGAAATGACAATGTGCGTGTTTGGTTAAGGTTAAAGTCAACCTATTAAAATTGCGCCAACCTTATGGTGTTTGGTTAAAAGGTTTGAACATAACTTATTGTATTATTTGATTAGAGTACCTTTTTTAATAATAATATACATCATAATTCAATCAATACACACTATTTACTTTAATTTTTAACAAATCATGTCATAACTAACTCTTTAACTATATCAATCACTTTTTTCAATAATATTATAAACAAACCCAACATTTTCTAACCCTCCTCTTCCCCCTCCCCCCCCCCCCCCCCCTTCTTTTCCCAACATTATTTACTTGTGCCATAAACAAGGACATCCACCCATAAACAAACACATCTAATGATTTCAAAGTTATATTATATTAAAATCCACCACCTACAAACTAATATCTTCTCAATCTTATTTTTTAAAAGTAACTATTTATGGTTCCACTACCAAATCACAATTTATTAATTTATATTATTTTGTATTAATCAAATAACAATCATAGTATTTCAATTGAAATAGTAAAAGAATTTCTTTAATTTAGTGAAATAAAAGATTGAAAATAATATATTTTTAAACCTAACATGCATCATAATTTGAATTATCAGACCAAGGTATTTGCGGCCCAGCGTGAGTCCAAATCATATTTTATTTTTCTAGCTGCATATTCTTATACGTGATGTGTTGAATATTACCGTGTATCTGACCGGGTTCATAAAATATCAAGTAGATCTTTTAAATATATGCGATATCTATTAATACCCTAGGAGGAGACTAACCCTAGATATAAATACAAAAATTAGAAATCAATATGAGCATTCTCTATTAGTGCAGAAAAAAAAAAAAAAAAAAAAAAAGATTCACGTAGAAAAAGAAATTACTCATCCTTCCTCAAACAACCATCATTTTTCTCCCTCAAACAGTCGCTGTTTGTTTTTCCTTTCAACGCCATATGCTTTCTTCCTTGTTCCCACAATAAAGTTCGTTGGTCAAGAATACGGTGACTAGACATTTGCATAACATTATTCAAGTTTCGTTCAAACTACTCTTTAAGGTGGGTTTTTTCTATGCCAGCATGACTATATTAAATGGTTTAATCAGTTTTGCTTAATATACTTGCCATGTAAATTATTTGATACGGGATCATTAGTTTGATCCAATTTTTTCATCTTGCTATTTGGTTGATACAAATGTTACGATTCATACGAATTTGTTACGATTGATACGAATGTTACGCACATTATGCTCATATTATGCTTTTGTCTCTTAATATTTAATTTTGACAAACTGAGACCCCACGAGCTGGTTGTAGCTCACTCCATTTATAAAAAACTCATTTCAGGTTTATGGAACTGCGTGTGAAAGCGAGAAAGGATCGTGATGACATACAAATAGGTACTACATATTGATACACGTCGTGTATGCATGTATTTAGTTCGATTTAGAAGAGGATTTGATACCATTTAGATGCATAATTGGTCTATTTGTGCACATATTCGTTATATTGTGCCAGATGACGCATTTGTGTTTGTCTAAGGGTTATTTAGGTAATTTTATTCTAAAAAGATCAAATTGAAGTTGGAAAAGAAACGAGTAAAGATAGTGGAAAAAAAGGAGAAAATTAAGAAATTGGTCCAGAGAATATTACTCGGTCGAGTTAAAAATTAAGTTATAAACGAATGAAGTCCAGCGGAAATAACTCGAGCGAGTGGTGTAAACGACTCGACCGATTCTGAGACCTTGAGAGGTGACTCAGTCGAGGCCGCTAGTGACTCAGTCGAGGCCCGGCTAATCTGATTGTCCTTGTTAAGGCAGCGTGATCGACCCGGGCGAGTCAGGAAAAGTGACTCGGTCGAGTTAGTCGGTTTATGATTTCCTCACGCGTTTTAGCCCATATTAGCCCGTTTCAACCCTAAGCCATCCTAAACTAAATGCAAGCTTCCAAGTCTGAGAAAAACACAATTTATCATTGGGAAGCATTCTGGAGCTTGGATTGAAGAGTAAGAAACGCAAGATACGAAGATCAATATTCAAGATCTGATTTTCTATTATTTTCATCTTTATTTTTATTTGTACAAAATATTTGTCTATAAATTGTCTTGTGTTTCAATTATGATTATGGTTAACTAATCATGTTGTGTTCTAGAGTTAGAGAGTAGGTAGGCACTGGTCTAGGGTCTTTTGAGAGTCGTTATGTGGTAGTTAGCCCGAGAGTCAGTGTTTTTTGCCTTTTTACCCATATTTCACCCGAACACCCTCCCGCACATCACACCCAGCCTGCTCTCATTATCACAAATCGTGAAATAGTATCATAATTTGTGGCAAATGAGTATCGTGACAACACCCCCCAACCCCACCAGTCCACTCAAGCTAAAGTTTATTGACTATTATGCCAATTACGTTAAGTGAATAACATACATTGTAGACAATAGACATTTTAATAGCTCTTATTGGTGATTGTTAGTAAGTTGTATCTCAATAATTTTGTGTAGCTCGTCCAACTGAAAACGCTTGTATTTGTAGTGGCACTAGGAATGTCAGTTTTACCCACAGGATAGGGCTACTCGTGGGTAAAATGTTAAACGGGTGGGGTACTATTCAAACTTTAGGGTAATGGGTAGGGCATTGTCCATTCCTGTCAAATTATATTAGGGTAAGGTAGAATATAGGTTTAGTGTCATACCCACGTACCCGACCGTTCTACCCTACCCGCCTACCCAATGCATATGTATAAATATTAGGGTTAATTACCAAAAAAATCACGATCTTTAGTCCAATTTTCAATTGCAACATGACCATTAATACGTAATAATTTATGTCACATCCTTTTAATTTGTTTCAATTACAACACCGCCGCCCAACTCCGGTCCCCCAACCCGCTGACGTGGATGGCGGAGTTCCCAAAATGATGTCGTTTTGTTTATTGACTAGGTATACTCCAACCACGTCAGCACACATGTGGAAATTATTTTCAAAAAAAAAAAAAAAAATTATTGGAATGCCTCGAATCTGGTTTTCTGGGCTGGGCACGGCTGCGACAAACGCACTCTGGATTAGGCTGCGACATATGTGCTTTGAACGCAACTGCGAGAGTCAAACGAGGCCGCGTTCGTTAAGGCAGAGTTTTTCGAGTTCGGCCTATTTTGAGGCCCAGTCAGTTAGGGGTTGTATACATAGCTCTATTATTTGATCTAGGGTCATTATGTAATCTGTGAACATCTGATCATAATAAACTATTTCCCTCTTCTGTCTGTGGACGTAGCTAGCACATTGTTAGTGAACCACGTAAATATGTGTCCATTTATTTATCTTTCTCGCTTTCGTTATAACAAAACTAAAATAACTTTTTAAAAAAAAAACTAGAAATTGTAAAAAAATAAAAATAAAAAATAAATTTGCAGGCATTGACGGACTTTGTGGAAAACCCGCCGCCACTCCCTGCCCCTTCTGCTCCATATCCAGCCCGCCCTTCTCTTCCACCCTAAAACCAAGCTCCGCAAATACCTCGGCTATGGTGCTCTCCCCCTAACCTTCGGTGTTATCACCTACTTCTCTTTCCCTTTACAGAAAAACACCCAACCCAAAGGGAGGGTTTCTCTACATCTGGATTTTTTAGAGAACAATAAGGGTAATCGAGACGTGGGAGAAGGTGAGATCGAGTCTTTTGGGCAAAGGTAGGGTTTCTGCATCTGGATTTTTAGAAGTTCACTAGAAAATAATTCAGCTGTGATTTCTCTTCTTCTGCATTTTTAATTTTGTTAGAATCTGGAACTCACAAGGTGTTTCAACTCTAGGTGTTGAACATAGTGTTACCACAACTTGTGAGATACACTAGTATTTAATCTCTTAAATTATTTTCACCTTGCTGACATCTTTTATATAAGTGTGCATCTGTCACATTCTTATGTATATTTAATGTAGATATTATGATAAATATCCATTTTACATTAGTTAAGATTGGATAAGGATTTGGAAACTAATCCTTATCCAAAATTAACTTTTTCTAACATTTTAAACTAACCAACTTCCAAAGGAAGTTTTGTTAGGTATCCTCTCTCCTCTCTTCTTTCACAAGTAACCGTCGATCAACTTGTATAAAAGGCAAAGGCGAATTCAGAATATGCAAGAAGAAAGATACAAAGAAAAAGTTGAAGTATGGAACATTCACGAAATTGAAAACTCTTCTCACATACATACTCACTTTTATCTTGTGAGACTTTGAGAGAAATTCTTTTATAAAATTCTCTTTTTAGTGTGTCAGATTAGTTGAGAGAAAATAAGGATTGAGAGATTATCTTGTTCATTCAATTCTTTAGTTTTGAAGTGCAATGTACAAAACAATGTATTCTGCTGTGATTGAAAAAGAAAGTTGCTCAGGCTTTTGTGTGTCTTAGTTTTGATTGAATTCTTACTCTGATCTATTTCTTTAAAGTTTTTAATCAACTTTGAGTGGTTTGTTAAAAGTGATGCAATACCTTGTGCAACACTGTTTAAATTCGAGGCATAAGTTCTTTCAAAAAAAAAATCTGGATTTTCATCAACAGAAGTTGCAGTGGTGTTTTTTATCAGCGAAGATAAACTCCTGATCGAAAATCAATGAAATGGGCTGCCGAAGAAGGTGTATGAAAAGAGAGTATCTGGACAGCAGACTGGTGGCGTCACAACGGAAGTGGTTTAGAGGTGGAATAGTAGTTTCTTGGGTGGAGGCTGATTTCAGCCGGAATTTTTTTTAGAATTTCCATGTGTACAATGACATGGTTATATGGTAGAAATTGTTAATTGAAACAAATTGAAAGAAATTGAAAGGATATGACAGAAATTGTTAAGTTTTGAAGATCACATTGCAATTGAAAATTGTACTAAAGTTCGTGATTTGTTTGGTAATTAATCCAAAATATTATTATATGTATATAATTTATTATATATGTGTGCGTCTATATATATTTAACATTTTCATTTGGTAGTTATTATGTTAGGTAATGTGATTTTAAGAATTAAGTGCAAAATTCAACATGTAAAAGAAAAAAAAAAATTGTCATACTTTCCGGTTTGATTTTAAGTTATCATATACTTTCCTTGATTACTATTTAACAGGGTAACCCGTTTACCAGCATTACTCAGGGTCGGACCTTCCGTTAGGCGGAAGAGTCTGTCAACTCAGGCCCGAAAAAATTGCACTCTTTAGAGCCCGAAATAATTTTTTTGTACCTATATATAGATGTAGATATAAAATATATATAACTCCGCCAGATATGTTGCATTCTACGAAGCGTGGTTTGGTGGTAAAAGCACATCATTGTTGCTTTGTCTGCCCGGAATTGACTATCTGCCATGTTATTTTTGTTGCAATTTGAAACTTTCTAATTTCTATGCTTGGCGCCGTTGGCCTATTGCTTATTATCGGGCTTCCATTCATGTTCTATCTTTTTATTGTTAGTTATAAAATAAATAAGCAATTCATAAATTGTCAATTTAATATGTTAACTCCAGTGTTTTAGTCGTCATGTCTTTCAAATATAAGTGTGGATATCAGAAAGAAAAGGTGAAGTAGAGATCAAGCTGAGATATTAATAATTAATTTTATTCTTTTGAAAGAATAGTCAAAACTTTTCTTCAGCCAATAATGTTACTAAAAAGATTGAATGAATTAGTTATGCTATTAATTAAGAAATAAACCATTGAGTCACTTAATTATACTGACTTAATTGATACTTTTGTCGTAAAAATTGTGAGACGAGTTGTATTTAGATAATTATTTTCAATATTTCCCTTTTGTATTCTACGTTTTGATATAAATATTCAGATCATTATAAATGTTTTTTTATGTGTTTTTCTTTATTTTTACATTAAAGAAAAATAAAATTTTAGAGGTTCATTATGAAAACTTCACTGGGGCTCAAACATAACAAGAGATGTCCTATCTGATGTAAAAAAAAAAAGGATAATATTATAGAGTATGAGCTATGAGAAAGGGTTATTCATACTCTATGTTTGATATGCCTATGTAGCACCACAGTCATTCAAGTTCCAGTGCATTAATTAGTAGATAAAATTAATTATTTTTACATTGAACAATTCAAAACAGAAGAGTCTTGAGTTTCCTTTTTCTTTTTGTGGTAAAATAATAATTTAGCTGCATCTCCTTAAAAAAAAGCAGAATGACATGCGTGCAATATTTGCAAATTGTCACCATCATTACAAAATCTGTTCTGTTTTAACGTGATCAAACAAACTTTCTTTTACTTGTCGTTTAGTGACTACGCATATAACAAAAATAGATTAACCAATTGGAAGAAAATGTTATATCATTACTTTTGGCAATCTATATCAAGCTAAATGAAGGATTTTTATGTAATTTTATATTTTCCGCCTAAACTATATTATTTATTATATGCATGACTTTATCTTTCTTTCTTTATAGTTCCAATAAGGGTTAATTTCAAAAAGCAACCTGAACTATACGGATTTTTATATTTTGCAACATAAACTAAATATTTTTTCCGATCACAACCTGTATAATGCGATTTGTTACATTTTACAACTCCGGCCATATTTTCCGGCTATATAGGCCATGTGTCCATCACATGACTCCTTTTTTCAGCTTTTTTTGTTTTTTAATCATTTAAAAAGTTAAAAAATTAAAATTTAATTTTAGAATTATTTTTATTCTACTTATCTAAAAAAGTTAAAAAGTTAAAATTTAATTTTAGATTCTTAAAATAAAAACAAAAATCAGAAAAATAATAAAAATAATATCTAAAAAATATATTTTAGAAAATAAAAAATAACAAAATTGCTGAAAAAATTAACTTTTTTTTCAGAATAAAATAAAATATATTTTCATATTTTTATTACAAATATAAAAATTATATAAAGCTCTAAATATTTTTTTTAAAACCAAAACTCTATATAATTTTATATAAGAAATAGAAAACTGTAAATAATATAAATTCGGAATATAAAAACTCTAAATAATAAAAATTCTGATTTTTTTTTAATTTTAAAAATCTGTAATTATATTTTAATTAAAGTTAGTATATTCTCTATAGTTTTAGTTTTATTTTTGAAATCTAAAATTAAATTTCCTATTATTATTTTCTAAAATTTAAAATTATTTTCTTATTTTATTCTAAAACTATATTTTTATATATTATTTTCGAATTTTTATTAATTTTTTATATATTTTTATTTTTGACAATCTAAAATTGAATTTTAATTAAATTTCCTATTATTTTTTTCAAGAATTTTTCTTTTTCTAATAGTTATTTTCAAATTTTCTTTTCTTTTTATATGCTATTTTTATTTTTTATTTTTTTATTGTTAGCCACGTGTCACTATCTCATTAGGTCTTTTGGCATGTGCTACGCACATGGCCTATACATGCCGGATTATATGACCGGAGGTTGCAAAGTGCAAAAAAACGTATAATACAGGTTGTGATCGGAAAAAATATTTAGTTTAGGTTGCAAAGTATAAAAACCCGTATAGTTCAGGTTGCTTTTTGAAATTAACCCTTCCAATAATTAAGTTGTCACCAATAGACTTTAATTGTGTAATTATGATTGATATAGTTTTTGGCATCTCAATTTATTTTTCACATTCCAAAATTGCTACCAACAAATGCATAAATATGATAGTCGAACATTCAATATTTTCATAATAAAACAATTAATTTTTTAAAATAAATTTATAACTAATTTTTAGTTATAAGATCATGATTGAGAGTTAATAGTAACTAAAATATAATTTTTCTTTTTGACAGAAAGAGTATTTAATACTATAGTATACTAAATTTCTTTTGCTTCAATAATAAAAAAAAAATGAATGTTAAAATATTCTAAAGTAATTTTTTTAGGAGTGATATCCATGTGACATTAAACTATGCGGGGTTTTTTTTTCCGGTTTTATACCTAAACGATTTTTTTATTATCAAATAGCAACCTATATTCTAAAGATTTATCAATTTGAGACCGCCGACAAAAAATTTAAGCGAGAAATATAAAAAATATTAAAAATAATTAAATTCTTTTAAAAAAACTAAAGATAATATAAAAATTTGTAATATACTTTAAATTCCAAAATTAATTTAAAATATAAAATTTTTACTAAAAACTATAGGATTCAAAAAATTTATTTTCGTAAATATTAGAATTGTCTAAACAATTCATTTTTTTTTAAATAACATTAAAATAATTTGTAGAAAACATAAAAAATACTTAAAAGGTGGAGAATAATTTTCAAAAAAGCTAATTTTATGGAATAATCAAGAATTTTTTAAAAATTAAATAGTAATAAATTTGAAAATAATAATTTTGAGAATTCTTAAATTATTTGAAAATACATTATAAAAATATTAAAATCATTTAAATAAAAAATTTAAATTAGTTAAGCATTTTAAAATAATTATTTTCTAACTTTCGAATTATTTTAAACATTTTCAAGCAAATCTAAAATAATTTAGACTATTGTATAATTATGTGCTTTTCTTAAAGGATTCTTATAATAATTTTATAAAATCTGAAAATTATCTTGAAATTTAAAAAAAAAAAATTAAGATATGTGAAAGTACCAATGAAATTTTGAATGTATTTTTTGAAACATTGAGTTTCTTAAAAGAGTTTAGGCTAATTTATAAAAAAAATATAAAATTTATTTCAAATTCAGAAAATAAATTTTTAAGAAAATCTAATTTTTTAAAATACGTAGATTTTTTAAATTCAGAAAACTTACAATTGTGAAATCCTTTTTAGAGAATTTAAAATTTTATAAAAAAAATCAATTTTAATGAAAATTATGTTTTAAAAATAAAAATTTAAATTTTAAGATATTTTAAAAATAATTTTCAAGATTTTTTTAAATATTTTTTAGAATTTTAAATATTTTGTTTCTTTTTCTCACTAGAATTCTTCGCCAGATGTTGCAAATCGATAAATCTATAGGTTGCTATTTGATTAAAAAAAACAAACATAGTTTAGGTATAAAACGGGAAAAAAAGATCTGCATAATTCAGAGTGCAAATTAATATTAACCATTTTTAATGTCTAAATTCTTTATTTATTTATTTTTCTCTTACCGTTTTATGTTTAATAATATCATAACCTGAGCACAAATCTTAGATTCTCATGCCATTAAAAATGATAAGTTAAGTTGTATTCAACAATATTTATATCATTTGTTAAGATCTCATTCAATTGATATAACGAATTGTATTCTCTTTATGTGAAGTGTTACGAACAAATGTCAAATCAGTGTTACTTATATTAGCATTTTGTACAACGACAACTATATATGGTTGTAAATATTAAAAACTATAATTTACTTCAACTATAACTCGAAACATTGTTCTTTTTTATTATTTTTCAAAAGATACATATTATGATTAGATTGATCATAAATATTAGTGATCGAAACTCTACAGTTTTAGTAACTTTAATATATACACCCCGTAATAATAGTTTAAACTTTTAATTTCGATACGTTTACATAATCATTAATAATATAAAATTTATTATTATTCTAAAATACTATAATTTTAAATTATTATTTATATTTGTAAGATAATATACCGCGCATCGCGCGGGAACATAACTAGTATCCAATAAAAGTAACAACAAACCTACTAATTTCCTAACACGGTATCGGGTATTTAATGGGGATAAAAAATGCATTACCAAAATGGAATGCTCGGTGGGTGGAGGCCCATCACAGATACATACATAAATTTAAAAAATTAGAATAATTCATAGATTTAACTATATAAAATAACACGTATTCATATATATAAAATCGGCAATATGGTAGGGATGGTAAATTTTAGAAAAAATGTAATACAAATTATCAACCATCAACCATTTTTACTAAAAGAAGGTTGCATAAAAATAGGAAAAGACACATGTCGCTTTCATAATTATTCATCAAATTTTTATTTTATTTTAATTTTTAAAAAATATTTTTAAATACGTAGAGAGCCCCTAAATAAGGGAGCATCCACCTTTTTTTTGGGTTCTCCTCCAATCATTTTTTTTTTCTTTTTCTTTTATTTTTTTTTTTTTTTTTTTTTTTTTTTTTTTTTATCTTTTGTCTCCAAAATTTAGAAGTCTTTTAACTTTTTCGTCTCAACTTGATTTTTCATAAGAAATATATCAAATTATTTTTCTTTTGACGATCTTCGATTTGACATCTATAATACATATATTATAATAATAATATTAATTTTTAAGTGTAAAATACCTTTTTAGAATAGTAATGATATATTTTGTTTTCTAAATATTTTTATATAAAATTAAAAAATGTGATAGAATTCCAAAAATGATTTTTTTTAACCGATTGAAATTTTTTGAAGATTAAAATTATTTACTTTAATTTTACCTTTTTTTATCTTAATAATTTTTGGATGGTTCAAAGTATTTGGTTGAAAAAATTTCACAAAAAATACAAAATTTGTTAGGTTTACACTTTACAATAGAAAAAAAAGCTTAGATATATTCACTAAAGTGATTTGTTGATTAAATTAGTTTGCATATTATTTTCTTCTATTTTTTTAAAAGAAAAATTATGTTAACTACAAAAATAATAAGTCGATTATTTTTATTTGAACATGACATGATAATATATTTTACCACTCATATACTTAAGTAACTAATATGTTTGTGGCTTCTTATACTAATATTATATTATTTAATATATGTGGCTTTTCAAACGATAATTATTCAAAATATTTGACATTGTTTTATCATTATATGCATATGTAATTATCACAACATGTGTAATGCACATTAAAATAACAGGGAGGAAAATTAATCGAATTTCAAGTGTGTATTTATAATTTTACTTAAAATATTCAGCATAATCAGATCATGCGTTCAAATAATTGAATTAACAAAATTTATGAAAATATAATCGGTTTTCGTGATAATGAAATGTATTAAGTAAAGGGATTCTTGACACTGTAGCCTGTCAGACCCATAGCCTAATTTTTTTTGCATAGTTTAACTTTTTACATGGAAAAATAGCCAAAGTTAGTCAGAGAGAGTTTCCATTTCGTGTACACGATATTCAATTATCGTGTACAAGATATAATTATTTCTTGGTAAATGTACACAATAATATTTTATCTGTACACAATATAAAATTATCATGTACACGATAATTTACTAGACCTCCTGACACATGCTGGTTACTTTATCAAATAAAAAATTAAACTATTAAAAAACATTTCACTATGTCTCTGACAGGTCACTGCGCCCCATTATCACTTAAGTAAAACTATAAAAGTTTGAATAGTAAAAAAATTATGAAAATCTAACTGGTAGTTTCAATTTGTAATAATGCAAGATATTAAATGTAAAAAAAATCCACATATGAGGAGGAAGAAAGATTACTGGACAAAAAAATATCAACTGACGCTTTTATATTCTCAAATAATATACAAGCTGATAATTTCATTATTATTATTATTATTATTATTATTATTATTATTATTATTATTATTATTATTATTATTATTATTATTATTATTATTATTATTATTATTATTATTATTATTGTTGTTGTTGAAAACATACTCATTCTGTGTATCGCATGAATGGACATCTATTTTTTTTTTTTTTTTTTAAATTTAGATTGCAAAGGGCGAAAATGCATCTAATATAGGTTTTGTTTAATAATTATCCCTAAAAAGTATATGTGGTCGACATTTGTAACTTTCTTATCATTTTATCTTGTGTCACTTAGCTTATAATTTATAGAGATGATATAGGATTTATAAAATTCTTGTACTCAATCAATATTTCATATATATACTTCCCTTCCCTTCGTTTATAAATAAATATCATTTTAAGAAAAAATATTTTTCATAAAAGAGTGCCACTCTCACATTTTTTGCCTTTTTCTTCCAACATTGCCCTTAAATCTAAGGAAATCTCAATGTAAATCTTACTCCCTCCGTTAAAAAATTAGTGTCATTTTACATTTCCAGATTAACTTTAAGAAATTGTGAAATGGACAACAACATCCCTCCACTTTTCTGTCCATCAACTTTTTTATTACTATAAATTTCTTCAATTTTTCTCCATACCTTACTTATATAATACTACCTCCGTTACAAAAAAAAAATGATGTATTAGAAAGAAGCGGAAGAATTAAGAAATAAAGATAGTGTCAAATAAACACCTAGATTTTGTGGTGATAAGATTTGATGAAATCAAATATGAGCGTGAGATTGAAAAGTAAAAGATATTTTAGGATTGACATAGGTGCAAATTGAGAGAAATGATAAAAACTAGCTAAAACATGAACTATTTGAAAAAATCATTAAGAGGCTAAAACATCATTTATCTTGAAACGGAGGGACTATTACAATATTTGTATGGAAATTTTCTTAGATTTGGCTAAGGATAATATTGGAATAAACATGTAAAAAATGTTAGAATGACACTCTTTTGTAAAAAAATGGTTTTTCTTAAAATGACACTTATTTTTGAATGATTATAATATTATATAAATAAGGTATGGAGAAAAGATGAAGAAATTTATGGTAATAAAAAATGGAGGAGTGTTGTCCATTCCATAATCTCTTAAAATTCACTTGAAATCTCAAATGACACTTATTTATGAATGTAGTGAATACATATTAAGAGGTGACATCGTCATAAATAATTTATATTTTCATGTATAGTAGAATTACTTGAGTAAGGGGGTGTTTGCAAACTCAATTGCAACATTAAATTGTTTTTAAGAAGTACTTTACATTAAAGAGTGTTTTGCAATTTTATATTTGGTCACTCAAATCACTTTTCAAAATTGCTTTGAGAATCCTCAAAACTCTAGATTTTGGCTATTTTTAGTTTTTTTTTTTTAAATAAATGGAACTATTGGTTATTTTATTTATTCTTTTTTATTTGTAGAGAATTACTTTTTTCTCAAAACCCAACAAATTCTAATTTTGCCATAAAATCAATTCAAATACTTCCCACGCTCCATAAAAAGAATGTTGAAAATTGGTTTGGAATTTTGGGTTTTGACCCAAAATTGACCAATTTAATTATTTCAATTCATTTGTTAAAAATAGAAACAAGTTGCAAATTCATAATCTACATTTCGAGTAGATGAATTTAATTTATTAATATGCTCAAAACCAATTTCGGGTGAATGAGATATTAATTGCCAAAGGTTACAACTTAAACTTGGAAGTTGAAGAGTTTATAAAGGAAATATTGGAACTTGTCCCACATAGAAAAGTTGGAGTAAATGGATACTCCTTATTTAGTAGTGCACTTGATAAAGAGTTATCAAGTGTGCTCCCCTATGGTGGACCCTAGTGAAATTTTAGCCTTTGGCTAAAATGGACCCGCACCATCCGAGCCCGCACGCACATGTCGCATTGAGTCGCTTTAGAGGCGCACTTTGCATACGCGGCGTCGGAGGAGCCTTAAAGTTTTGGCCAGGTGGTCCAGACGAATGACTCGTGGGTTCGTGGCGGTTCGAGCCAGGCGATGCAGTGACGTGGACCGGGTCGGGTCGGATCGACCCGACAGTAGGCCGGCCGGGTTGAACCGGTGCGACCCATCGCCCGCCAGGACGCGTGTCATCCTGCGGGTGCGACCACCTAGCGAACTGGTGGGTCCAGTCAAAAGGGTGCCACCAAGGGGTGAAGAGGTGTCATTACAAAAAGGCACCACAACTCTTCAATAAATATAAATAGGCCCCTGCAGACTTCATTTCATTCATTCAAATTTCACAAGTTTATTCAGATTTCAAAGGTTTTCAAATTCTGCATTTGTAGAGTCAGAAAGTTCCAAATATCCGAGTACGTTCTCCGATAACTTCCGACTCGTAATGCAGTGGTCTGAAGTTTTAAAGTCGTTGTATCTTGGAGGCGTTTTTGCTTTTATACGTATTGCACCCGTGTACGTGGCAACTTCGTCTTACGGATATAGAGTTAAATTCTAGCCTCGACTTTGTCTGCCTAAATACATCTTTGTCTATACACCTCTGCATACCGATTACTAACAAAGAAAAATTATATGCTACCTTTGTAGATAGTGTCTGTTGTCTACACTTCTATTCCATGTGTGTTATGTAGATTATTAACAAAAATAATAGAAAGGTATATCATTAAATTTAAGCAGCATTTCACATGACACACATCTAATGAAATACAGGCAGTGCCTGGAAAAGTAGCATAAAACTTTCCAACAATATCATTTATTAGATAATGTTTCAAAAATAACATTTTTCATAAGATAGAGTATTTTTAAAACTGAAACTATCAAGGCATTGCTTTATTAGTCAAAGTAAATCTTTTTACGAATAAGCTAATGTGTTTGGATAAGTGAAACAAAGAAGAAGTGAAGTTCACATAAATAAAAATACACTGTTTATCAATGAGTGTAACTACATCTAATTCACCAAAAACAATATTTTAAAATTTTAGGAACGAGGGAGTAATAATGATGAGTTGGAATTAAATACCCAATTATTATGTTAAGAAAAGGATCAATAAGAAGTTGGAGGTTCTTAGAGCATCCCCAATGGTCTTCCTTCAAAAGCAGGAATATGTTCGCCACGTCAGCGCCACCTCAAAAGTTAAAATACCTATACCTCAAAACAAAACTCCTCCCCAACAATATACCCAAAAAGCAGGAATATGTGGGGGCTCCACTTAAATATCCTATTTATCTTTTTATTTATTAATTTATCAACTAAATTAATTATTTAATTTTCGGATAAATAATAAGTGATTAATATTCCGACTATTGGATTTTTTTATATTTCATTATATTTCGGAAAAAAAAAAATTCCCATAAAATGATTAATAAATTTGTTATTCATATAAAACGTAAAACTACAAAACGAAGTCAAACACGTTACATTAAAAAATCCGAATACAATAAAGTAAATTTCGAGCTGCTAACTTAATATTTTGCTAATAATTGCCGGAACGGTTCCAGACATGTTCAATTAAATCTTGGCGTAACTGGTGATGTTTTTGCTTATCGCGTAGCTGAACACCTCTCCGGATGTAGTCATTGAATGCTCCGGTTGATCCTTGACTTACTTGTGGAGGTGGCGTAGCGTAATTGGGATCGTCGGACCAATCAGTCGCTGAATCTCCTTCATTTTCGACTATCATGTTGTGCAGTATAATACAAGCTAACATTATTTCCTTTAAGTTATTCTTGTACCAGAAACGACTTGGACCTTTAATCATTGTCCAACGAGCTTGAAGTACTCCAAATGCACGTTCGACATCCTTTCTAGCAGCCTCTTGTAGTACTTTGAAATGCTTTCGCTTCGGATCTTGTGGACATGGAAAGATTTTCACAAAAGTAGCCCACTCTGGATAGATTCCATCTGTAAGATAGTATCCTTGATTATATTGCTTGCCATTAACTGTAAAATTAACGGAAGGCGCGCAACCTTTGAGAGTATCCGTGAATAAAGGAGACTGGTTGAGCACGTTTATGTCGTTGTTAGATCCTGCCACTCCAAAGTATGCATGCCATATCCACAAATCGGCTGAAGCAACCGCTTCGAGCATGATAGTTGGGACGCCATGATCACCGCGTGTGAATTGACCTTTCCAAGCAACTGGACAATTCTTCCAGTCCCAATGCATACAATCAAGGCTCCCTAGCATTCCGGGAAAGCCGTGTCTTTCCTCATGCATTTGTAAGAGCCGTTGACAATCCCCTGCATTGGGTTTCCTCAAGTAGTATCCACCAAATAGTTCAATCACACCACGGCAAAAATTAAATAGACTTTCAATGGCGGTTGTTTCGGCAACGCGTAGGTACTCATCGTAATGGTCGGCTGGTCCACCGTACGCCAGTTGACGAATAGCCACCGTGCACTTTTGAAGTGGGGAGAACCCTTTTTTACCAGCTGCATCGACCCTCCACCGGAAATAGTCATAGTTGGACTCCAGTGCATTCACTATCCGCATGAACAACTCTCTTGACATACGAAAACGCCGGCGGAATATGTCGCTTCCGTAGATCGGATCTTCAGCGAAGTAATCAAGGAAGAGTCTTGCATGACCCGCCTCACGACCTCTATCAACGTACGTCCTACGCTTCCTGACCCGACCAGTAGAACTCCCTGCACCACCAAACATCTCCTGTTTCTTTTGAAGCAACGACTGTATCTCTATCTCAGTCGTATCATCAGTTAAGAATTCAATAAGGCTCTCACTATCACTTTCCCCGGATAACGAGTGAGAAGACGAAGACATTTTTGAGAGAAGAATATGAAGTCAATGAAAGAAGCAGAGACTGAAGCAAAAAGATTTGAGATGAGAGCTACAACAATCCGAATGGTTGCTATTTATAGAAAATAAAAGCACACAACAAATACTTTTACAACGGCTAGTTTTACAACGGCTAGTTTTACAACGGCTAGTTTTCCAACGGCTAGCTCTACAACGGCTACTTTTAACAACGGCAACTTTTAAAACGGCTACTTTTACAACGACAACTTTTAACAACGAAACGTAAACAATAACGGTTGATTAATAACGGAAGCACACAACAAATATATTGAAAAACACGATTACAAAATATAAAATTTCACAAATACTAGGCACAGAAACAGCGAACTAAACTTAAACTACATCCCCCAATTTTTCTTAATTTTATCACACATATGGAGATGGATACGGAGTTGTTCTTCAGTCATCTTCGAAGTATCTTTCATGAGTATTTTGTACTCACGCGTCGCGGCAAGACTCATTAGCCCTTCGAGTTTTTTCTTGTTTTGTTCTTCCAGGACCCGAAGCCTCTGCTCAATCTCGTCCTTGTTATCTTCAGAGGATGTGCTTGCTTTTCCTTTTCCCTTACTAAGCCTCTTTGCCGCTTTCTGGCCCATTGGGCGAGTACGTTCCACTCTGAAATCCTCCCCCGCGCTTGAATCAGTGTTGGAAGACGTCACATACTCTCCAGAAGCAGAGATCTTTGTCTTTTTAGGTCCACGAACTTCTTCGCCTGCATCGGCAAACTTCGGACTATCTTTCAAGATATGCCAGGCACCCATATGCCTAAAAACAGTCGGCTCGTTGGTTGCACTGTAATGGGCCTTCGCCTTCTCTATAATATCCGCATCACTACAACCACTTCCCCAGTCCTTCTTCGTCAGGTTGTAACTGCAACAGAACGCTTTCACCTGTTTCTGTAGTGTGTAGTAATGTGTCTTTAACATATCATAACTCCGTGGCGGCATGTTGTTGGTACGATTTCGGTTGTACGCTTCCCCGATTCGGACCCACATTTGTTCCAATTTTTGTGCGTTGCCTACCACAGAGTCTGTACTAATATCAAGCCAACAACTTGCAAGAAGAGAGTTTTCTTCATCAGAGTAAGTTTTCTTTTTTAGAGCTGGAACCCTTGGTGGTTCAGTGGCGGCTTCAAAGTTGGCAGAGAGATTAATCCGATCTAGTCCGATCGGAGAGAATTGAGACGAGAAGGGGGACGAATGTTGAGAAGTTGGGGTGTCTCTGTCTATATCCGAGGAATCAGTGCTGGGTCTTCTTGATGAATTTGCGCCCATTATCGGACGAAACCCGTATTGCGGAACTGGCCTATAGGGACTTTGATCTGGATGCCCGTAGTATGATGCGCCGGATGAATTGAGCGGATTGAATTGAGTGTTTCCACCTTCTGAAAAATCTGGAAAATATGGAAAATGGGCTGGATAATTTTGGGGCTGAAAATTTGGATTATCAGGACGGTAGTTGGTGTTTGGAGGACGAAAATTGATTCTTGGAGGCGTTGCATTTTCTCCATAATTTGAAGAATTGCCCCATTGATTCCATGAATCTTTGTCCATTTTTTCAGAGAAGAAATGTAAAATTTTGATAGAAGATTGAAATTTTAAGAGTAGTAGAGGATGAAGAAAATGGTGATTGTTGAACATATATTTATAGGAAAAATTATTTTTTTTTTCAAAAAAAATACTGAAAATAATTGCTATATTTTAAAAAATTATAATAAAAAAAAAGGGAAGAAAAAGCCGTTTGCAACGGCTATATTGTCTCCTAAAGTGTATCCAAAAATTCAAAGCATTAAAAGAAAATAAAAAAAAAAAAGCTGAAAAAAAAAAATATATATTAAGGGGGGGGAGGGGGGGGGGGGGGGGACAGCCTGCAGGTGCGGGCCCCACGCCGCGCGCCACCCACGCGCGCGTGGGGGCCACGCGCCTGGCCAGCGCCTCCCCCTGCGCGAGTTTCACTCACACCTGGCAACCCCCACTCTCACCTAGCCAATCTCTCTCCTCATATTCCTAGGAAGGGATTTCACAACCCAGCAACAATACCCCTACCCAAAAATCACCCCCCGATTGATGAAATACCCCATTGCAGATTTTTTTAACTTTACAAGTCAGCATCTCTCTCCTCAATGGGGATGCTCTTAGGGATGGTAATTAAATGGATTTTGCTAAATTCGTAACTCGTTCCGCGAGAGAGAATCTAACATAAATCATCCTATTTCGGTTCATCAACTTGATTGCTGGATTTACCCACCCACCGATTACTTATTTTGTATTATTTTTTTTTCTTTTCAATATCATAACTTCTACCACTCTAATATTCTAGTATTTAAATATAATTTGAAGGATGAAAAATTATATAAGAAGCTAATTTACAAGTTTAAACACTTAGAGTTACAAATAGAGTCTACTAAAAATTATTATAATAAGAAAATCTAAAATCGTGTTTAGCAAAACCATTTTTCCTATTCAAATCCAATAAAATCCTGATGAAACAAGTTTTATTCAAAGTTTGAATTTGGGTTGGCTGCGTTGGACCAGGTCCAGTATTAGCGAGTAAAACAAAGTCAGCTACCAACTTAAGCAGTAAGGTCAACTATATTAATT
Organism: Ajuga chamaepitys; assembly: GCA_958295605.1. Classification (NCBI taxonomy): domain Eukaryota; kingdom Viridiplantae; phylum Streptophyta; class Magnoliopsida; order Lamiales; family Lamiaceae; genus Ajuga; species Ajuga chamaepitys. The sequence goes on from OY282508.1 coordinate 42,294,229, forward strand.
TATTGAAACTTTCTATATTAATATTCTTCTTCTTCTATGTATATATATATAACATGGATAATTTAGTGGCAAAAAAAAGTAGATCCTGCAAAACAAAACATACACGTACCGCGTACGTACAACACAGAAGAAAGAAAGAAAAAAAGAAAGAAAGAAAGAGAGCGAGATGGGTGTAGGGATAATGGAGGTGAAAGTGATGAGCGCGAGAGGTCTCAAGACAACCGATTTGTTTAGTAAGTAATAGTATAGTATATGCATTTCTTATATACATACACCACAACCACAGGAGCTGATATACATACGTACAGATAAAAGAGATCCATATGTTGTCATCCGATACAGAAACGAACAACACACAACTACTACAGCTCAAGGTATTTCAATCTCTTCTTAATTCATCATTTTTATTATATTTTTTTCTCTAAACATAATATATTTTAAGTGCAGGGCAAGGTAGAAGGCCAGAGTGGAATGAGAACTTCAAATTTAGGGTAGAATATCCTGCATCACCAAATAATAATAATGATGATAATTACAAGCTTCATCTTCAAATTTATGATCGTGACACCTTCACGGCTGATGATTATTTGGGCCACACCATGTAAGTCCTAATTCACATTAATCCATTTTCTTTTTCTTTTTTTATTAATTATATTTAATGCAGGATACATTTGAAGGAACTGTTCCAATTAGGAATGGAAAAAGGCAGAGCTGAACTTGGCATTCAAAAATACAGGGTTGTTTTAGACGACGCTACTTATCATAGAGAAATCAAACTTGGAATTACTTTTACTCTCAAGGTTAATATTACCAAAATCTAATAATTTTTTTTTTTTTTTTTTTAATTAGAGCCTGCCAAGGAAAAGATTTCCCAATTAATTATCTAATTTTATCTTTTGTTTTTGGTGCAGGACGAGACTAATAAATGAAAGTATTCGGTGAAGGAAGGAAACACTAATCCTATATTAGCCGCAAAAAGAATATCCAAGTAAAAACATGGACATGGAATTTCATATAATTCATCAAATTATTTCATTAAATTCATTTTTTTATTTATTCAGAATTACTCGAGGGTGGATCTTATATTTCATTATATGTAATTACTAGCACGTACCCTATCTTTCTCGAATAACATTAATTGTAATTGTAATTGTAATCGTAATTCGAAACATTATCGATCATAGTTAACTACATACAATAAAAACATAATATGATCACTGAAAATAAAAAATGCCGTCTTTACTCATAAAATATGTTCTACGATGAATCGATGACTAATAACATAACATGAATAAACCAAATATCTACAATAACATGAAATTTGAAACAAAATGTAAACATAACTATTACAAATTCTGAAACACTTCATTATAAACAATGTTTGTGGTATTCTTTCTTTTCGGATCTTCGTCGTCACATATTAAAATCTTCAACCCCTTTCGATTTGTGATGCAAGAGACAGCAAAATCTAACTGACCATGACATAACACATGTTTCTTCAAGAATAAACTAGCATGACCAAGTGATTGTCCCTGACTTTTATTTATCGTCATCTCATAAGAAACAATAAAAGAAAATTATCTCCTATGAAATAAAAAAAAAAAGGCATTCTTTTATCAGAAGGAGTCTCGGAAAGCTGAAGGATGAGAACGTTCCCACCAGCATTATCCCCTAATGTAACTTTTGCATCGACCACGTGATCACCAAGTTTTGTTAGCACCAGTTGAGTACCATCACATGAACCATGTGAATGATTTATGTGACACAACAACATAACCGGTGTACCAATTTTGAGTGTTAGCTCGTGATTGGGCAGCCCTGAACATTTAATTGAATTCAGGAATTCGGGAGGTGTGAAGATCATTCAGAAGATCTACATTCTCATTAGATCTGCACAGCAACTTAAGTACGTCCTAACTTTGAAAGTGTTCTTTAAAGTCATATATTCATTAATGGACTCCACAAAATTAAGCATTGGTGCCAATATAGCTCTACCATGTAGATATGCAGTATCGTCACCTACAATAATAAAATCTGAATATGTACTCTTAACAATCGTTGCAATAGGATTCTCACCACTATGTGGCATTATATCTTCCAGGATGTCAATCTCCACTTCTCCATCATTCAAACCACCAATAACACCATCCCCTATACTTGCTAGCCATTCCAAAAGGTTCTTGGCGTATGTCCTTGTGCATCATTAGGAAGATTATGCAGTCTCATATTCTTTGTTAATCGTAGCACATTAAAAAATGCGGCCACAAATATGACGAATTGATGGCTGCATAAACTATATAACACTCTTCCCACCACATGGAATCTTTGTTAGGGTTATACTGTAAGGGTATACTTGGTTGGGGTTGGCTCAACCTGTGATCGGTTGGGCCAATCCAACCATGTTTTTGGTCAGTAGTTGCAATCTCGGGTTGGGACACAATTTTTTCTCAAACAATCACCTATCAACAATCATACACATCATCAATCAATCACAAATCATAATACTACTTTAACATTAAACCAATCATCAATAACAATCTCTTACACACATCACATCACCTTTTATAATTTTAAATTATATCCTACACTACAACCACTACCCAAACCACCCAAACAAACATCAACCAATCATTAATAACCTCTTACACTCATCACATCACATTTTATAATTTAAAATTATATCCTACACTACAAACACTACCCCAACCACCCCAACAAACATCACTATTTAACACTCCCAGCCGCTAACTCCAACCACCCTCAGCCCTAACCAAACATGCACTAAAACATGCTTTTAGTTGTTGCTTTGTATATATACTGTTTCTTGCACTTTAATGAATGAGAATAAATTATCACTGTTTGCTTTAAATATTATGAATTTTATATATATTTATTGCATAATGTTTGAATACTTCACTGTTTGCTTTAAATATTATGAATGTTATATATATTTATTGCATAATGTTTGAATACTTTACATTATAGACAAATGTGGTGTGAAGTAGATCATAGAAGGTCGCATTGTCAGTTCCTTGTAATTAGTATATTGATTCACAAATTAGATGGAATTGAACAATCCATTGGTAGAAGTTGATGTGTAAGGCTCGGATTGGTTTGTCTTGACCAAGAGATTACACTAGTGCATTTGTTGCACTGAATTGGACCAACAACGAGGTAATTTTTCTAGACTGACTTGAAGGAAAAATTATATTTCAATGGTTATTATTTTCTTAGTTTCTGTTACTTAATTGGGATTGTATATAATTAATAAATGTTGCTTTGATTTATTATGGGTAAAGAGTCATTGTGACTCAATACTCTATACTTTGAGCAATATTATTAATTATATGACAGATTGCTAAATTAATACAGAAAATAATGTCTTGGTAAAACAAGTTGATTATGTCTGCTTGATGGGCTCAGTATGTTTCTCATATCAAACATGCACAGTGGATTAACTTCCGATTTGATAATAATGTTGAGTTATTTGTTCTCAAGGAATAAAAAGATATTAATTAATTAAAGCATTCAGTAGCTTAAATTAATTAATGGACATTGAATCTTAAATACGAAAAAAATAATCGAGAGCCATATTTCGTAATATGGATTAGGATGTGTAGTTCAATATTAATTCTATAGTGGAATGAATTAATAGTAATGGGCTAGAATAATACTGATGACTCAATATGGATATCTAGGCCCACTAGGAGACCAAATCATATTCCTCCTAAAGCCCCTTGAGTAGCCCAATAAAAGTCCATTAACTAAGAGGAGATTAATTAAGAAGTAGGAGATAAGAAAATAAAAGATATGGAAGAATCTAATTCCTAAGGGGATTAGGATTTATCCATATTTTTCTCTCCCAACAGGGAGAGTGTTGGGAGAGGATTTCGATCCCTAATCCTAAAATGGGGCAGAATTTCGGCCCCTCTCCAGTTATAAATAGGGGACCAATTTCGGTGCCCATAGAAATATGTGAGTGTAAGTTCTTCGTGAAAAATTAATCCTTCTTTGAGAGTTAAAAGTTCGTTTGATTTTTCACCGGATTGTTGAGCTTGGACTTAGGGATTACTCAAGAAGATCTTTGGGTTGAAAGATTAATTCTTCTCAACGTTGTCTCTCCGAGTCGAAGGTAAAAATACGACAATCCCTTAGTTCCGCATGTTTAGGGCTTGTTGTATGATTACTTTTATTCAACTACATGAATTGTATGATTTGAATGTTCCATATCATCGTTATTTGATTCTTGAAAATAGAAATTCAACTTACATCCCGAGTAGATACTTGACACTATCCCCGATTCCCCAGCAAATGGTATCAGAGCCATTGATTCCGGCTTTGTAATTTCGAATTAAATTTTCAAAAATAAAATTTACGTCTTAATTGAAATTGGATAGTAGAACAGTTAGATCTGTTTTGCAAGTATCCAATTATCATGAATTTTTATGTATGTTTTAATTCTTGTTGGATTAAATGTTTTTTTTAATCTGATTCGTTCATATTCATTTTTCTCGTGAGAAAATCCACGAGTAGATTAGGTCTGTTTTTTTTTATAATTGATTAGTCTAGATGTTAGATTTATTTTTTGTAAATAAATTGTAACGGATTCGAAGACGAAGACAAATTAAAAGGATCGGAACTGTAGCATGAAGAAACGCCACCAGCGACGTGACCACGCCGGGAAGCGACGCTGACTGCGCCAGTGCATTCTAGCCGCGAGAGACACGACCACGCGGCGAGCGACGCGACCGCTCAAGGGTATTATGTCCGTGACAGATTTTTTGAAGGCCCCTTCTTCGAACAGTTGGGTTTCTCATTTCAAAACGGGAAAATTAAACCAAGATAATTGGATTTAATTATCTAATATGTGTTAAATTTATGTTTTATTTTATTTTGTGTATGAAGAACTTAGAAAATCTCATTGAACAAAATTACTAAGTGTTTTTTTAATTTATTTAATTTATTCTGGATAATAAATTAATTAATGGCCTCCATAACTGATTTATTAAAGTGAAGTTTTTGGCTACACATTGGCATGCCCCTTTCTCTCTAACGGATATGCCAAAAACGAGTTTACTAGAATAAATTTAGTAAGATAACTGTGGGTTATTTTAAGTCGCGATATGTCCTTCCCAACGAAGGCTTATGCAAAAGTGAGTAATAATCCTGTGTTAAGTTATGGTTAATACTTAGATATAAAATTGATAAAATTCATATCCCCACGAAGTCCCTGTCAATTTTATATGGCCAAGAATGCGCCGACTATTAATTTGAGAATTAAAGGTTGTAACTGTTTTGTTTATAACCTGCTTAAATGTATTTAAGTAAACGTTCAAACAAAGGTCTCTCTCTCTCTCTCTCTCTCTCTCTCTCTACCCACGCTCTGTTCTCTCTCTATACTCAAGCAAAAACAAGGCTTCTCCTCCTTGGCCGACAGCAACTTCTTTGTTCTGTTTTGCTTTTATTTTTATGTTTATCTTCTTTTTTCGTTTTACTTTTTAGTTTCTTCTCCAATTTTTTTATTTTATTTTTCAAGCTTTTTTCGAGAACTGTTCTTCTCGTCTTTTGACTTTTGTGGACTGTCATATTTTGATGCAGCCAATCCTTTGAAGCAGCCGCCGCCAATCATTCAATTCTCTTTGCTTTTCTTTAGATGAGTAACCATATCTGTTGATTTATTGTCAAGTTCTCAGGTTTAGTATTTCAAATATTGTTTTGAGAACTTCTCGTCTTTGTTATTTGGCTTTTTTGGGACCTGTAGCAAATTGGCAGATCTACGAGTCTGCTCTGGTAACAGATTCGGCGATGGCTTAGCAGCCACACCCTCGCAGGCCTCTGAGATCTGATGTCGCGACTTCAGGCGGCGGACTTTCCTCGACACTCAGTCTCGCTCTCATTTCCGATTTTGTTGTTGTTCGTGTTTGCACATCGTTGCGGCGCTTCTTTGTCGCCGGCCAGACAGCTTCGTTTAGGGTCAAAGCTGCCTTGTAATTTGCCGATCCGCCATGGTCGGTACTCGGAGAGTTTGTTCAATAGTGATTTCTTGCATACCAGACCCGTCCCCGATCCGAACCTATTATTTTTGGTACGATGCGCGAATCAGCTCCCTGGGATTTGCATGATCTCGTATAATGCAGTCCCACCTTCGATTGTCCCCATGCCTTGCTAGGATACCAGAGGAAACGCCATGGAGGCGACGTGGTGGTGCTCTCTGAGAACTCGCAGCAGTCAGGACTCACTAAGTCTGTGGTCCAAGTTAACTTGGTTGCGCATGAGTAGGGTTTGCCTAGTTGAATGCCCTTACCCGAACCGGTCCAAAGGCGATTGAATCGGTTCGGAGCTTCATTACCATCAAAGCTGCTATAGATGTCTTCAATCTGCATCTGTTCAATGGCGGGGATTTCCAGGTATCCCCGAAACTGCTTCTAGGATGGGCTGTATAAGTGTTTTTCCAGCAGCTTCTCGGGTGTCCTCTTGCAGGTTTCACAGCTCATCTATAATCAACAGGAGATGAAGACTCACTTTTGCTTCATTTTTTATATTCATTATCATTGCCTTGGTTTGTATTTGGACACAATTTGTTGAGACAATGATTTTTTTAATTTTGATCTGTTCTCAGGTCCGCATTTGTGGTTGGCCTGCTTCTGATATATTCTCCTTGGTTAACCGTTGCTCTCGCTGGCACGCCCGCGGGCTTCTCGTGGTTTGGTTGAATTATTTGGATATTGCTGCTGGGACTTTGATTTTTGGTGAGGGATCAGGCACACGTTTTGGAATTTCTTTCTAGCCGAACCACCTAGTTCCAGCTTTCATTGCACTAAATTGGCTTTGTTTTGTAATTGCTTAGATTTTCTTTAGCCAATTTTAGTCTTATTCTGGACACCTTTATCTGCCGACTTGTGGCATGAAAAGGTTTTTAGTTTGTCTCTTGTGAGTGACCATCCTATGGTCTCCACATTTTTCGCACATTCCTTTGTTTTCTTTTCTTTATTTATAATACTACATATTTAGCTGATGCATATATCGTTTTATGCGATTTTGATATATAAAATGTGATCAAATTATGTGATAATGTTTGTGCTAATTAGATATTAATATGAATGCATTTTTATTCTCAGTTCAACATGTCAAGCTTCAATCCACTGTTTAACATACTCAAAGAAAACAAATTAGAAGGGGAGAATTATGTAGATTGGAAAAGTAACTTAATGATAGTCTTGAATGTTGAAGGACTCAAGTTTGTACTTGATGAACCTAGACCAGCTGAGCCTGCGGACGAGACTAGTGATGAAGATAGGGAATATCATAGGCAATGGTTGAGATCCGATAAACTGGCTAGGTACACCATTCTGGCTTCAATATCAGATGTGTTGCAGTACCAACACCAGAGCATGGGAACCGCTGCAGACATTATGATGAACCTTAATGAACTCTTCTCTCCCTAGAATCGTACGGCTAGGTAAATGGCCATGTGGGATTTGTTATCGCAGAAAATGACTGAAAAGACGCCCGTAAGGGATCACGTTCTCAAAATGATGGGATTCCTTAACAAGCTTGAGATTCTTGGTGCTGATTTCGATGCACATACACAAATCGACATCATACTCCATTCTCTGTCGAAAAGTTTTGAGCAGTTTAAGCTACACTATACCATGAATGGTCCTGCGTATACGTTGGTTGCGGTCATGCAAGTTTTGGTAGCGACAGAGATGCTTATGGGGCCAAGAAGCCAAGCCTTGATGACTAGCAGTGCAGCTTCCTCTTCTGCGCCAAAAGGCGGAAGAAAAAAGAAGAAAACTAAAAGTAAAAAATAGGCTAATCTCAAAGGTAAGGAAAAGATTCCCGCTGAAGGTGGTAATAAGAAGAAAACAAGCAAGGGGAAGTGTTTCAACTGCAGTCTGAAAGGAAATTGGATGGTGGACTGTCCCCAACCTAAAAGAGCAGGAAAACAAGGTAAATCTCATGCACTAGTTATTGAAACTTGTTTAGCGGCGTGTTCTTCCTAATTATGGGTGGTGGAGACGGGAGCCACTGATCATGTTTGTTTCAATTCTCAGGGGTTCCAGCAAACCCGACAACTTAGTGAGAGTGGATCACCATCACCTTGGGCAATGATGCAAGAGTAGCAGCTATTGCAGTGGGAGATGTGCACTTATCTTTTATGGAAAAGACTTTAGTTTTGAGAAATGTTCTTTGTGTTCCAAGTTTTAGAAAGAATTTAATTTCAGTTTCTAAATTATTTTTAGATGTATATTCACTTTCTTTTAATTAGTATGTTATTATTACTAGTAATAATGAAGTTATATGTTCTGGAACATTAGTGAACAATCTCTATACTATTAATTGTGCACCACCCACAATCACAGAAAATGCGTCATATAACACATCTACTGTTTCTAGAAAAAGAAAGTATTCTTCAAATATGAACGAAACACTTCTTTAGCATCTGAGACTTGATCATGTTAATCTAAAAAGGATTCAAAAGTTGGTGAGTGACGGTTCACTGGAGTCACTCCAAGTAGAGCCGTTTCCAACATGTGAATCGTGTTTAGAGGGTAAAATGACTAAGAGAGTCTTTGGGGCTAAGGGGAATAGAGTCACTAAAGTGTTAGAACTCGTTCATACTGATGTATGTGGTCCAATGTCGATTCAAGCGAGAGGTGATTTCGAGTATTTCGTTACTTTTATCGATGATTACTCGAGATATGGATACATCTTTCTTATGCATTATAGGTCTGAAGTCTTTGATAAATTCAAAGAGTTTAAGGCTGAAGCAGAAAAACATAGGGAAAAGAGTATCAAGTTTCTACGATCTGATCGTTTGGGGGGGGGGGGGAGATACCTTAGCAATGAATTTTTGGGTTACTTGTCAGAGAAAGGGATTGTATCCCAGTTAACTGCACCTGGAACCCCTCCAAAAAATGGGGTCGCAGAGCGAAGAAACATAACTCCTTTGGAAATGGTAAGGTCTATGATGAGTTATTCCGACTTACCAAAATCGTTTTCGGGTTATGCCTTGGAAACAACAGACATTCTTAACTTAGTACCTTCTAAATTAGTTCCGAAACCTCCCTCGGAATTGTGGTCTGGGTGTAAACCCAGTTTGAGACACATGAGAATCTGGAGATATCCTGCATATGTGCTAGACACGGAAGCTGATAAGTTAGAACCTTGTTCAGAGTTAAGGCTATTTGTAGGTCATCCCAAAGGAACGAAAGGGGATTTATTCTATAGTCCTAAGGATCAGAGGATTGTGGTGAGCACGTATTCTAGGTTCTTCGAAGAAGATTATATGAGTAACCGAAAGCCCAAGAGTGAGATTACCTTGAATGAATTACGAGGGCCGACTCTTATACCAATTGTACAAGTTGATATACCACGTGATACACAAACACAACCGGAACATCGTCGTAGTGGGAGGGTTGTTCGTCAGCCTGAGTGATTCATGTTCGTGGGAGAGTCTTCGAACTTGGTCCCCGGTGAAGATGAATCTGACCCCTGGACATACAACGAGGCAATCCAAGACAAGGATGCAAGTTCTTGGCAAACTGCAATGTAATCAGAAATGGGATCTATGGATCAATGTAAAGTGTGGGAGCTTGTTGAACCACCCAAAGGTGTAAAGCCTGTTGGATGCAAGTGGGTTTACAAGAGAAAGAGAGGAACTGACGGGAAGGTTGAAACCTTCAAGGCTAGGCTTGTTTATGTTCTTGAATAGAATTATGTCTTTTGTCGCCACCATGAGTGGCTAGTCGTTTATTTCAGTCCTTAATCAATGTTGAACCCTAGTTTGAATACCTTGTAATTCTTACAGTGATTGTTTGAAGTTTTTAGTATTGAAACATTTTATGTTATTTAGGCGTATTTACATTCCTATGTGCATTGCTGCTTATCTTGATCACCTAGGTAGTTAATCACATATTTATCGCTAAGTAATTGTCGTAATACGTAATCGTTACGAACGTATGCCATTAGTAGCAAATAGTGATTTAATCACTAGGATAGCATAAGTCGTGGTCCCTTGTACCGAGCTTGCGAGTCTAACACCGTGTATATCCCATTACCTTAGTACTCTATGCGTTCAGTTAATGAGATCTAGCGAGCTTCTCCTAAGATCACTCAATCGAATAGACTAACTAAAGAGCTTGTTTTGGTTAGTTAAACATAAGGGGTAACAAGGTTAGCAGAGCTTGTTGCTAATCTTGGGATAGGAGTTTCATAACTAAAACTGGATAACAATTGCATTAATTATAAGGGTAATTCGACTAGGGAGATACTAGAGTAAGGACTGGGATTCTTTTATTATTTGGGTTAAAAAACAATTCTTGTGTTATTTATCTAATTATTGCGTCTAGGTTAAGTAGTTCATTAAAATCAATCAAAACCCCATTCTATAATTATATTATTATAGTTATTATTATTATTATTAGGTTATCATATGGAATACTTTAAATCTGTCTACTCTCTCTGGGTTCAACCCTATCTTACCACTTCTATGAATTAGAAGAGGAAAACTAGGAATAGTTAATTTTACTGCACCTCAACAGTGCGGTTAAAAGCCATCGTAAGCCAAGGAGTTGAGCTGAAAGAATTGAGGATGACTCAATCCCCCATAATGACTCACTTGAGTCAGATTACACAAGTTGTAAGGTTCGTCCACTGAAAAGGGCAGTTTCCTAGTGATACAGTGGCAAACCAAAAGGAACAGTGTCAAGCCATTTGTTTGAGGAGTGGCACCGATTATGAAGGACCCAAGTTACTAGTTGACTATGAGAAAGCTGTAGAGAATGAGCACATAGAACAAGATAGTTCACCTAACGATAAAGAAAAAGAGCTAAAGTCAAGTCTAAAAGGGGTTGTGAAGCCAAAATCTATTACTATCTCTGATGCTCCTAAATATATCCCTTTCCTTCCTTTTCCTCAAGCTTTTCGTAGAAACAAAATAGATGAACAATTTGTTACGTTCTTGGTGATATTTAAGAAAATTCAAATCAACATTACGTTTGTTGATGCTTTATAGCAAGTGCCGAACTATGCAAAGTTCTTGAAATAGGTGATAGTAAGGAAGCAGAAATTAGAAGACTATGAGACGGTAAACTGACGGAAGAATGCAGTACGGTGATTCAAAGGAAGTTGTCTCAAGAGTGTAAAAATCCATGTAGTTTTACAATTACTTGAATGATTAATGGTGAGGTAGTTGAGAGAGCACTATGTGATTTAGGAGCTAGTATCAACCTTATGCCCTTGTCTATATTCCAAAAATTAGGAATAGGCACAATAAAACCCACTACAATCGCCCTACAAATGGTAGATAGGTCTTTGACTACCCAAGGAGTATTGTAGAGGACGCTTTATTAAAAATTGGTAACTTTATCATCCCGTAAAATTTTGTAGTCTTCGATATTTTAGAGGATAAAGAGGTCCCCTTGATTCTAGGTCGCATGTTTCTAGCAACGGGAAGAGTGTCAATGGATGTGCAAAAGGGTGAATGATGAGAAGCTATTTCTATATATAAAGCTTTAAAATTCCATCATAGTGAGGAAGTAAATCAAATAGAAGCATGTAGTTATATTCATTGTTTAGATGCTACCTTGCAGAGGGAACTAATTTCTCCTATTGATGATGACCCTTTAGAAGTTTGTTTATCTGATTCTATTTTTGCTAATAATAATCTTGAGTCTACTGATCTTAATCTTGTGGAAAGTGTTAGTGCCATGAATTCTCTGCAGGAGGCACCAAAAGAAAGCTCTATGAGTGAGGATATTAGCAAAGAGACGGTGCACGAAAAACCTAAAGAAAGTGCGCTCGGACTGGAACTTAAGTTGTTGTCGGATTATCTACGGTATGAATTTATTGATGATGAGAAGAAAAATCCGGTAATAATTTCTGCTTATTTGTCTACTACTGAAAGTGACAAGCTATTGAGAGTGTTGAGGAAATATAAGTCGGGTATAGGACGGGCAGTTATGATTTAAAAGGGAATGACCCGATTGTTTGCATGCATAAGATTCTAATGGAGGATGAGAATAAGCCTAGAGTTCAAAATCAACCTAGACTTAATCACATGATGCAAGAAGTAGTTAGGAAAGAAGTACTTAAGTGGTTAGATGCAGTGATTATTTTTCCTATATCTGATAGTAAGCGAAAATGATGAGATCATAGCTAGTAGGGTAGTTAAGGGTTGGCGGGTTTATATTGATTATAGGTAATTATGTGCAGCCACTCGCAAGGACCACTTTCCCCTTTCCTTTTTAGATCAAATGCTTGATAAGCTAGCGGAGTACTATTGTGTTTTTACTTTTCGTAGAATGTCATTCGGTTTGTGCAATGTCCCTGCTACTTTTCAGCGTTGTATGATGTCTATATTTAGTGGGATGATTAAGAACATCATGGAGGTTTTTATAAATGGATTTTTCATGTTTGGCGTCATCTATTGACCATTGTTTACATAACATTGCTCAAGTTTCGCAACGGTGTGAAGATGCCAACTTAGTGCTAAACTGGGGAAAATGCCACTTCATGGTAATTTGGATGGTATAGTTCTTGGTCATAGAAATTCTACTATAGGTTTAGAAGTTAATAGAGCCAATGTAGTTTCCATAGAAAAGCTACCTCCTCCATCAAACGAAAAGGCAGTACGGAGCTTCCTTGGATATACGGGATTTTATAGAAGGTCCATTTGTGATTTTTCATAAATTTCTTAATCTTTATCTCGTTTATTAGAAAAAGATATTGCTTTTGTTTTCAATGATGCATGTGTGCAGGCTTTTGAGGCATTGGTGTCTACCCCAATTTTGATCACACCGAATTGGTCTTAATTGTTCGAAATAATGTGTGATGCAAGTGACATGGTTGTAGGGCCAGTCTTGGGTCAAAAAGAGGGATAAGTTGTTCAGAGTCATATACTATGCAAGCATGATCCTCGATCATGCTCAAGCCAATTACACCACCACCGAGAAAGAGATGTTGGCCATAGTCAACGTGTTCGACAAGTTCCGGTCTTACTTGATTGGGACAAAGACTATAATCTTCACAGACCATGCTGTTATCCTCTACTTATTTGATAAGAAGGACATGAACCCGAGATTGATTAGATGGATACTCTTACTACAAGAGTTTGATGGTGAAATTCGAGACCGAAAGGGGTGTGAAAACATAGTTATCGATCACTTATCCAAATATCTCATTGAAGCCAACAAAGAACGGCAAAAGGAGGTAATCAAAGAAATATTCTCCGATGAGTACATAATGATAGTGAAGGATATACCATGGTATAGTGACATAGCCAACTTCTTGGCTTGTGGTGTTCAACTTCCTGATTTGACGTCACATCAAAGGAAGAAGTTCTTCATGGCGTGAAATTTTACGTGGGATGATGCATATTTATCTAGGATGTGTGCTGACACGATCATCTGATGGTGTGTCCCCTGGCATGAAGTGGGATATTATTACACAATGTCATTTGTCTCTTAGTGGAGGCCATTTCGTGGTAAACAGAATAACGCGAAAGTGTTACAAAGTGGTTTCTATTGGTCTTCGATCTTCAATTTAGGGAGGGTATCACAATTTATACTTAAAGATATCATATGTTCTGGGTAAAGGTATTATAATACCTTTACTGAGAACAAGTGATACCTTTCAGCATAATTTATGATACATAATAACCATTATACCTTTACCTAGATTATGTAATACCTTTAGGCATAAATAGTAATACATTTTGACCTCTGACCCCGATTGCATGGATCAAGGATCCGTGCAACTGATGCACAAGATACCTCCCTCAGAGGAGACCTGTAGAAGATAGATTGCTAGATTTACTTTGAATTGTATCATATGCCAAAAGGAGGACAATATACACCAATAGATATTCTAATAAAATACCTAAAATAAGTTCGAAACTAAGTTAAATACATTTTGAAGGTCCAATAAAGGTTAGGCCCATTAACCAATTAATTGGCTCAAGATTTGACCCGACTGGTCGACCCTACTTGACTATTGTTAATTGTTAATCAAGAGTATAAAATTATACAATAGGTACCATGTGTCGACCTACATCAATCATTTATGAGTGTCACGCGTGTACCATTCGTTGAGCACACTTTGCCACAAGACTATATATATCCTCTGAAAAAATACTTTAAGCAACCTATTCTTTTTTTTTTTTTTTTTTGTACATTCGGAATATTAGGGATGTCAATCGGGTCATCCCTAGCAATTTTGGGCTAACCCGAGCGGTTTTTTGGCTTATAGAGCCTCGAACCTATCGGGCCGACAATATGCTGAACAAAACCCTAGTCCTTTCGGTTTTCGGGTTTAATCGGGCCACTATCGGGCTACAAGTCAAACTTTCATTAATCTTAGCAATTCCATCAGACAAACAATTAAGGCTCAAAATATCAACATAAATGACGAAACGACATAATGTAGTCAAGACTAGGCATCACTCATGTCCATATATATGATAAAAAGTAGTTAGAATCTATCATACTATTGAGATGAAGCTATATAACTATAAGTACAGAAAGTTCAAGATATGTGGTTCAAATCTCTAAAAATAAGATAAAACATTAAAAAAGAAAAATATTTATATTATTGAGAAAATTAGAGTGTCTAGATAAAAAGAAAAATACTTACATCATACAAATTAGTAGGGATGTCAGTCGGGCCAGCCCTAGCGATTTTAGGACTAGCTCTAGCGGTTTTCGGACTTATAGGGCCTCAGACCTCTCAGGCCATTTTTATCGACCAACAATATGATGAACCTGAATTTTTTCAGACAGACTCGAACCATTCCAACATCCTTAGAATATAAGGGTGGAAAATAGGCCTAGAACTTGGTTACAAAATTAAGAGTGATGCCATCGGATCATAAGATTTTTGGCCTTTAAGGTAACCCGTTCTCACGTATCTAAGAAGTTGACACACATGAAAAATCTTCATAAACATCCAATTATTTGCATCATATAAATCTTGTTAAAATTAGAAACGATAGTATTTGAAAAGTTTAACCAATCTTATGTCTCTTGTACTAATTATGATTTTTGTGTATGGTACCCATGAGAACGTGGTAGAATTAATTATATAATGTAAGATTATTGTGGCCCACGTGCCATCAATTTAAGTTAATAAGATATTTTAATATCTTAATGGTTTAAATAAATAATCTTCCGAATAATATTTGGTCAGGATATATCTGATAAGATATTATTTTCACGTTGATAGACCGTGAATGGATAGCAATCTTAATTGCATTATAATCCTAATCCTATCAGAAATTGGTCCTCTCTCCGCCTACAAAAGATAACAGAGTTACATTATTTCTATCACCTAATTTAATCAAAAGTGCTTTGTTCTAAAGAAGGGCTAGGAGATAGAAATCAATTTCTTCCATAAAGGAGAATCAATCGATGGCGTCTTAAGGTTAGTGCCCAATTTTATATGTCAATCGAATGTGAAAATCATGAATTCCAAGATCCATGTTTAATCTTTTTATTGCGATTATGTATGCATGATTAATTTTACATGTGGTATCAGAGCTTGGTTTGGAACTCGTGATTTTTCATTCCTTAAAAAAAAAAAATTATGGATACCTCTATATATATATCACTGCAATTAAAATCGCATCTTAAATCGCTTATTCCGCTGCCACTATTATATTGAAATTGAAATTATATGTCTATTAGTTGAATCTTTCGATTGTGAATTGAGATTAGTATATCTGCTTTATTAATTTTGCCTGTACACCGGATATTTACTATGTTAATGAGATGTACGATCTAAAATTATTTAGAAATTGGGATTCAACCGATTGTGCATCAATGAAGTTGCCTGATGCAATCATAAGCATGATAACACTAGTCTGATTTATTAGTATTAATTTGGCCCGGTGATAAAGAGAACTTAGCTTTCAATTTTTTTTTTTTTTTTTTATAAGGAGATTTCATTGCGTTGAAGAATCAAGGAATTGCATTCAACTTTGATTAAGGATTGTAATGATTACAATTACGTATATCTGTCTAACAAGTTACTTACTGCAACTTGTTAGTCAAGAATTTGATTTGTACTTACACCTTATTACGGATGATATTGAATCCCATCATATTTCTGTATGTGGCTGTATCTTATTATTATATAATTTAAATTTATATTATGTTGGTCCGTTAATCACCAAAGTGGTCTGACCAGAAAATTTAATAAATTTTAAATCATATAATAAATATTTGACTATCCATAATAATGTGATGTTTGGAATTTAACTGATCTTTAAATTTATGGATAATCAAAATTCATAATTACAAGACATTAGATATCACCCAAAGGTAGATCATTAGTTCTTATAATCAATGAATATAACGTGATAATTGATATATTATGTTGACCGTTTTGTACATCCAAAGATGGCAAAATAGTTCAGTAGGTGTATTCAATAATCAAATTATGTAAATTTTACAAGCATCATTATGATTATGATTGTATATTGTTGTATCGCCCAAAGGAGAACATCAATGTACATTTATTGATTATTGATCCTGAATCTGTATTTATGTGACTCAAAACATTGATGTGAATAATTATATGTATCCTTACAGTGCCTATTCCTGCTGCTCTTCATTCGCTTGCTACATCTGTTCAAAAATTTAATGGACTAAACTATTCTGACTGGAGTGAACAAATTCAATTTCATCTCGGTGTTTTGGATCTTGATTATTCACTCCAATTCGACAAACCTGCTATTACTGACAAAAGAAGTGATGTTGAAATAGCTAACCATGATGCCTGGGTTAGATCGAACAGATTAAGCCTAATGTTTATGCGAATGAGTGTAGCAGACAATATCAAGTCTACTATATCTCAAACTGAAAGTGCTAAGGAATTTATGAAACTTGTGAAAGAACGTTCCCAAACTGCTGATAAGTCTCTCGCTGGAACACTAATGGCTACTTTAACCACCATGGAATTCGATGGTTCTCGTAGCATGCACGAACATGTCATTGAGATGACAAACATTGCAGCAAAACTTAAGTCATTGGGGATGAAAGTGGATGATAATTTTCTTGTGCAATTTATCATAAACTCACTTCCCCCTGAGTATGGACCTTTCCAAATGAACTATAATACCATGAAAGACATATGGAACGTGAATGAACTTCACGGAATGTTGGTTCAGGAGGAAACAAGGCTTAAGAATCAGGGGTCTCATTCTGTTCATCTCACAATGAATCAAGGAGCTAAAAAGAAAGCCGGAAAGAAGGGAAAGTGCAAGAAAGGACTCAATAAAGTGAATGAGTCATCTGCCCAAATCCAGAAAAAGGAACAAGATAGTCCTAAGTGTAGGTTTTGCAAGAAACCTGGACATTTTCAGAAGGATTGTCAGAAACGTAAAGAATGGTTCGAAAGGAAAGGTAAATTGAATGTTCTAGTATGTTTCGAATCAAACTTAGTTAATGTTCCTTATAATACTTGGTGGCTTGATTCTGGTTGTACCACTCATGTTTCTAATACGATGCAGGGATTCCTTACGACCCGAATCACAAACCCAAATGAAAACTTCGTCTACATGGGAAATCGAGTCAAAGCTCCTATTGAAGCCATTGGAACTTATCGTTTAATTCTAGATACCGGACATTGTTTAGATTTGTTTGAAACTCTTTATGTTTCCATTTCTCGTAATTTAGTTTCCTTGTCCAAACTTGATTCTGTTGGATATTGTTTTAAATTTGGTAATGGATGTTTTAGTTTATTCAAACAAAATCTTCTTATTGGTTCTGGTATCCTGAATGATGGCTTATATAGGTTTAAACTTGATCATGTTTTTGCTAAGACTCTTTTAACCCTGCATCATAATGTTGGAACTAAACGTGGTTTAGTCAATGAAAGTTCTGCTTACTTGTGGCATAAACGTTTGGGGCACATCTCCAAATAAAGATTACAAAGGTTGGTAAAGAATGAAATCCTTCATGATTTGGATTTTACTGACCTTGGTATTTGTGTGGATTGTATTAAAGGAAAACAAACAAAACACACAAAGAAAGGAGCCACGAGAAGCACACAGCTTCTTGAAATAATACACAGTGATATTTGTGGGCCTTTTGATGCTTCTTCTTTCGGAAAAGAAAGATATTTTATCACCTTTATTAACGATTATTCACGTTTTGGTTATATCTATCTATTGGAAGAAAAATCTCATTCCGTAAACGCATTAGAAGTGTTTATTAATGAGGTTGAGAGACAATTAGATAGAAAAGTGAAAATCATTAGATCTGATAGAGGTGGTGAATATTATGGAAAATATGATGAATCGGGGCAATGCCCAGGCCCATTCGCTAAATTCCTTGAAAAGCGTGGCATTTGTGCTCAGTACACTATGCCGGGTACACCACAACAAAATGGTGTAGCAGAAAGGCGAAATCGTACTCTTATGGATATGGTTCGGAGTATGTTAAGTAATTCCTCTTTACCCACCTCATTGTGGATATATGCACTAAAAACTGCCATGTACTTATTAAATCGGGTTCCTAGCAAAGCAGTTCCTAAAACACCTTTTGAACTGTGGACAGGTAGGAAACCTAGTTTAAGGCACCTGCATGTTCGGGGTTGCTCGACAGAAATTAGAATTTATAATCCACAAGAAAAGAAACTGAACTTACGAACAATCAGTGGATTCTTCATTGGTTATCCAGAAAAGTCTAAAGGGTATAGGTTTTACTGTCCGAATCACAGTACGAGAATTGTTGAAACTGGAAATGCTAGGTTCATTGAAAATGGTGAAATTAGAGGGAGTGTTGAACCATGAAAGGTGGATATTGAAGAAGTAAGGTTGAAAATTCCTTTACCTAAGTCTTCATCTCAAGTTGTTGTTCCTACAGTTGTTGAACCGCTAAACAACTTACAAGAACAACATATAAATGAAGAAACTCCCAATAATGAACCTATTATTGATGAACTTGCAACAGATGAACCACAACAACAAATAGTGAGAATGTCTGTAAGGCCAAGACGATCTGCTATTTCTGATGATTATGTGGTTTATTTACAAGAGTCAGAATTTGACATTGGAATTGATGATGATCCAGTTTCCTTTTCACAAGCCATGAAAAGTAATAATTCTACTAAGTGGTTGGATGCTATGAAAGAAGAGTTGAAATCGATGGCTCATAATGAAGTCTGGGATCTTGTAGAATTGCCAGAAGGATGTAAAAGAGTTGGGTGTAAATGGGTCTTCAAGACCAAACGCGACTCGAATGGCAATATCGAAAGACATAAAGCTAGACTAGTTGCCAAAGGTTATACTCAGAAAAATAGCATTGACTACAAAGAGACTTTTTCGTCAGTGTCTCGGAAAGACTCCTTAAGAATTATTATGGCTTTGGTAGCTCATTATGATTTAGAGTTACATCAAATGGATGTTAAAACTGCTTTTCTGAATGGGGATTTAGTGGAAGAAGTCTATATGGATCAACCTGAAGGCTTCTTTATTGAAGGAAAAGAACATATGGTGTGTAAACTCAAGAAATCAATATATGGGCTTAAGCAAGCTTCTCGTCAATGGTATCTTAAGTTCAATGATACCATTACTTCTTTTGGATTTAAGGAAAACACTGTTGACCGGTGTATATATCTGAAAGTCAGTGGGAGTAAGCTTATTATTTTGATCCTGTATGTTGATGACATTTTGCTTGCAACGAATGATCTTAGTTTGTTATTTGAAACTAAGAAATTTCTCTCTAAGAACTTTGAAATGAAATATATGGGTGAGGCAATTTTTGTGATTGGAATAGAAATATTTCGTGATAGATCACAAGGAATGTTAGGATTGTCTCAGAAGGCATATATCAATAAAGTTCTAGAGAGGTTTAGGATGGAAAAGTGTTCATCAAGCCCTGTTCCAATCCTGAAGGGAGATAAGTTCAGCCTTATGCAATGTCCAAAGAATGAATTGGAACGTGAACAAATGAAAGATATTCCTTATGCATCGATTGTTGGTAGCTTGATGTATGCACAAACTTGTACAAGGCCAGACATCAGTTTTGTTGTTGGAATGCTTGGCCGTTACCAAAGTAATCCAGGAATGGACCACTGGAAAGCTGCAAAGAAAGTATTAAGGTACTTGCAAGGAACAAAGGATCACATGCTTACTTATCGAAAATCTGATCATTTAGAGGTGATTGGATATTCAGATTCAGATTATGCCGGATGTGTTGATACTCGTAAGTCAACATTCGGCTACTTGTTCCTATTAGCTGGAGGGGCAATCTCATGGAAGAGTGCGAAGCAGTCTGTAATTGCTGCATCCACTATGGAAGCTGAATTTGTGGCATGCTTTGAGGCCACAGTTCAAGGAAATTAGTTGCGGAACTTTATTTCAGGACTTGGCATTGTCCACAGTATTGCCAAGCCGCTGAAAATTTATTGTGATAATTCTGCAGCAGTATTCTTCTCTAAAAACGACAAGTATTCCAAAGGTGCCAAACATATGGAATTAAAGTATCTTGCCGTTAAAGAAGAAGTTCGGAACCAAAAGATGTCAATTGAGCATATAAGCACCAATCTCATGATCCCGGATCCGTTGACTAAAGGATTGCCTCCAAAGACATTTATTGGCCATGCCGAACGTATGGGCATTATTGAAAGGTCTTAACGAACTTATGATGTGTAATTGACATTTTGAACTCTTTTATGTATTGTTTCTGAATGGATTGACATCCTATTTTGTCATTGATGTATACATGAATGTTGACATAAAGTATGATAGGATTTTGTCTCTAATCGAGACATTAATGTGGACTTTTATTGAAATAATGAGTCATATTAAGTAGAAAACTAATATTGTGGTACATGGAAGGAACTATGTCGAGTAAAATGATCTAGAACCGCCATGACTCGTGTTAGTCTATATTTAATATTGACATTATACTTTGACCAATGAACTTAAAAATTATCGTTATGTTGCGCAAATCACGTTATTATTTAAACCATGAAAGCTTAGTTCTGTCACTTTGGCCAAGTGGGAGAATGTAAGATTATTGTGGCCCACGTGCCATCAATTTAAGTTAATAAGATATTTTAATATCTTAATGGTTTAAATAAATAATCTTCCGGATAATATTTGGTCAGGATATATCTGATAAGATATTATTTTCACGTTGATAGACCGTGAATGGATAGCAATCTTAATTGCATTATAATCCTAATCCTATCAGGAATTGGTCCTCTCTCCACCTATAAAAGATAACAGAGTTACATTATTTCTATCACCTAATTTAATCAAAAGTGCTTTGTTCTAAAGAAGGGCTAGGAGATAGAAATCAATTTCTTCCATAAAGGAGAATCAATCGATGGCGTCTCAAGGTTAGTGCCCTAATTTTATATGTCAATCGAACGTGAAAATCATGAATTCCAAGATCCATGTTTAATCTTATTATTGCGATTATGTATGCGTGATTAATTTTACATATAACTCTCAAAATCTTGATCACTCCAACTACTGAATCACCAGATATAGATATCATTTTACATGGAAAAAGAAATGGGAAAAAGACCGCGGGATTCGTATTTCAATTACATAAGTAAACCATAAATCCTCCTTTACTATTAAAGAAGAATCGCAGGTACGTGTCTTTCTTTCCTCTCTTTAAACTCCTTGAATTTCGCTTCTTATTTTTTTGACGCGTATCCTTTGTATTTTTCTTTTATTCTTTTCCACGCCGCATGCTACTTTCTCCTTCAAACGCGAATACAAAACGGTGGAAGATAGCAGGCGGTTTCTCCCTCAAATGCCAAATACAAATCTCAGGCGGTTTCTCCCTCAAATGCCAAATACAAATCTCTACATGTGAAAGCGCTCCACAAACGGTTTCTCTGTGCATCCACAACGTGATATCTCCACTTTTTTTACTTCTCAAATTCTCTCTCTTCCCCTCTTCTTCTCACTCTTTTTTTTTTTTTTTTTTTTGCGCTCACCCCGTCTCATCTGCCAAACCGCTCTCTCTTCCCCTCTTCTTCTCACTCTTTTTTTTTTTGCGCTCACCCCGTCTCATCTGCCAAACCGCCGGCACCCAACCTTCCCCCCTGCCGCAACTCTTCGTCGCCTGCGCCGGCCAAAGAGGGTGAAATTGACCATGAGAACAAAACAAATGCGTCTAATTTAGAGCCGAGGGAGAAGTCCTCCGGTGGAATGAGCGGCGGACAGAAGGCCGGCGTAGCAATCGGACTATCATCAGCGTTCGTGTAGTAGATGCCGGCACGCTGGTGTACAAGAGCGACATCAGATTATCCAGACCTTAAACCTTCCCCCTGCCGCAAGTTAAAAGCAAGGGTTTGATGGTTAACCTTATCTTTACATTCTTTGTCGTATATGATTTTCTTTTTCCAAATTCCGGCAGCCAACAATCAAAGTTTCACAAATCTACGAAATAGAAAATATCATATCAATAGCAAGACAGGTGAGCATAGAAGATCGCAAACCTTAGATTTCAAATGAGTCTTCTAAGGTTCATCATCAGAAATTTATTATTTTCATTCTTCATCAGCGGAATCCCAATGTCAATCTCAATTTGTGGATTCTGGAGCAAAAAACACTCTCAATTCTATTTTTTCTTCCAAGTTTAAGTTAACGATCAGAGTTTCATTTTCTGCAAAAAAAAAAATCAGAAGAGATGGTGGGTTTATTATTTGATTGATTCTTTTATATGTTCATCATCAAAATCAACAGGTTACAATGCTGCCTTTTTTGATTGATTCTTTTATATGTTCACTTAATTTGTTGATGGTAGATCATGGTTGGATCTATTAGAATTGAGGATTATTATTATTACTATTACTTTTTTGTTGAAGAAGAAAGAAAGAAGCAATTGATGCATTAATTCTTCTGATTTTCAGGATTTTCCGATTTTTAACTTCTTTATATTTATATTATTCTTAGATGAGCCTACATATATAAAAATGAAGAGGGAGAGATGTGATTGATGAAGATTTGGTTTTGTTTCTGCAGATCTTTCAGTTCTCTTGGCCACCCTTCACACGATAGTGAATGCCATCATACAAATTGGTATATGATGAACTACTACAGAGTAGGGGTTCAAGAAAGATACAAACATCTACCAAAACATAAAGGACTTGCAGGTTGCAAGGATTTTTATGGATCAAGCCATAAGAGATGGTGGGTTGTTTTTGTTGCTGATTATTTAATCGAATAATTTCATCTTTTTAACTATTCAATTTTGTAACAACTTTTCAATGGATGAATATGACGAGCAATAATATATCAATGGTTTAAATCATTAATATTTCTCATTACTACTTCATAATTGTAATATAATTCATATAACATTCTTATTTGTTTTATTTGATTATTTGTATACATTCAGCTACTGCACAAAAGTAGAATTGTGAAAATTGTTTCCACCAAGTTTGTCAGTGAAGTTTAAAATTTTATTTGGGAATCACCATCCAAAATTATAGTACAATAAGATTTATAGGGTGTTACAGTTTTTGTTCAACTATATCATCTTATGAGTTAATTCCCCATTCAATGTAAGGTTGTCTATCTTCATGAAAGAGATGGAGAGTAAGAGGGAAATATAACCTCAGAAATTGGAGTGGTGGAAGAGAAGAGAAGAGACTGTCTTTTTCTGGAAGGTTGGTCATGATATTTGCATTTTTTTTAGAAATCAATTCTCACTCCTTTAATGTGATTGAAGATTTCCATATGTGGTCAAGATATTAAACATTGTAATTCAACTATGTATATGGTGTATAGGTATTTTAGAACTTTTAGTTTGCAAATTTGTTCAGAAATTTAGTCATTTGTATTATGTACATATTCATTTATAGCATGACCTCTTCTTTGTTATGCTATTATGAGTTTTTAAGATGTTTTCCCCATGGATTTCATAGTTCTTTATGTAGTAGTGCAGTACATTTTATTTTTTCTATTACACTGCACTTTGTCATGATCATCCAATATTATAGAGTGATATTACAAAATTAATGTTTAGATCATATATTGATTATTCAAAGAAAATCGTTACCCCGTGCATCGCACGGGTGGATAACTAGTTAAATAAAATACAGACTAGAGAAAAGTTCATTTAACTATTCTTTTGTAGAAACTAGTTTTCACCACTGCGATGCATGGGCTATAATTTTTTTATTAAATTACTATTAAAATATAAAAGTGAATATGTAAAATAATAATGAAAATCAAAATAAGTAATGAATATAATATATTATAAAAAAACTCGTATGAAATGTTATACTATAATAGGTCAAATTTTGATATAAAATATATAGCATAACACTGATGTATGCGATAATTGTATATTTGTAATATTTATATAATATATATTAATACAATTACATATTGGTATAAGGCGAAGCATTGTCGAAAGTGACATATATTATATTTCGTATTTAGTAATATTAGCATGAGATCTTGCAATGGTATTAGTTCATTAAGCAATGGTGCTAAGTATATTATTGTGAACTATATATTAAAAGAAAAAAATAATCAACCTATTATATTTGTAGTTATTATCATTTTTCTTTTCACAAAAAAATAGACACTAATTCAATCAAGAAATCATTTTAACTATTATATTTGAGTTTTTTTATTGTAAATATTAACTTTAAAAAATCGGCTCATTTTTTTTTTATCAAATTTTTTTAAAACAAAATGATTCACAAAAATTATTATAAAAAGGAAAAAGTAAAGTAAAAAAAATTAATCTTAAAAAAAAGATAATTTTTTAATAAAATATTATTTTGATAATATTTGACATTTTTTTATATAAAAAAATAAAATCGAATATATTATAAAAATGTAAATTACACTTAAAAATTAATATTTAATATATATATATATATATATATATATATATAATGGATGTCAAATCGAAGATCATGAAAGGAAGATCAATTCAGTATATTTTTCATAAAAATCGAAGTTGAGGCGAAAAAATTACACGACTTTTAAATATTAAGAGGAAAAAAAAACAAAAAAATATGATTGTTGGCTCTTAACCAACTCATCTTATATTTCTCTCTTTTCTTTTCTTTTTTACTACCCATGAATAAAGATAAATATTTATAGTTGTTTTTAAGGAAAACTATTAGAAAAATGAGAAAAGACGCATCACTGTATTGGAAAAAATCAAAGATCTTCTTTTCTACATTTTCTTCTATAAAAGTAAATACATAAAAAAAAAAAAAATGTACATCCTAAATTATCGTACTACTTTTCGGTTCGTACTATAATATTTACAAGAGTGATTCTTGTGTGTACAATTTTACATGTGACAGAATATATTTTTATAGAAAAAAATGATACTTTTGTTATAATGATACTTTTTTTGTTCAAAAAAAATTAATACTTTTATAAATAAAAGTGATATTTTTACTTAAAAAATTAATTTTTTTTTCTTTTTTGTCATACGGCGACGATTTTACACAAATTTTTATCTATTTTCAATCGTGTAGTTTGTTCATGAGACATTCTATTTTCTTGGATGTTCGGAATTTTTATTGTTAATTCTAATAATTGTCATGGAACGTCATATAAAGACAAGGACAGGTAAGTAATTTGGAGAAAAGAAAAAGAAAAAAAAAAAAAAAAGGTGTTGGCTATGATGGTTGTAGAAATAGTTTTAATTTGAATAATAATAATGATCCTTCCGTTCATAAATAAGTTTCATTCTAAATAAAATTATTTTTCAATAAAAAAGTACTCCCTCCGTCCCAGTTAATTTGTCATATTCTCTATTTCGATTCGTCTCACTTAACTTGTCATATCCATAAATGACAATTAAAGGCAACAATCTTCACCCTCAAAATATCCACATTCAATCTCCACTTTTAAAAAAGTCAAAGATTCCACAAAATTTGTTTTTTCTTAACATCTTTGCCCGGTCAACTGTGACAAGTTAACAAGGACGGAGGGAGTATTATTCTGGCATTTTTTGCATGTTACTTTCAATAGTGTCCTTCGCTAAATTTGAGGAAATTTCCACACAAATCTTTATAATATTAAATAAAGAATGTATCAAGAAATTTATGGTAATAAAAAAAAAAATGGAGAAAAAATGGAGGGGTATTGTCCATTCCATAATTTCTTAAACTCCACTTGAAAGTCTAAAATGACACTTTGTGAACGTAGGAAGTATTTAGTTGTAAAAGGTGATATGGTGTGTACAAGAGATAGTTAAATGATGATTGTATAATTATTAAAGTAGTATTTATATTGTTATTACTTGATTATGTATATAATTATTGATGAGCGAGAAGCAATTAATTGAAAAGGTTGGGACAATGGATTATAAACGAACACAGTGGTGGTTGAATGTACGTCAATCCCGTATTAAATGAAATTTTATACTTAATTAAGAGTATTTTCGTTTTAAAATAGAAAACTGGCAATTCAGAAATTTTAGGAGTCGCTATTAAACATTGGGGATATATATGTGACTTTTTATACCAAATAAATCACGTATTTGTGCCTTAGAATAAACACAAGGAGCGTTTTTAATCAATTCTCATGAACTAAATTACAACGATCAATAATCTATTTTTAAAAGTACAGGAATCTAATTGAAAAAGGTTAAAGGTTACGTGTTTGTTTGTTTCTTCTTTTTTTTGCCTGACCAGATGTGTGTTCCCAAGAGCCTACACAATCTTGTACATATATATCCATCCTGAAGTAATTAAACAAAGGGATCCGTGGCGCAATGGTAGCGCGTCTGACTCCAGATCAGAAGGTTGCGTGTTCGATTCACGTCGGGTTCAATACCCCGATCCAATCATCCCTGTGGTTTTTTTGCAACTCCGAAACGTAAAATGGCAAAAACGGCATTGTTAAATGAATGAAACGTCAATGAAATTTGGATATGGAGAAAACGATGGTGTGTACATACAACTGTTAAGATAACATTGATGTTTGTTTTTGCCAGTTCACAAGGCACACAAGTAAAACCACAGGACAATCATAAATCCTAAGAATCATTTACATTATCATCTTCAACCTCTGGCTTCACAAAGAACTCAATGTGAACTATGCGGCTTGGTTGCTGATACCCGGCCGAGTCGATGTGGGGATGTACAGTCGATGGCTTGCCAACCGAAACAAGGTGCTGAACTTTCAGCATCCCACCTCTCCCTATGCTCAACTTGATCCCCCTGTTGTCTCTTATCACGCTCATCGGTATGTTTGAACTCGTTGCTCGTAGGAATTTGTACTTGTACCTGTTCAAGCCCACAAGAACCAAACCATCATGACTCAGTGTCAGTATATCCCATGGACGTGCGTGTGCATGTGTGTGTGTGAGAATGTTCATTTTTTCTATACAAAGTGAGTAGTTGATGTAGAGTAGTGCAACCAGTGGAATGCACCAAGTGCAGTATGTAGGGGTTGGATCGTTTCCTACCATATTGCACAAACCCAAATGAGTGTGTGACTGTGTGTGCTTGCGCGCAAAATGAGCAATTGTTTTACTGAATAGCCGGTACTCCACTGGGTGTAGCATCAAACGGAGGGTGACTGGGGGTGGGGTGTCAGAGACATGCTAACAGGAAATGAAATACCTGTGAGAGATCTGACGATCACAACTGAATGCACTCAAAAGTTCTGTATTGACATAGTAATTGAAGTCTATCTGCATCGGAGAGTCACATGCTGTAATGGGTGTAATCCTTCGACAAAGGATATGCCATGCAAAGAATTCTTTTAAAGACCGAGGCCTACCTGTAAGTCCCCATGGCCTTCACCTCTGAAGATGACAGACGGGGGAGTTGTCTGTAACTTTATCTGGATGATAGACCCAGGCCATTCGAGATCATCGATAGCTTCCTTCAGAGCTGCAGACTGCTTACAATCATATTGCAAACAGAACAATGATTTGGTAACCTTTGGAATTAAGAATATTACAGCACTCTTAAATAACAATCATCTTGCTGACAGAACATGATTTGTGATGTTTGATGTTGAGAAACAAACAAACAAGGTTACATCTCCATACTATTAGACGGTAAGAAAAAAAGAACTACGTTTTTCTGTTTTAAAACAGAAAATAGGATTTTGTTAACAAGAAACGCGAACAAGGGACGAGCTATCCCCTCTAGAAACAAAAAGTATACCTCCGATTTCTAGAGAGCCAAACACATGCTAACGAAAGTTAACTCTTTTACTGGGTAATGTGTAAACAACATTAAAAAGAGGGCTGCTATTTTCATGACTTAATCACCAAAAAATAGCCAGACTTTCCAAAATATATCTTCTCAACCAAAGTACTATTGACCGCAAAAGAATAACAGAATTTAAAATTTTAACCCCAGTTGAAACTCCACAGCAAGTCAATTGTTAAAAGTGTTCCTAGATATCTAGGATAAAGGGTAAAATAGTAAATAAAGATAAATTTATTCGGAAACCACATAAGGGGGAAGGTCTTTGTACCACCTAGTTCACCATGAAGATCTACAAAGTGGAAAAGCCATATTCTATTCTATAGGAAGGTTGATTTTCCAAATCATGTTCTGTTAGGAAGAAGCAAATCATTTTATAACTAGATCAACAAATTCTTTCATCTACAATAAACATTTTTGAGGCCCAATTTTCTGTATTGGGGTTATGCCTTTCAAACTGCGCATACAGTTTCATGGTAGCTAGGTGAGATGGGGTATATAGTTGGAGATGAAAACCTGAAAGAGAACAAGCATGGAGCATGAAGCTAAACATTCAGCAAGGCAGGTATCGAGCAGAAATCTAGCTTTCATTGCCTTTGCATCATAGCACTACGTAATGGAGTAACAACTGGTCATCTTGCATATTAGGTTGGACTTACATGAATTTGGGGCACATACAAGATTCAGTGCTTGTAGTTAGTAAGAGCACATCTTCCCCAAAAGAACCTTAACATCGATTTCTAATACTTCTTTCGTCCCATAAGAAGAGTCTTGTCTGAAAGTGTACAACTTTTTTATTTTTGATCAATTCGGTAAAGGTACAACTCTCCAAGAACCAGAAATATGCACTTACATGACTTATTTTATTTTTATATTTGACTTATTAAATTAAATCTAACTAATTTGTGAAATAAATTTTATCTTTTACTTTAACTAGTAAAACAAGACATCTTTGAAACAAGACTCTTATTTTGGCCCTAAAAATATTCAAACATAACTCTTGTTTATGGGACGGAGGGAGTATATTGTAAGCAGTATCACATGATCAAACATTAGGATCGCTCCCTATCGAGAATACACCCAAGCTATCACACAATCAAAAATTAGGATTGCTCCCTATCGAGAATACACCCAAGAATCACTTCATCGAGGGAACCTAAATGCCATGACAAATTAAAAAACAAGAAAACAGCCAACATAATGTCCTATTCAAGAGCCATTAATGTTCATGCTATACTCATTCAGTGTATTATGTTGCATCAAGTAGCCTGAAAAAATGAATTTTGGACTCACACTAACAGTAAAACATAATAAACGTTCAGAGTACAAACACTTTCAGTTATAGAATATATCAGTTAAAAAAGGACTTATGCACTTAAGGGATAATGCTCTAAATTTGGAAGGTAGCATATGATCTGATTCAAGTAGCAATAAGGCATACAGCATTCTTTAGACGATATCAAATTTAACATAGAAACAACACAATTTCTTCATTTAATAATATGAACTTTTTCAAATTTCAAATTTCAAATAACCATAAATCATTATCAACTTTGAAGCTGCTTACAAATTAAGGGTGTAACTTTATTAAAAGATAATAAAGAATTGGTCAGAGGAACAAACATACTTTAACCGTAAAACTCAGAGGAGTGCTTCCAGCGGGTTCAAAGTTGTAGTCCCATGAGATTGTCTCTGGAATTCTTGTCCTTATCTCTGCATAAATGCAGGCGTCCGGAGTATCAACAGATCTGGCACATGGAAAATGGGTAAAGAAAGCGGGTCATACTAAGGTTATATGTACTAATAAACTAATGGGACGAACAAACGAATATTATCAAGCTAAATAGGGAGGTATCTGCAGTTTCCCCCAAATATCATCGGCCACATTCATTTACTTTTTGAAAACATTGATGTTAGAAATCAGAATAGATATCTTCCAGATGCCGTAAAGCATTGATGGGGTGAATTGTATCTCATCTTTGCTATCGGTATTATACTTTTCAGCTCATTTTCATCCCTCGTATTTTAGAACCTCATCTAGCACATTTTCTTGTCATTCCTAAACATTGAATACTATGCCTCATCCTTAGGATCCTCTACAGAATAAATAATACTCCATTACTTGGATTTTTTTTTTTTTTTCAAGAAGCAGAGTAGTTAGATTAATTTTTTAAGGACATCAGCATGTTTTAGAGTATAAGCAAGAGTAATTTCAACAATTCAAAATGAAGTAACTTCAGACTCCATCTTCCAATTCTCTTCAAACCCATTTGTCAAATTTTTGACATTTTGTAAAAGCTCTAAACTACTAAAACTGAAGTTGTGCTCATGGCCCAAAATTATCACACTCTAGGAATCAGTTAGTTCCATGTCAGCAAAGATGAATTCTACAAGTATTTGGCTTCATAACCTCTGTTGCATAACCCCAAAGTAAAACAGCCCAACTTAAAATTAGAACCGAATATAAATTAATATATATATATATATATATAATCCATACCGGAGCATGAGTTGCATGTCAGGCCCTGGATATCTGAGCTCAAGAATGTTGGAGGACCATGGTACCGAAAATGTATTAAGACAATCAACAAAGAGGCCCAAGCTCACACCAAATCGCGGCCGCCCGTGCGCCGCAAAATCGTATTTAACAAATAACTACAAAGAGAAGACAAAATCCAATAAAAAAATGAGTTAAGATGATGCAATTGAACGATAAATTAAATTAAAAAGCAGGAAGAAGAATACCTCTTTTAGTAAATAAACCTTGGCCTGAAGACAACCGGTTTCCTCAACGATTATGACTATGCCGTGCTCAGATAATTCAATGAGAGCATCCTAATAGTATAGAGGTGGAGGTTTATTTGGAGTTAAAATGAGAAATTGGAAAGGGAGAATAGGGAGGGAGAAATATACTTGATGGCGCTTCCATCGGACGGAGGTGAGGGCATCGACGATGCCTTGGACGCTGTCCAGTTCACACACCAAGTCTGGCGCCTCTGCCTCAGCATCCACCGCCATCGACGAGCTCATTCCGCTGTTTCCCGCCAAAAGTAGTGAAATCACGAAAGAACCAAAAATAGCCGCCTCCCTCGCCGGATGTTTGATTTATTGTTTCTCTCAGTGGGAGGAGTTGTATTTGTTTTTCAAACACTAATTGAAATTAAAAAAATTAGAAAGATTACTTATGAAAAAAGGAGCAATGTTTGAATAAAAAGGTAATTTTAAATTTTAAATAATTGAGTAGAGAGACAAAATTTTACTTAAAACTTTTTTTTAAAATATTTTTTTTTCAAGTTAGGAAAATCATGGGAACTTTTATGTTACCTCATGAGCTAGTACAGTAGTTCATTAGATGTATGTCACATGTTATATTATAAAAATTCAATAATTATACTTTTCCTGATTTCAACTATTTTGCTACATGTCTCACATCTAATGAAGTTACTGCACTACCTCATGAGGTAACATAGAATTTCCCAAAAATGATTAAGAACAGATAACCTCACTGCTAAGCAGAATTTGCAGGTTCTAGTTTTCCTTTTAATGTTGTTTTCCAATCTCGTTGTAAGATATTGTACTTTCAAACATGATATTCTGAGTCATTTTAGACTACAATTTTCGGTAAAAACAATTGCAAATCCCCATCCTCATCCTCATCTATATATATATAACAATAATTAAGTCCCAAAATAGAAATATTAAAATTTTCCCGCCCAAATCCCTATTCATTTATGAAAAAAATTATTTTTGGTAGATAAATCTTGACAAAAATGAATTACGCTTTAATTGGAGATAATTCGCCGTATATTTTCCTAAAATATAATAAGTCACCATTATCCCATTCAATTTTTTATTTGATAGTTTTCCAACCAACAATTATTACTATTATTAAAAATCTAAAAATTATTTCTAAAAAATGCAAAATAAATTTGGTTGATTATTTGTCTTATATTTAAGTCGTTGATTCTCTATTTATTTGTTAAACTATTATAAACATCCCTGAAAAATTGTAAATTTCGTTTGGTTAGATATTTTTTTCTTAAATAAGTACAAATTAGGAATTATTCTTTAATCATCTCATATTGGAAGTATTTTTTTCAGCGAATTTCAATAATACCATAGTCTGGTGCATTTCCAACAAATTGTCTTATATGTGGTGAAATAATTTTCGGCAGCTTTTATGAGTTGATATGTAGCACCTGTTAATTAGTTTATTTATTTGAAAACATTTTGGAATTTCTTATGACATAATTATTTTTTAATTATAATCTAATTTAATTACAATATCTCAAATTAATATTTTGTCAATATATTAAAATTGACACCTAATCAAATATTATGTTATAAAAATGTTATTTTTTTATTGATTAGTTGTATTAGACGTGGGCCATTTATCGTGGGAGAAATATTTGTATTGTTTTAGTAAATAAAATTAATTAATTTTTTATGCAAATAATTTAATTACAGTCCAAAGTCATTTGCCAAAAAATGTGTAGTCCAAAGACTACAGGGCATAAGGAACAATTTAATTTTTTCAAACTTTTATGTGTTCCCATATTATCTAGATGTCCAATACATTAAGGATAACTTTGATGATGTGTTATATGACATGTTTTTTTATTATTATTTATGTTATATTGCTTTTTATATTGATCAAAAGAGGTTAAATTTGTTACACTTAATTTTTACAATATATTAATTATTATCTTATTAATATTATAATCTAATAATGACTCAAAATTTTCAATTCTCTTTAAATCGTGCATCGCACGGGTACAATACTAGTATCTATAAAAGTATGGATGGTTTCTTACAAAATAATGTATTGACAAAAATATCCCTTATCCATAACTATAAGTTAAGGTCAAACAATTAAATTGTCATGTAATTAAGTTGCACTAATTAATTCCAAGACAATAAAGGAAAAATAACATATATCTATCACTATAATAAAACATCCACACACAAATAAAGCATCACCTATTTATATATACATATATATATATATATTATGTTTTAGTTGAATTTCCGTAAATGAGATTTTAAGTGGGTGGAATTTTATTTCGTTTAAGTTTATTTGGTTGTGTTTTGGATTGAGCTTATGGAGTAACATCTTTCAAAATATGTTTGAATCATGGAGCCTTCTCCTAATTAATCAAACGAGAATTGGAGAATGCGACATTTCACTACTAAACTGGATGATTAAGATGTCTATCATAACAATCCTGGATAATAATTGAAATATATTGAGAAGAGTAAATGAGAGTTCAATACTTTTGATCTATAACTTGAATTTTTTTAAAAATTTAAATAAAGTTAATTTCATATTAAATTATATCGCAAGAGCTTGCTAACAATATATCATAAGTATATACTTAAACATTTATTTCATGTAATTTTTTTTATCTTTAAGCCAATCATTATGATAAATTTAACATTTTGACCTTTTAATTTTCACAAATTGATATAAGTAAGAATTATATAATTTAGAGAAAATTAAGAATAAGTTTATTCATGAATCTTCAAATTAATAAAGTGAGTTAAAATTATAGATGTAGTTTAAAAAATATTTTGTAGAAATTTATTATTTAGTTGTGTCATGTCTTTTAGATAAAAAAAATTAAAAGGTTCACATAGGAACATATGTAAGCATTTATTCGATATTATTTTCAACATTTTTAAGTTTAGGATTATCGGTATTTCATATATATGAGTTGTTTTAATTAACTTTGGATGTAAAATATATTTCAATTCTCTATGGAAGATAAATATATATATATATATATATATATATATATAAACTAATGAGTTGAAATTTTATAATTAGGTCCTTAATTTAAGTAAACGCAAATTTATCACTTAGGAGATAAATATGTATCATGTTTGGCTTATTATCTCTGACATCTAAAATTATTGGGTGAAATTCAAAATTTCGTCC
This sequence comes from Ajuga chamaepitys, assembly GCA_958295605.1. Classification (NCBI taxonomy): domain Eukaryota; kingdom Viridiplantae; phylum Streptophyta; class Magnoliopsida; order Lamiales; family Lamiaceae; genus Ajuga; species Ajuga chamaepitys. The sequence goes on from OY282508.1 coordinate 42,328,340, forward strand.
TCTCGCTATAAAACCCGCTAACTTTTGTGGATATATGCATTTGATCATTTTTACTATAAATCATTAACAACATCTTCCTAAGATGAAACGTTTTTTCAAGAACAATGAATATCCAAGATATAACATAAAATAAGAGTTTACATATATAATGTGATAGTAGATCACGCAAAACCTCTTTTGTATTGATACAAAAAACAAAATAGTATTGAAAGTATTCTAAGTATATTTAATCATCTAATTAGTTCTTTAGTCATAAGACACCAAGATTTTTTTTAGTCTATTTAGTCAAAGTTTTAAAATATATAATTATTAAAACTCATGTACATGTGCAACACAATGAACTTTGAGAACTAGAAGTATAAATAAAAAATGCTTCAAAAAAAAAAGTATAAATAAAAAAGAATAAGAAAATAATAATCCACGCATACACAATAATAAGACCATTTATGCATCACGACCATAAATCAAGTAAAAACTTATAAGTGCTTATGTTTCTTTTTATGTAATATATATATATATATTATGTGTGTGTGTTTATATATTCTATTCTAAATTTATTTATTCATCTAACTATTTTCTTTTTCATGATACACCTTAATTCTTTTAGTTAATATTTATTTTTTAATTTTACGTGTACCACGTGCAACATACGTGATATCTTACTAGTAGCCCTAAAAATAATGGGTCACATTCTTAACAATTTTTTTAATAATTATTTAAGGTAGGCCTTTTTTGTTTGGCCCCAAGTCCATGGGGAATATTGATTTGTATGGCCCAATTATATGATCAGCTAGCTGCTTTTTTATTATAATTTCTTTGACGGAAAAGTGTAGATTTACTGTATTTAATAATTTTGTTATTTGAACATGTTAGTTTTGTTACTAATCACAATCACACAAAAAGAGAAAACAAAAATATTATGGAGTACAAGTTTTAAGTTATTCTTAACATACGGTCTTTTTAGGAGAACACAGTTAAATATCATTTCATAGCCAAAGCGGCTTCACTATGTACAATGTTCAATAAAAAAGTAGGGATCTCACCCACAAAATTCCCCTCAAAACTAGAATCAAAACAAAGACGAGCTAACTGGTGGGTCAATTTATTGGTAAATCTTTTTACCCACATAAAATGGAAACAAACTTAGAACATAAAATCAAAATATCAGAAATAATAGAGCCAAAATAAGACAAGTCTTCTTTCTTCTTCATAAGAGCCCAATAAACCAGTAATGAGTCAACTTCAATATCCACATTTTGAAGTTTCAGTTGATGTGTTGGTATCACTCCGCTCCGACATGTCATTGCTTTAGCTACGGCCACCTCCCTAGCTACATTTTCCAGGTAATATGCCGCTCGTACCGCCTGACCCCGATCATCCCTTATAACAATACCCAATCCTGTTCCACCATTCTTGCACACAGAGGCGTCCGAGTTAATCTTTGTTCTACTCGCTGCCGGTAAACGCCACTTATTCACCACCTCTACTGAAGGTTTCAAAATCTGGACTTTTGCATCTTGATAGTCATAGAAGAATTTTGAAGCAAGATTGGCGTCTTACAAGATCAATGATCTAATTTTGGAAGAGGAGTTGGTTTCGAGAATACCATATAAACCAAACATGAACCACCACCAAAGATTGGTACTTTGTGTCCTGTAGATGGCTAAGCTGCAGTCACCCATGTCTCCAACCCGTAACCGAAGAAGGATAATATCTGAGAGTGCTTTGTTTCCAAAAACATTCAGCTCATGGACAGTTACGAAGAACGTGTATGATTGTCTCCACACCTCCCCCACAACATTTACATATTGGATCTACGTCAACATGCTTTCGAATGAGGTTGTTATTCACCGGAATTAAATTGTATACACACTTCCAAAGAGATGATTTTTTATCGGTACATCTAAATTCCAGAGGCACTTCCACAATCGAGAGTCTATTGACGACCCCGATGCTCCACCCTCACCCGCGTTTAACACCTTCCTCGCCACTTGATAGCCCAAATTGACTCCGTAGCAACTGTCCTTGGCCTCCTTCCAGCTAATGTAGTTTGTGCCATGTATTACTCTAATTAGAATTGGTAGAATTTCATTTGCTTCTTCCATACTAAACAGCTGCCTAATGAGTCCTTCATTCCAACCATCCATATTATTTATCATTCGTTTCCTTACCTTCAATCCCGTCTTTTGGGCCCCATGCATGGATTAGGCTCGGAAATTTGGCCTCATCGGAAGCCATTTGTCCTCCCATACTCTGATCGAACTCCCATCTCCCACATTCCATATCAATTCATTGTTTAATTCAAGCCTGCTTGCTAAAACACTTCTCCAAATATAGCTAGTTTTATATCCCAAGTTTGCATCTAAGAAGTTGCAATTCGGAAAATGTCTAGCTTTTAAGATTTTGAACAACATCGATTCCTCGTTTAGTATTAAACGCCATCCCCTTTTTGCCAACATTGCTAGATTGAAAGCTTAGAGATCTATAAAGCCTAGTCCCCATTCCCATCAATTGAGCCAGATCAGCGGTAATATCCTCCGGTACCCCTCCACTGAAAGCTATCTCTGACTTCTTCTTACAAATTAATTGGCCAGACGCCATCTCATACTCCTCAATCACCTACTTCACCGTCCCAACTTCTTGCTTATTAGCCCGGCCGAAGATGATGTTGTCATCTGCAAAAAATAAGTGAGAGACTTTCGATGCTCTTCTACAAATGGGTGCCCCATGAATTTTCCCCTCCGTCTCTGCCCTTCTAATTAGAGATGAGAAAGCTTGTGCACAAAAAAGGAACAAATAAGGTGATAAGGGGTTTCCTTGCCGGAGACTCCTAGAAAGAATAAATTTCTCACCCTTTGTCCATTAACAAGATAGAATATGATACAGAAGACATACATCTCATAATAAGACTCATAAAGTGGTCCCCAAACCCTAACTTTAGCATAACTTTTTCTAAAAACTCCCACTCCACCCGGCCATAACCCTTGCTCATGTCCAGTTTATAAGCAAAATACCCTTTTTTTCCTGGCCACATTATGCTTCACGTAATGGAATATCTCATGAATTATCAGTGATCAGGCAGTTCGGGACAAAGGAAGATTAACTCAAATCGATCAAACAAGCTAAACAAGTTTTCAATATATTAGCTATAGTCTTAGTAAGAATTTTGAAATGACATTGCATAGACTAATAGGTCGAAAGTCTTTAGTGTACTCTGATTTTTTTCTTTTTTGGAATCAAGACAATGTGTGTATGATTCAAGATACTAAGGTCCCCATTATGGTTCAGGATATCAAGGATTCAAGGGATAATATCATTGCTAACAGTAGACCAAAATTTTTGATAGAAGATGGAAGACATACCGTCAAGGCCCGAGGCCTTTGTAGGATGCATCTGAGCTAAAACTGCCCCCACCTCCTCTTTGGTAAAAGACTCAAACAGATGTCTCAACATGGTGGTATTTACCTTCTGATCGACCGCATCAATCACATTTTCAATTCCCCTACACTCTTCTTTGCTAAAAAGATTGACATAGTACTGTTGGAAAACATTTCATATCCTTCCCCTTGTCCCAGCGGAAACCCCATCATCAATAATATACTCGATCATGTTCCTCTTCTTCCTCCCACTGACCACTCTGTGAACGAAAACTATGTTTTTGTTCCCATCTCCCATAGTTTTAGTCATGTACATTGTATGGGTGGGCACCTAGTTTCTATATGTACTATAATAAATTAATAATCTTTAAAAGAGGGTTGCTTAACAAACAAAATGTATACTCCAATAACATAACAACAACAACAACAATGATAATAATTATTACTATTATTAATATAAAAACAACTAATAAGTCACCCATGTAATGCGCGGTTATGGTATATCTTGTAAATAGAGTAATATAACATGACAATTTTAAATGCACTTTATTTGATAAAAAATATATTAGCATATATAAATTTATATATACTAAGTAAAACTCATATAATAAATAGTTTTTATATGCTTTTCCAGATCTTATTAAAATAGAGTAATGAATCCGAGTAGAATTAAATACATTAAAGTTATTAAATATCTAAAACTGAAATTACAAGACCTTTCGATATCTATACTGTATACATTTAATTGAATTAGTAACAAAGTTACCCTAAAAAAAAAAAAAATAGTAACAAAGTTATACATTTCCAAACACTTCCTTGTCAACGACATTTGTCGTTATATTATTACTTTTTATTTTGTTGATCGTAAATCAGTATTTTTAACAATTTATGATTAGTGACTCTCGAAACCGCTACATATAGTTGGTCGTGGTTGAATATGTGCTTTTTCATGAACAAACCGACACAAAACAAAGATTAGCGTTAGGGATGTCACCGAATTGGATTAAGTACGAATAAGTCTTCCACATGTCCCATCCGTGTATAAAACACCCTGCTCCTATCCTACTCTATTACCCTTTTTTTTACCTTAACCGAATATGCGGATACCCGCTGGTAAACGAGCTAACTTGTTTCATAAAAATCTTTCAAAAAACTAATAATTTAAAATAAATGAACCCGAATTCTATTTTAGATTTTCAGCATCTCTATTTTCACTAGTTGTATGATTAATTTGTTCTTTAACATCTTGATTTCCACATCTAAATGCCTAATTCGATTAATTTCTTTCCTAGCTATTCTTTTAGGGGATTTTCTTCCTAATTCTTGAACATAATATGATTGAAACTATCAATATATATATATGATATAAAAATACAATATCAATATATATATATATATATATATATATATATATATATATATCGTGTAAGCGGATTGAGTAGGCGGGTATGACACTAAACCTATACCCTACCTTTCCCTATTATAATTCAGCGGGGTACGGGCAATGCCCTACCCGTTACCCTAAAGTTCGGATAGTACCCTACCATTTTACCCGCGGGTAACCCTACCCTGCAGGTAAAACTGACATCCTTAATTAGCCTTGAGTTCTATTAACTGTTATGGTATATGAAACAATTAAAGGATATTGTTTGTGTTACAATTTGAGAGGGAATGTTGGATTAGATGGTTTCAGAGACATTCTCGAAATTAATGCCAAAGGACCAACATTAATTTCTGTCAAAACTCTTCCTTCCACAACAGGAAATTCCAATTTTGCAATGATCAATATTATAATGTTGCACAACCCGATAGAATGATCTATATTTCTTAAAAGCGTGGTTGGTTCCCAACCTTCAAGTCAAAACATGGTTGGGAGTTCCGAAGTATCGAATTTTATTCAGGAATTCAGGAGTTTGCACCTCGCTCTTTACATCTTCATTTGAATCAAACTTACAAGCATTGCCAGAACTATAATATATCCTTGTATTGTTTGCATTTTTTATTTATCATGTGTTCATTTGTTGTTATGAGAATATCAAGAATTGAACATAAAATAGTTATCTCCTACAAATATTTAGGATCATATAGTATGTTACAAAAGTTAGTATATGTTGAATAATAGACTCAACTGGATCATCATGAAACTTCAGTAAAAGATCATTGAGAATCTCAATTTCAGCATCTCCATAATTTGAATCGCAAATTAATTGTACCTATACTCGACCCACTCTAAAAATGCCCTAAGTTCATCATCTTTAAGGCGTAATGAAAGACTTCATAAGTCTCATATTTTTGTCAACCCCAAAACCATGTAGTTGACCCATATTTCAGAATAACTAATTATCACATGAACTATGTCTTATCTGGTGCCTTTCGGTATAACTGTTAATATTTGTCTAACGTCCCCACCAAAAACTAAAGTCTTTCGACCAAAAGGAGTTACTTTGTTACGTGGATCATTCTATTGCATAACGTCCTTAAATGATTTGTCAAGTACTTCAAAACAATGTATATGCATAATTTTCGTCTCATTCCAAATTATAAGTTTGCGCTTGACAATCAGCTCAACAAGTTTCACTCCTTGATAGATATTGGACATTGTAATTTTCTTTACACCAATTGGTAAGAAAAACGGGAATGTGCAATCCCTTCACCAGACAATAAAATAGATGAAATGCCACTTGAAGCAACGTTCAAGATAATCTCTCCCCTTGACCTTATCGAAGCAGAGTAGTTCTCCACAAATAAAATTTTCCGGTACCACCATAGTCATAAACAAAAAAGAACTCCACTTTTATTTGAATCTTATGAAATCATAATGGTGTCCCAAACATTTTGCTGCACGCGGGTCAAATTTGGCAATAGTTGATCAAAGTTTCTTGGAAAATCATCCTATATTGTAGCTTATCTAGCTATCAAGATGTTCACTTGCGGGCTTGACACATTCATATTTACAATAGGCATATGAAATAACTAAATGCTAAACAAAGTATGATAGTAGAAATAAAAGTATAAGGACACATGGTTTTACCTAAATATACAGACTCACAATATTGTTGTCAACACAAAGTGATAGTTACGAACTCTCTAAAATTCCATCTTCAAATATAAACCTAACCGCTGGTTTCTTCTCTCTTTTCTTATGAGAGGATGGGTAAGGTTTCATTTTTAATTTTTATTTTGTTTTCCCTTTCGTTTCTTTTCATGGGAGTTTTTTAATCTCTCTTCATAAAAGTTATCTTCTCCCCTCGATAAGTGGAAGTATCAATCCCCAAAATAATAGAAGATCCATTATTTGTGGTGTTTCTTTTTAAGATTCAGTTATCATTGAGCATTTTAACATTGATTGCTCACTTTTTGGGGCTTCATCAAAAGATTAGTGTTAAATTCGAGATTAATTTTTTTTGAGCGCAATAGCGATTTGTCTTATTTACTGAGTTTAAATTTATGTAGCTTTAGTTAAAGCCAGTATTTTTATGTTTCATATGTTTCCATTTTTTTCTTTTTTTTTTTTTGTATTATGTTGACGGTTCCTTCTTATTAATTAGTAGTAATTAATTCTAGCAATTTAATAAAATTTTATATCTATATATATACAAACACATACGTATGGAGACTCGATTTTCATAAGAAGAGAAATAAATATGACTCCATGTAATATGTATACGAACAACAGCATCGTAATTATTAAAGTGAAAGGTACAAACGTCCAAACACGTGTTTTTTAATCTAGTATGATAGATTGAGCTTCCAAACATATAAGTAATACTCGCTCGTTTCATATTAATTGTTATTTTAGAAAAAAATAAAAAATTAAGGATGAAATATTTTGATAGATTTATATGCAACTAATATTAGGTATAAAGATTTGACCAAATAAAATATATGGAATATATTGAAAAGTAGGGATATTATAGGATTGAACCCATGAAAAAAATTAATAAAATTCTTGAAAAATATCTAAAACATCAACTAATTAAAAAAGAAAATAAGTAGCTAGAATAATTATTAATATAAAACGGAGAGAGTATCATTTTAGATTTTTCAGATGAAAATTAAAAAATTATTGATGGACAAAGACATCCTTATTTTTTTCTTACAATCTTAAATTCATTTTTCTCTTAAATTTTTCATTATCATAAATTTACCAATAAAGAGAACACATAATTTTAGGTAATGATAATATTATGAGATATGGAAGATTTATTTAGGTTTACCTAAGATAATATTGAAAGAAATTACAAAAAAATGTTAAAATGACTTGCGTTTTAAAAAAAAAAAAAAAAAGTGTTTTTCTCTAAAATGACTTTCTTTTATAAATCACGGGTAAATGTTTGGATATTTTTGTCCAACATTATATAAGCTTCAATATCTTATAAATTGTTTCAAGAGTATGTAATATGTAATCTTTTAATAGCTTACAAGTTAAAAAGTTTTAGACTCTAAATAGTGAAGTTTATACGCTTGCAAATTGAATGAAGGGATTTATTTATGGAGTTGGCCCATTTAGAGAACGAATTTGAAATCCACCATCAAACACACAATTTAATTATTAAAATGTGTGTATTGTGTATTATTTGTGAACTGTGTGCAGCGTTTCTGAAGAATGCGTGCAGTGTGAGTATGTGTATATGATATGTGTAATTTGAGTGTGACATATAAGATCTAAAAAAAATAAGACGTACTAGATTAGGGTATGTTTGTGCAAGGACGTGCCCATCCGGATGTGGCACATCCTCCATCCAAAACCTACCTTCTTCACATATCTGAGTAATATTTTCAATCATCACCAGATCAATCAATTCGTCTTTATACAACATTTTATAATATAATAATTTAAATAATATAAACTTATCAATCCAAATAAGTTTAACCATTACCTATAATTTATGACTAATCCAAACAACAATTTTATCATCACCTATCAATTCTCACAATATAATAATATAAATCATCATTCGTCTACTTATTGATTTAGCATAACAATACACAATCATACCCTACTCAATCCCAATCAAACATACATTTTGTATAGACACAAACATCACCCTATTTTTTATGGAGTTTATAAGCTTTAAAAGCTTATTTTTAAATCCAATAAGTTAGTTAACATTTTAGTTTTCAAAAGCACTAACATTCTATAAAATATCACTCATAACTTGGTGATAGAGTTGTCTGAATTTTAATATACGGGATTACAACAAATTCATCAGATTACAAAAGATACAATATGAGATATCTACAAAATATATACATGATATGGTTCTTAAAAATTCTAAATGTTACCTAATTGAATCAATCGCTAATTTCCTTGTTAGATGAACTTAACCAAATATTCTATAAATGTGTAATTCAGTAAACACGGTTTAATGTGATATGATTGATCAAATATTTCACTATGAAAAGATACGTAATTGTATGATTACTGTCCTTTTCTTTTATTCTTCGTTTTGTTCCTATTTTTTGAAAGAATATAATAGTAGGCTAAGTGCATGTATACATCAATATACAAGTTTGAAATAAAAAGCCTAATGTGGGCGGGTATTTGTAAGCCTAACTCCAAACAAATTGTCGAAATTTAGAGCGTCACTTTAAACCCAAATAAACTCGATTCATCACTGCACTACATCATAAAATAAACTTAAATCAATTTTATTAGTTTAAGAAGAATAAATAAGATGCCGTCTTAGCTCAGCCGGTAGAGCGCATGGCTTTTAACCATGTGGTCGTGGGTTCGATTCCCACAGACGGCGTGCTTACTGCACTTCTGTACCCTCCGTCCGTCTCGATCAATTCCACTTAACTTTTCACACCCTTAAAACATAAACTTCTCTCACAATCTTCACCCTCAAAATCTCCACATTTAAAAAAGTCAAAGAAAAAATAAAATCTATTTTTTCTTAACATTCGTGCCCGCTCAACTGTGAAAAGTTAGTTGGGACGGAGGAAGTATATTTTTTGTCTACTCCCCCCTCATTCCCCCCATAAGCAAAATTCCAGCAATTATCAATCTTTTTCGAGACGCACAAAAATATAAAATAATAAATGAATTACAATATAGTCGAAAGTTCAAGTTTTCCGCGACACTGTTGGCATATCATCTGCATCCATAAAATTAAGCTAAATCCAAACAATTGGACTATTGTTCAGATGAAAAGAAGAAGGAAAAAAAAAAAAGAGTTTGTTTTCCAATATGGTGAATTAACATTTTATTACAATCAAATCATCATGATTCCTTTATGGTAAAAATCGAACCCGTGACAAAATCACAATCTCTCTTCCTCCTTAAAAAATAAAGATTATTCAAGAAGACAGCTAGAACTAGTAGGTTGTATTTTAGCAATTTCTAAGAACAGTTGAAAGTGTTTAAACCGATCATGGGGTTCACGTCTGTCACCTCTCATTCTTTCACATACTTTTCCTCACAGGTTGTGAGGAGAGTGATGACTCCTTTCACGTTCTCATACACACACCCATTGCATTTATATCGCCTACTTTCCAACATTTCTTCTTCCTTGTTGGGATTTCGACGATGAAATTCGAAGATTTGTTAATGCAACAAGGTGAAGATAAACATACTCAGCTCCAACAACAGGTTCGTTTTTTCATCCTTCGTCTCTGTCTCTCTATTGGTGCGATGTTGATTATATATATATGCAGGTTGAGAGGTTGGAGGAAGAATTAGATGGAGAGCTGCAGACGAAGAGGGTTTTGCAATGCGCGATGCAGGGACCAGTTGGCTGTTGTGAATCATGTTCATGCCTTTCCACCTTTCTACCATTTAAGGTTCTTCCACTAAATATGTTGTCTGATTTCTATAAATTGTGTACAATTTTAGACAAAAAACATTATTCACCTTAAAGTACCAGCTCCAAGGTAACTAATCACAACCAATGACTAATGAAAGGTGGTTCCAAAACTAAATCAAATGCAGGTTCAAATGCTACTGGCAGAACTATCACTAGTGGAAGAAGAGATAGGTTGGCTGGAGAGAAAAGTCAATGACCTCAAGGTCGATATCTACAGAGAGAAGAAGCACAGCAAAGATTTGGAAGTTTCACAGTTGAAAGGTTTCCAACCACAATGGGAGCAACGGCAGCTAAAGAAGTTACCGTCTAGACGACCAAACCAGATACAACACAAAGAATCCGATGCGTTCTCCACATCACAAAACTACGACGAAAATGGGAAACACAGAATGGCGAGAGACAGAAGAGCATCTGTAGGTTCCTTTATGGAACTTCACAGTATAAATTCCGTGGGAAAATACACTAAATCAGAATTTCCCTTACCTCTGAATAGAGCTTCTGTCTTAAATGTTGATATCACGTTGAAGCCATCTTGCTCTTCAGCAGTAGAGACGGAGGGCAAAATTGGGAACTCAAGATACTCAACCAGTCACATGGCTGACAATCAAGTATTAGTTACAGAAAGTGAAATGGTAAATCCAAACAAGCTTTCGGTAGAACTCATCAAGTGCTTGATAGGCATATTTCTCAAATTGAACCAAACTACTCGGGGTAAAGCAACGGTGAACAATAAGCACAGTCTGACTTGCATGAACTCAAAAGGGCTGGTATCCAAAGCCGCATTCAGCTGCAAAACGCCTATATTTCCGTTCAACGAAAATGCATCTCATCTGGATCCTTATGAAATATTGCCTGAACCTGATGTCAATTTAAGAGATGTTGGGCCATACAAGAATTTCATACATATAACGAGAAGTACACTGGATGCAACCCGTCTTTCTGAATGCCTTCCACCCTTGCGGAGACTGAGGTAAGTACTGGAAATTATGGAAAACCCAACTCAACATAATTTTTAGTCTTTTTTCTTTATAATAAATAATCTCTCTCCATCCCCAGGGTCTTGATGCAGAAACTCAGCAAAGTCAACATAAATTACTTCACCCACAAGCAGAAGTTGGCATTCTGGATTAACATTCATAATGCCTCCATAATGAATGTATTGAAAGACACATAACGGTTTTCTGCTTAACAAAATTACATGCAAAAATAGCATCATCAATTCATTATTTTAAATATTTTTCGCCATTCCAGGTATTTCTGCAACATGGACTGCCTTCCACACAGGAGAAACTACTGCAGCTCATAAACGAGGTAACAACGCCCGACACTCTATTCTACTAGCCTTCAGACATCACTGAAGACTTAGCAAATAGGGAATAATAAAGAGTATATCGGCATGAATATACCACTAAACTAGACAGAACTTAAGCAGTAACCTATAACCATTTCGCAAAACGCAAAATCTTGATATTATGTTCTCATCCAGGCTGCAATTAATGTTGGTGGTTGTATATTCAAGGCTTCCACTATTGAGAATTTCATCCTTCGGCACCCAGCAGAAGTTAAACATGTGAGTATAAACACCCAACCCAATGTTACTGTTCATCACACCAAAACTATGTCGAACGAAACTGAGATCTCTGTAATCGGAGTGCAGTTTCTAGAAGTAAATGCAACATTCACTAACTTTATCACATGATTCGTTTATCTAGTCTCCCATTATGCAGCTGAAAAGAGGACCTAAACAATTCTTTATTCACGTGACATAAAATTATTGAACTACAGGAAACAACTGATGAGAAGGAGATAATTCTAATGCATGCTTGTGGTCTTGACTACCCGGAACCTAATGTCACATTTGCTCTCTGCCAAGGCAGTTGGTCATCTCCAGCAGTAAGTGTAATTTTCTAACATCACATTTTATGAAACTAAATTTAAGCAATCATCTGCACAACTGACATTGAGGCTAGCAGTTAAGGTTTTATACGCCAGATGAAGTCATGAATGAGTTAGAGAGAGCTAAAGTAGAATACCTGGAAGCTTCAGTGGGAATTACAAGTAGGAAGAAGCTTTTGGTGCCCAAACTCATGCACCGGCGCATGAAAGACTTTGCTGATGATATGGAATCCCTTCTAGAATGGATTTACAGCCAACTGCCTTATACCAGCCCGCTAAAACGATTGATGATCGAATGTCTAAATAGAGAAACTCAATCTCCATCACAAAAGCTGATTGAAGTTCAGCCCTATGTCTCTGAATTCCGCTACCTGACTCCCATATTGTAAGATGTATCCCATACACACTCCAGATAAGATATGAAGAAACCAATGCAATGATTGACATCTTTTCTTAATTTTAGATAAATGAACAAAAAGGATACTTGTTAGTGTCGTTTATCCCACCCCAGAGGGATGCACATACCACACCAAGGCTACTTAGGAAGACTTGTAATTTGTTGATTTAACTTCATTATGGAAATAATGATCCGACTTTTCATTGAGATGTTATTAAGTTCCTTATGAAGAACAGAATTACTCCTCCAATACAGGAAGTGAAAAATCAAACTTATACAAAGAAAGAAATAAGAATTCTCATTTAAATGTTCTGCATTGACTGAAGTACACCTGCACAGTACACATACGCACGGGCGGTGGGGGAAGATCTTGGAAGCAAAAACTATATTTTGTTTCATTCCATCTCTGACCACATGAAGAGGTGAACTATAAATCTCACTATATCAATAAGAAATTGAGGTAGGGTGCTAATTTCAAATTACAAAAGACAAGAAACATAAGCATACACTAAGAAAAACTGTAATAGGGAAAAGAACTGGTACAGTCATCATGGTGCTGGCTCGACCAAGAAATTTACAATCCTATTTAACAGATTCAAACCAAATACAGTTTCTTCACAGTTCACTTTCACCGTCACTTCCAGTGGTTCAGCGCAAGTACCTTTGAGAGTAAGCGTGACTAAACAAGGGAGACAGCTGCTCAAGATCTCACCACTTAATCGTAAGCATAAACCAGATAAATCATTGAGGTGTGCAGCAACAGGCATGTCTACTGATACTAGGTATAGATTTGCATTGCCAAGCATCTTTAACGCTAATTTCTCACATATCATCAAAAAATTGTCTTTTATTTGGGAGTGGTCATCTTTATCATTCAGCTGGTTAATGTGATCAGTAAAGGTACACCTGCTGCACAGCAAGAGAACCCATTAAGTGGACAAGTTCACCCAGTAAACCTAGAAAAATTCTTCAAACAAAAAATGAGTAAAAGAGATCCATGGATAAATGCTTTAGCAATTTTAAATTTTTTGATGAAATGATAACCACACATTAAGAGGAATCGATAACAAGTTCAAAAGTTGAAAAACTAAAACGAATCCTCAAGGGGAGACCTAAAATTGAAAAAATGGATCAGACTAGAGAGGAAATTTAATCCAAAAGGATTCCAGTAACTTATCAATAGCTATATTTGTGATATAGGGTTTCTTGAAGCTTGACATCAAGGTGATGGTCTCAGGAGTTATTACAAAAGCCCTTTCCAGGTTAAGACGTTAATGCTTTATAGGTCCATTTTGTTTCCAGTACTAAAGGCATACTGCTGAAGCTAAAGCCAAATATCCCTTGAAATAGCTCAAAGATAAAAAATTGTCACCTGCCTAAATTCTGAAAGCGTTAAGGATGTTTTTCTTTTAACAGAGTTTGCACCAATATTAGCTCTCTCAAGCTATTTCAATGAGTTAACTGATGTTTCAACTGATTGTAGCTTCAACATGGATCCTATCAGAAGATCGTTGTTTATTATCTTTGATGACAATATTCAACTTGGCCCACATCACTTTGTATCTGGCCTTAATCAGGAGAACTTAGCATTTTGAATGTGCATTATGTACTCTAATAACTGAATCCTTTGGTATAAATATCATTTGAATATCTTGGACACTATCATTAGGTGGCAGAAATAATGATGTCTAGAAGTTCTTATAGCAGAATAATTTTGATATGTAATGACTATAAAACAGAAAATATAATTGAAGAGTTTATGAAGTTTATTTTATTCAACCTTGATCTCTGCCCTAGTTGTGAGCATATATTTGAAAATCAAAATCTGAATTAATGGCAGAATGAAGATTGAAATTTAGGATTGACAAAGATCCGAGGTCTACACTCTGCTGCGAAATTGATGGAAGACAAGTATATGGGACTAAAACAATTTCTCAAAAGAACTGACCTTCTTATGTACTCAAACATCCCAGGAAGTTGAGATTCCTTGTCTAGAAATGCTTCAATATCCATTGGAAGAGGTTTAATGAAGTAACCAATGTCAGGCCGTAACTTCACTTGTTGCTTTTTGCCATCACACAGTAAAACCAGCTTCAAAGGCAACAGATGATGTTCAAAGCGAACCTGAAGAACTATAGTTGCTGTCTCACCAGGATTGAGTATGCGTATCTCTTCCATGGGAACTAGTGTTTCCACTTCACCATGAGGAGCGGAGACACTGCAAACCAAGATGGCATGATTTTTTTTGAATGCTAGACAATCATGTCAGACAGAAAACAAGGAAACATACATCAATACTGGGTTTGATGGTAAGGGTGTTTGAACAGGCCTGTAGTTTTGTGGGTTAGGTTACAGCTAGACGGGCGAATAATAGGAGATGTGGCTTTCTCTTTCTTTCATTCAGGATATGTGGATTCAACTTATGTCTTTAGTAAATGTATTTTTTTCACAATATAGTCAAATATATATAACAGAAGATTGAATCCAACTGCGTTGAACCTTTTGACAACAATTTCATGTATAAATGTCAGATAGTAGATGCAATATTAGTTATGCAATTCCATTTGACTCACACTAGTAGTCTAATCCCATATTCTATAAGCAACAACCAGAAACTCATTATCCAAACTCTCAAGGTAAATGTGAGTTACAGTTGGACATTTGAATCTTATATCAAATTAACATAAGATTATTGGTTCATAAGATCACACTCTAAATAATTGAAAAAAAAAAAAAAAATAAGCAAACAAACAGATGATTCATCTCTCAGAATCCTAATACATTCTGTGCAGCTGAAGACCAAGTACATACAATATAGCTAATTTCGAAGTACCCATGCAGCATAGACATGTTAAATGATAACAAATAAATATGGATAACTCACTTCACATTATTCTGTGAGCATGCAAAAAGTTTTATTTAAGCATCAGGTCATGTAGTTCATGAGGGAATTTTCAGTTAAATGGCCGGTTGCTAGATCTCTTATAAGCTTCATGAAGGTAACTAGCTTTACATGGATGATGAACTATGGGAACATTCTATGCACACTGCTTCGAATTTAAAGTTCGTCACATGCTATTTGGATCTTGTATTGTATATTTGAAACCTCTGTGTTAATAGTTATCAATTTCCATAATGGGTTATAGTTGGAAGAATCCCCTTAAAAAGAGAATAGTCCAACACACAGATGCTTTTTTCTTTTTTCTGTGTTTGTGTTTGTGTTTACAGTTGTCTAGTTAAGAGGAAGTGTTTGACAGAGAGACATTTGTATGTTACTGCCCTTAACATAAAAGGTGTATACTAAAAGTTCCATATAAGCACATTAAGCATATTAACCAAGAAGCAACACACTTACACAACGTTTAAAAGAGGAACAAAAGGCTAATCAAACATGACGCCATGCGATAATTAAAGCTTAGCTCAAAATACCTTTCATTTGATGACACAGACTTCTCAGAAGAATCTAGACCTTGGTTGGATTCCTCTTCAGAAAGCAATATATTAGCCATAGGCTCTGTTGACTTGTTCGTAAAGGAAACCTGTAAACATGCCAGTTGTGGAGATATGTTTGATACCTCCGAAGAAAATTTGTAATCCACACTCAACCCATTTCCATTTGCAGGATCTAGAAGTGTATATGACTTAGGTTTAACCAGCTGGCCAATGTCTTTCATAGAGATTCTGGCGAACGATTTCTGAACCTGACCTAGATTGGATGAATTCTGGCTTGAACCTGGATTTTCACTCAACCACGACTCAAGAGCTCTTTTGGACATCAATTCACCAAAATCCACCAGAGCAGATGAACTATTCCCTACCGAGCCTTCTACATGATCTCTATAAGCAGGAGCACCATCTGAAAGATGAACTAAAGCACCATCTTCTTCATCTTCATCACTATGAGATGCACTACTATACCTACGCTCACTACCACTTGAACCAGAAACAGAACCTTGAGAACTGTAATCAGAGGTGTTTTCTTCATCCAGAGAGCCTGAAGTGGCATCCGAATCATCAATATCATTTGGTTCACGATCATTACCTCCAACTCTCTCTGTCTTTGTTCCTTGCACATGAGTTGGGGAGACATCAGTCTCATCACCTACTAAACTACAAGGTTGTGGAAGAGGTTCATATCCTGGAGCTGCATGAAGCACTATCTGCGAAAGAGAACCAGGAAGATAAAATCTAAAACTAAATGGTTCAGATGGCACTTTCTTTGCCCCCCCAAAAATGTATTCAGCAAGTATATACGTCAGGTCATTGAATGATGCTCTGTCCTTCACTTCTTCCAAACGACTTAACCCCTTGCAGTTTGACAGGAAGTTCTTCAGAACACGAGCACGGTCACGAACATCATAATTCAGGTCACATTTGGCTAGGTCAAGAACATATCCTACAGCTATTCGCACTTCAGACATGTCTTGCTCTTTGGCACGTACTAGGACCTGGAAAGAATTGAAGTGGGTGTAGATTTATAAATAAAGAATTAGTAAAATAGATGCGATACAATCATGAGTCAAGTATTTATCATCCACTATATCAAATAAACTGCAATTTTTGATACAACAGAACCTAGTAGGACTAGCACTGTTTTAGTCCTATACAGATAAATATGATCTAAATGTAATAATAGGTGAGTAAAAGCAGATAAGACATGCAGTGGATTTCAGGGGTCAAGGCCCTCTATTTTCTCTTACAAGCACATCGCAGAAGATTCTGTGGTTCATATGTGAGGAGCCACTGCCGCAAGTTTATTATGATTTATGCATTTCCTTTACTACCACCAAACCCAAAAATGTGCAAGTACTTTAAGCAACATATCTTAATCACTCAATTATGCAATTGTTATAGTAAACAACAATTTTTCTTAATCATAATCTAAGTCTAATGAGAATAACACCATTCCAGACAGCCATACTCGACGTGAATGATATCTTAGCAGCTCAAGATAAAGATTTAGCAACAAAACCAAAAGAAATAGTGTTGAGACTACCTTCACGCAAGCATTAATAATCTGGAGCTTTGTTTCAACTGCCTCCAAGGTAAAGCGCCGAGCAAGATACTTGAAAAGTATGGGTATCATCTTTGAAATGAGGCCTCCAATGTTGCTGTACTCGCCCATCATCCATATAACCATTGCACGTGCTGCTGGTGAAACCATTGAGTCCAAGCTCCGCACCAGATGAACAATTACCTTCAAGAAATGCTTAGTCATAGTAAGTCCTCTAAACATGAAATAAGTTGAACCAATGTTGCATTTGTTAAAAGGAAGAAAAGGCATCATAACAAACACATAGCAATGCAGTAAACAACTTTCCATTAATGACCCAGTTCAAAGGATGAAAACATGTTATTTATATATATTCAGAGATTCATCTATAATGTGGCAGAAAGTGATTCACAAGAGTGAGCACCATGACAGTTAAGACTATGTTACTAGGAAAGACGACAGAGAGGAATAGAGAAAAGATGCTGAACAAACAAGCCTTTCAACTTAAGAAATGACTCCAAATGAGGTGCAGAAAAAGATACATGTTATAGGTTTTGCACCAAGTGCTTTGCTTCAGAGATCCAAACACAAATTAGAACTTAATCCCAGCAACATAGAACTCAAAGACTATTTCATAGCGTAGTTGTCGGTTTATATTGAAGCAAAAGAAATCAGTTTATCCAACAAGCCCTGAAGAGGGGAGGATGCGCTTTACTTTAGATAGAGCCTACTCTTTAAAGTATTAAAATAAGACAGATGATATAATCCAAATGAGCATTAAAGAACTACACAGATGATATCATCCAAATAGACAGATGATATAATCCAAATGACCATTGAATAACTAACATAATAGGCATGAAACTAGCCCACAATTATGCAGAATTTATGACCCTTTCCCTAGTCAACACCACTGACCAAGAGCCGTGTCCCCACACCCTCGCAGTTAGTCAATTAAGTTTTCACAAGGACTAATGTCCAGATGTCAAGTGTGTATTCAGCCCTGTATAGAAATATTTTGAGTGGAATAGCTTCAAGGCCACAGGATAAACTTAAAATTAGCCTCTACTTATGCAAAACCAACTTGAGACCGGCACTATTACAATAAGAGGTTGGATCCTCTTAGGAAGATTCTTCTTCAAGCTATTCAGATCCAGTAAAAAAAATTCTCTTGACAGGGAGATCTTAACCGTCAGGCAGAGAGCGTAAGTCAAAGAGCAACCTACTAATGCAGCCTTTGGATTTAGTATCAAGATCAGTATATGTTATGCATATATTATAGAGCAACCTATCGCAATTCTAAGATCAAATTTGTTATCTCAACAATTAAATTGGCTGTAATATAAGAAGTATGGGTGATCTGAAATCATACCATCACTTTACGGGTTATCTATTTAATTTTCCAGGCTAGTTCATCATGACCATCATAAAATAATATCCAGCTTATTCTCCAATAAAAGATGGTTATATACCTGCCTACACTAAGTAACAAACAGGGAACTATCGACACTTTTTTGGATCATCAATATGAAATTTGTATTGATTGCGAATGTTTTAAGCTGCGTTATAAGCTCTTAAAAACATCTTATAAGATCTTTTCCAAAGCTTATAAGCTCCTTTAAAGTGTGCAGTGAAGTGGTTTAACAAATATCTTGTTGGATTCTTTTTAGTTTGATTTTTGGATAGGAAACATAAATTTTGTTAATCACTAATGCATACAAATGCACAATTCTCCAGTCTATATAAATATCAGATACAAAAACGGTGGACCCAACCTTATTTTGAAATAACATCTTATGTTGAGAAACTCCTTGAAATTTTCAATCATTTTAATTATAGGACAGCAATTACTAATATCCTTAAAGCTAACATATTTAAAGTAAGATTAGTCAAACACCCACTAAAGATAAGGATGATACAAAGGGACGAGCGACCCCTGCAGATTACATTGAACTATTTAAACAGACATGTCATATTAATTTTTATGAGAAGGACCTTTATCAGCTCCATAATCAACTTGTAAGAACTTATGAGATATTTTAAATAAGATTGGTCAAACACCCACTAACGGGAGGGTTAAACAAAGGGACGACGGATCCCTACAGGTTACATTGCACAATAAGAGAAAGACGTCATATTATTCTATTTCTAAGCCTAGAATCTTTAAAAGAGATATATCTTTTGTTATAATAAATCTTAGTGTGTTGTAAAGCTGAAACAAAGCCTAGAACCAGACAGTCCATTCGTCTCTACAAAGGAAAGAAAATAAAAACTTGAAACCTAAATAGCCACTGTCTCAGCCTTGCGCCCAAATTCAAATCATGTAGACTGGCTGACATGCTTTCTCATTTCAGAAAACTTGTGAAGTCTTTAGAAAGATAATCGAAGCACTATCTGGCCAAATTTATCACGTTGACAATTTCCATGACAAGGCAAGGCATGCCATGGCAAATGGCATCCAAGTACATCAAACGAATATAAGAAATAGTTTTAAATATGAATCTGGTAAGAAAATAAATAGTAATAGTGCAGACATCAGAAAATCAAGATGGTCGTGTAAATGTCAGACGACAACCTATAATGATTTCTTCACACGAGGATATCAAGAACTTACTCACATACCAATATATACAAGTAGTATCGAGACTACAACTAAAAGAAAATAAATGAGCATAAATATAAATAGGGAAAACAAGAAAAGGAAAGAAAGAGATTGCCAAACTTACTCTCTCATGACGGGGAGGATCTTGTTTTATGATTGCCATGATAGACTTAATTACTTGTACTAATACAATTTCTTCTTCACCCAGTGATGCAGCATCAGTATTTGAAGATTCTGAAATTCAAGCAACATCAAAGAACTTTAAAAACATTTTTTGTGGATATACAGATTTGCAGCGGAGATCATATGTTGAAACAACGACAATTACCAGAAACTAGAAACAATAGCCCTTCCAAGCATGCGTCAGCAACATCAAGGAGTCTTTGTGCGCACAAACCAATTGCAGCCACAGTATCAGCAGCAAATCTTCTATCTGGATCTCTAATATAATCCTAAGAATTGGCTAGAAGATAAGCATCACAAAACTATTTACACTAAACAATCTTAAGAATATCAATGTCTGCCAAAACCAAATTTCTAGACAAAAGAAAACTGCTTTGGTACAATACTCCAATCACGACAATATGAACCAAAATGAACCTTGAAAGAACATGCTGAAACGAAAAATATGTTCAGCAAACTGGATTTTATTTTGGACGAATTATTGAGGGAAATATTTTGAAATGCTGTACAATATGCAAGACACCGATGATAAGGCAAGCAGGTATGGAGACAGTACACCAAGACCCAAGTGGATAACTTGGAAATGGAAGTAGAGAGCAATAGGTGTGCTTGACAAAAATTGTTTATAGATGGAAGTTTATGTTTTTTATTTTTTATTTTAGACCAACAGAAACTTCCTGCCATTTGAAAATCACAGATTTCTAATTCTTGTTAGTTTTCAATATTTCTTCAGCTAAACCCACATATCTGAGATTTATCATTTTGACTGGTTTCATTTTCTCTCTGTCATTCTCCTTCTTCAAAGATGGACAAATTTGTTTCTTATCTTTCAAGGAATGAAATTTCATTCTCCCGCAATCTCAGTTACTCATTTTAATAAATAAATATTTTTGCTAGTATTATAATTTATATCCAACAAAATTGATGAGACATCTAAAACTGAAAATGTCTTCCAGGAATACGTCAAATCCGTTCTCCACATTTTTCTGACATATTTTTTTAAGCAATTTTCAGATGACCGAAAATGAAAATATTTTGGAAGAATGGCAAGATACCTGATAGTAGATTCTTTGAACAAACTAAATTCTTGATAAATGAATTAAGAAGCTCATAACCGGACTAGGTAACACTAAGTTTAAAATCCAAGAAAGTAACCAGGAAATTGACCGTGTCACAAATTCAGTAGTTCAACTCCCCTTTTGGGTTCATTTTCTTCTCAATCCATACAACAGCAACCTTTTTTATTCTTTCCCTGTTACAACTATTCTACTACTTCCGGGAAACTACAATTTTAGCAAATGATGATATCTGTTTTATGTTCTTCTCTAACTTCCCCAAAGCTGCCACTGGGCCACTGCCAATGCGAAAAATCCGTCTAGTTTTACAAAACCATGATCAATTGGCAACCTGATCTGGCACAAATTAAATGTCGTGAATCTAAATACGAAATTGATAGTTTAAATTGCTTTAGCTGTTTACTTGAAAGCCTTGGCAGGGAGAACCTGCGCTATGACTCAAGCCAGATTTTCAGATAATGGATGGTTGCACAATTGTCTGAGCAATACCATCTTTGCTGCCAAATCAGTAAAATCATCCAAAGTTTTTTAGACATAGAAAAGTAAACAAAATATAAGTGCAAGTACCTGAAACTCTAGGAAAATAGAGGAAATCGAGGACTGTGTGGCTATAGAGGAAAGTATTTCGAGCTTTAAAGTTTTTGTTCGATAGGAATCCGAAGAGCTGATGAAAAAATCTTCATAGTATGGAGAAAAGAGAGATGGCATTGCTTTGGAGAAGACCTGAATGTTGCAAAGGACCTGCATATATGAACATTGTGCAAAGGTCAAATGAAGAAAGATAGTCTGATTGGCGCACCTAAATTGTGATAAACATGACTGCATCCCCAACAACTGAAATGCTATGTTGGCCTACATCTTCGGTGATGTCTAGACTGCTACCAAGCATGATTTGAGACATTGGTAACTGCTACTGAAGATATCACTTGGCAGGACCATCTCGATTATGAACATTACATGCATGATGTCTAGGATTCATGGAATGGTAAAGCTACCAACACATAGCCAACTAAACAAGATCATCAAGAGAACTTTCATCATCTATTGTAACACAAAACACGCAGATATTTAAACTTAAAAGAGTATTTGCCTCGCCAATAACATTAGGATTTTTCTGGTAAATGTAGCAGATATTTCCAGAACAAGTATTTACCATCTGCATCTATTGATGTTAAACTTCCATACGCGGGATTCAGCTTTCCTCAAATGGCATATAGGCACAGAAGTAAGTAAAATATTGCATATAACTGGAACACCATCAGAAAAAGCATACTCAAATGTATTATAGTCAACCAACTAACACCAAACTGATTGCAATTATATTTCAAGTGTCGAATTATGATAAAAACAAATGGACTATGAAAAGAAACTAGAATGTTCTTCGGAGTTCTATGTACAGAACTGATTGCAATTATATTTCAATGTGTAGACTTATGATAAAACAAATGGACTATGAAGAGAAACAAGAATGTTGTTCGGAGTTCTATGCACAGGAACCTGACAGTGCAGCATAATGATTTAAGTAATGGAAACCAAATAAGGAGGTTGAGTTAGACACTTAGACTAATAGCACAAAGTAAGGACATCAGTACCACATATTTTGACGAGCGGGATGACCTCAACAGAAATAGCAAAGGCTTCACGATCTTCACAATGTCCTCCGCCGGTGCCATAATCCAGTGGACACCAGCAGCAGCCAACACAACAGCACTATTATAACTCCATAGTAATGGCAATGTACACTGCAACAAGATCTTCACATCATCATTGCTTTTGGCAGATGTAACACATGAACCATCAAATCCAAGGGTATTTCCACTCATATTACCCAACTGAGATAAGTACTTATCTGGTCCTTCAAGGTAACTTCGAGAGACAATATCTGCAACCTCAGTACATATGCCAAACACGGTACTGTCAGGGGGCTCTCTTGTAATCATTTGAGGTTCCAAATCCTCCTCCGAGAAATTATCCTTCATCCGAACATTAGAAGACAACATTAGGGATTCTTTAACTAGCCCATGTTTTGCAATTACATATCGTAGAAGAACCCCAATCAAGACAATCTGACCCCATTCTTCGACATCAGGAAGAGTCTCGCACAATCTTCTGTAATTTCTTCCAATCAGAGGGAAGTTATTGGGACATACAGAGGCAAAAGTTGCAGCCGCAGCACCAACTACTCCAGGAGAGTTGTCCTTCAATAATATTCCAACAATCTGCAGTAAATAATAAGTCAATTAGCAATAATGTTCTATGAAGAGAATAGCAAGCGAACACTAAAGTTCATGGAAATGAACTCGAATTCTTTAGAAAAAGGGATGGAAACCATATGTAAAAACTGACTCAAACGTCACCATAATTCTCAATAGCAGTGTGCATACTTTCTGCAAGATGTTTAAATGCATATCTAGACATAATTAACTTTAAATATGGCCAAATTAGCAGTTTAATAATTTTTTGTATGAATATAAAGGGCAATAACATTCAGACTATTGAATATTTAATATTTTACAGACTTCAGGCCAACCTGATTAGAAGTGTGCTAAACCTCTTGTCAGACATGTGAATAGTCAAACTTCAGGTCAAGATTTGGTCAAACAGTTTCTTTATTGACGTTTGGACGGCAAACATATCATTCGTATAGTTGCTAGCGTTGTAAAAAGGAATATGTAACATATCTTTTGCACAAATCAGACAGCAAAAAAAACAATGAGTCATGTCCTGCATCAGTACACACAGGATGGAAAAAGCTCCTCCTGACGAGAACATGAACTAAACTATACAATGTTTTCCTTGAATAAAAGCCTCTCTATCAGATTTAGAAACTTAGATACAGACTGCAATATAGCTAATTCTCACAAAATTGGTCCATAGAAATTTCAATGGCAGACCTTTTGGGAGCATATGTGCCAACTCTAAGGGCTTTCTGGGATCATCTATATGTAATTTGGATTCCCATCGCTCACAGATCTTTGGTTGTGACTGGGCTGGAGGCCTCCAGGAGGACAACCCGGTACAACAACCAAGTTGTTGAAAACAGTTGTAGTGTTTGTTTTAGGTTAGAATAAGGTACATTGTGTACTTTAATCTCAAATCAGTGGGGTTGTAGTGGGTTGAATTATATTATTTTATTGTAAGAGGCGATGTAAGTAGTTATTGGATGATTGATCGATGATTAAAGTAATTGTCAGTTGTGAATGATTGATGATATATATATATATATATATAGTGTTAATGATGCTATTTTATTTCATATTCAAAAAATAAAATTAGCTGATAATAATTTTCGAAAATAATTAATAGTTTTTATCACTATCCATAATATTTTTTGAACAATTTTCCTTAATTCTTCGAGAAAATATTGTATATATATATAATTTCCAAACAATTCTCATTAAAAACCTTTTTCACACAAGTTTGTAGAAGACTTCTTTTGAAAAATAAACATTTCGAAAAATCGCGTTAAGAAATATTATATGAAATATTTTTAAAAAAGAAAAAAACTAAACATAATCTTCTTTTCTTCTTTTATAAATAGATTCATTATATATACACAATATAATTTTTAGAAAAGTTATTTTATTTTTTCTAAATCAATTTCAAAACACTAAAATTTCAAGATTAATTCAGTGTAGTATGTTTATTTATACTATACTGCAACTATAACATCAGATTATTTTATTACGTGAATTAAATAATTATATTTATAAGTACAATAGAATTTATATCTATACATTTATATAATCTAATCATAGCTAACGTTAAAGTAGAGACACAAGCACAAGCAGAAGGAGGAATTGAATAACATTGCAAAAAAAAAAAAAGGAAACGGGGTAAAAAGTAGCACATGGGGCTTGTCAGAGAATGGCGGCACTGCAGTGTGTGTGTGTTGGGGGGGGGGGGGGGGGAACGAAAACAAAGAGAAAAGAAAATATGCACTAAACTGACCATCAGTTTCATTATGTCTCTTAATGTTGCATATGTCCCCCTTTGCGACGGATTAATGCATATATTTGGTACAACTGGATCAAAGTAATTCTCTGGTTAAACAACCTTTATTAGAATTTTAACTTTTCTAGAGCACTACTATTCAAGATTTTCAAGAAATTTGAGGCCTTCCCCTTCAATGTTCAATGAAATCAGCACAGCAACTATTTTATGTTTCACCGCTAGCTTCCATTTTACTTAATTGGACTTTTATAGCGAACTACTATCAAATAAAATGCATCCATGCACAGATGTTTAGAGCTTCAAGGCATACTTCTCCATGATCCACACTAAAATCCTTACTTAAGGCCACCAATCTCTTGAAATCCATTTCAATAAGACTAAAAAATTTCAACAGCTCTTTATAGTATAAGTAGTAATATGCAACTAAATAATCTAATAAACACTTGTTGATAGAATATTAAGCATACCCTTCTAATCCCACATCCTCCATCTCAAGGAAAAGTTCGCAAACATGAAAGATAACTCATAGTCAACTTAAAGTGGAATTGGCCAACCTACACCTCAAGGTAGAAAGATGCATAATGACAGTTCAAGAGAAAACTTTCATGCTTTGTCTCCCTAAAACCTAAAAACACAACCCAACGAAACATATATCACATTTTCCAACACCTACTAAAAGGACCTGGCCCATAAGGGAGGCTTTCCTGTCAGGAAAACTTGAGACTCACAAACTTAGTTCCAATTCTTTCACCCAAACACTTCCTTGGAACACCGAACATCAATAAAGACAAACATTTGAGAACTCTTTTATAAGGACATAAAGAAAAGAACTCGAGACCTCATCACCAATATAAGGATGGAATACAGCTCGTAAACAAATCTCAACATGTTAAATGTCCGATGTAGACTCCGAACATGTTATAAAACGAATTTTCAAAGCCAAAAGCTATGAAGTATAAGCTCTACGCAATTATCTCATCCAGACAACTAAGATGTTGAAAGAAATGACCTTTCAGAACTAAGATAATGGTTCTTGAGAATATTTGAGAGGTTGCACCAAAAACATGTCCATGCCAATAGGGAAATTTAGCAGATGACAACCAAATTAAATGCACCCATGTTTCCAAAGAATATGTCCCCAAGGATAAATATATTTACTAGTGTACTTGTAGGAGAATTTGCATACCATGTTGAGTAGAAATCTGGAAATCAATTGTTTCATTAATCGTACAGATTTAAGAGTGGGAAATTGGAAACAAAGCTACTAAATTAACCTCTTCAATTGCAGATGTGTGTTCGTCCAACCGCAAATCATGTAACTTTGAAAGAGCAATTGCAGCACATTTTCTAACATATACAGATGGATCTCGGGCACATTTTCCCACAGCAACCAAAACAAGGGGTGCAATAACATGCAGGCGAATCCCTGCCATGGTACGGAGCGCCCATGCCCTAACCAACGGGTTTGGATCCCCCAAATCTTTCTGAAAGTAGTTTATTGACAGCAATGCCTCATTTGGCCGTCTACAACAGAGAACATTTTGTCATTCAAGCGATATATTTGTTAGCTGAAGGAAAGAATAATAAATGCCAACACATAAGTCATATTAGTTTTTTCTACTACAGTTCAAACCTATCAATAATTTGGGAACAGCAAGTTAATTCGAATAGTACTGTTTTGTGGCATACTTTTCAGCATAATGCAGCAAGTACAAGTAAACCAGCTTCTTAACTTCCAGTGACTGAGATGCCACATTTTTCACCACCTGAGTTCCAGAGAAAACAGCCATTAATCTAACACGCGAACAGTGCAGAAAATAATTAATCAATCAATCGAATTCAAAAAGTGCGAAAAATACAGTGAGGTAGTTCAACCAGTAATACCAATTGCACATCAGTTGAATTGATTTAGCAGAACTGGAAAATGACCTAAACCTGAGGGAAGTAAGTGGAGACATCAAAGCCCTGAGCAATTAGGGCGAGAAGACGCTTGAGTGCTTCGCATTTCTCGGACTCGAACTTACTATCCAGAAGTGGCACGATGCTGACGTCATCTGGATCGTCGTATAGATGAGCATCGGTGCCGATCCGGAACACCATCGACGACGCCTTGCTCAGCGAATCCGCCGTCGCCCCGAATTGGGTCAACATCGTTCCCTCTGTGTTCCTTGAATACAATCGTGTTCCGGTATCTTCCTGATCGGAGACATGAACGAGAAGTTCGTTCTTATAATTTTACAGATATTTCAATTAGCCCCCTCATATTTACAAATGTGAAATTCACTGACATTGTGATCAATTTTTACGTTACGTGAAATCCCCTGACATTTTTTTTCAATTATTGTTACGGCATGATAATTACATAAAATGAACCACTTTTATAATCTTTTATAGGCAAAATGTAATGTTTAGGTCCTCGATCATCCGTGAATATTTATAAAGATTCTAAGTTATTATAATGGTGATAAAATCTCTAAATTATTGAATATGAATTTGTATAAGTTCTTCCATTTTATTTTATTAGTGTTGTACACAAATCGATGTTTGTGAATAAATTTGGGGTATTACACGTAATTAAAAAAGACATGTCGCTTGCTAAGTTAGAAATCATGGCGGTCATACAAACTTCTGCTATATTCCAACGCATAGGGACCTATACAAATTCATATTCAATGAATGAGGAACATCTACCACTATTATAATAACCGAGAGGCCTATACAAATTCATATGCAATAACCGAGGGACCTCTATCAATATTACAATAAATGATGGACCTTTACAAATATTCACGGATAACTGAGGGACCTAAACATGTGTAATAGCTCGACTAATTCAATCGAATCGACAAAAATCGAAATTTAATTTTTTTATATTTTTAAACCATAATAGCTCGACTAATTCGGTTCGATTGAAAATCGAATCGACAAAAATCAAAATTGAATTTTTTTATATTTTAATTTGGTTATCGATTTAGAATTTAAAGTTTTTACATTTTAATTTTTTATAACAAAGTATCTTGATTTTCATTATATTCTTTTCTCTTACATAGACAAACTAAAGAAGAGACAAAAACGTGAGGATAAATTTTAATTTCCGTGCATGTACAATGTAGAAATTACTTATATATATATATACATATATATATATATATCAATTTAATCAAGAAAAATAATATACAATAAATATAAAATTAAAAATATATAATTAAATATGAGTAGTTCGGTTAAGTTCGGGCAATCGAATTCTATTTGGTTAAGAACCGAATCAAACCGAATTATATATCGGTTCTAACATTTGGAACCGAACCGATTGTATATACAAAATCGAATCAAACCGAATCACTCGATTCGGTTCGATTTTTCAGTTTCGATTCGATTTTGTTCACCCCTAGCAGACGTGGAGCTTGAAATTGAGATTTTCGCTATCTCATCGCCGTATAATCATATTTTTAAACACCTAATTAGATGAAAATAATATTATTTAATGGTTATATTTAATTATAAAATAATATCGTTTTGATTGTATTATGGGTAAAGATAACTGATACAATTACACATATGTAATTGAGCATATAAAAACCTCATATTCGTGCTACGTGTCTGCAATTGCAGCCCATAACTTGTAGGGACGTATTGAATTGAAAAACTCATAAAGATTGTACATTTTTATGTTATAGTTGAAATGTCATGTTGCAAATGATAATTGATCAAAAGATCGTGATTTTTCACTTAATTGACCAGCTTTTTGTCATTTATGTATTTTATAATAATAGTGTCATCACAATTTATTTGCATTTCGATGGCTTGCAAATTTGCAATACGTTTTGACAAAGATTCGTATATTTTTCATGAGTTCGTTTGATTTTGGTCAAGTACTTCAATTATGCATCTTGCCCGTAAAGCAAGAGTCTCACATAGGTAAAGCTCTTTTTCTCAATTTAAATATTTTTGTATAGCTATTAATTTTAATTTATTGATTACATATAAATTTTTGTACAAATAAATTTTTACCATGCATGGTTAGTTACCCCCAAGGAAATCCTAGGTTTTCGTGGTGTCTATCTTAATCAAGATGAGGATAAAATAATTGTGAATTTCCTCAAGAAGACAAGTAACATAATGAGATTGGAAACATGGATAAGAGAATGTTGGGTTCGTTATAGCAAATCTAGGTTAACGCAACGCAATTTAAAAATTTCTACATACTATATATCACATATATATTCTAAATCTGGATGCTCGTAACGATTATATGGAACAGATATCGAAATGAATGCATAAAACATTAAATTAAGTGCACAAAATTATACCTTCGAAAACTCTCTTTCGTTTGACGTAGAGGTTAGCAGGAAGCAATTCCTTGTTTGATTTCTCGAGCTCGCAAGGACCCCAAATATGATCCCTCTAATCAATTCATCGGATGAATGACAATACTGAATCAAGCACTCGCTAGTAATGTCGATTCGTAGTATCAAATAAATAGTAGTGTATAAAGGAGTTGAGATAAAATTAGAAGAATTGTTCTTCTCGATATTAGACTAGCGAGAAAGGAAGAAAAAGCACTTTTTTCCCCTCTATTCTCATCTTATATATATAAATGTTATAATGTTTTAAATGGTTGTAAAAAACCGAAAATAATATCCCCTAAAATCTCTCACTAATATCACGTTAAAAATATATGGAAGAGTCAAAACTCACCCACATATTTTGTATCTGAAAGTGTAAGTGGATTAATCACTATAGGGGTGTTTGTATTTGTTTTTTCTAAATAATTTTTAGCTTATAGCTTGAGAAAAGTTATTTTGTAGTGTTTACAAAGTCAGCTTCTGTTTTAAAAGAAGTGCTTCTAATGCAAAAGCTACAAGCAGAATTTTAATATTTTTCTCTACTCAATGGCAATTTTGTAAATAATATGATACTTTTTAAAACACATAAATTATTTTAGAGTAGGTCTTGGGTGCACCATGTGCACAATAGTGCTACGGTGCACCACTTCCTTTATTTTATTAAAAAAAAAACAGAAAACAAATATTAAATGGTAAAAATCCGCGTCAACATGCATTATTATTGATATTCGCATTAAGTATGTTTGGTATTTACATAAAATATGTTTGAGCCACAATTTTAAAGTGAAACAGATTCAAGACACAAATTCCTAACATAATGCACTTAAGGTATGGTTGATTTACTCATAAAGTATGTTTAATATTTACATAAAGTATGTTTGACAATTTCATAAAGTATGTTTGAGTCACAATTTTAAAGTGAAACAGATTCAAGACACAAATTCCTAGCATAGTGCACTTAAGGTATGATTGATTTACTAATAAAGTATGTTTGATATTTAAACAAAGTATGTTTAACAATTTCATAAAATATGTTTGAGTCACAATTCCCCTTTCCAGTCACAATTGGTCACGGCCGCATGAACCGGGCCTGAACCGCGTGAACCGGGGTCAAACCGGAGTGATGCACAATAAGGCTATTGTGCACCTTGTGCCCAAGAGTTTTTGCCATGATTTTATAGCAAACACTCCAACTTCTACTTTTATTTAAAATCATTTTTTTTTTCAAATACTACCTATTTTTTTCATAAGTCATTTTTATAAAATCTATAATCTTAATTATTTTTTTCCAAAAGCAAAAGTAATCGCAAACACCCCTATATCTCCTCTCTCTACGTTTATATATATGAAAGAGAGTTGATGGTGTCAATACTCCATTTAATGTGTGTATATATATAAGTGTGTGTGTGTTAAACATATATACATATAAGTATAGTTTATAAATATATATATACACACACACATATTTAGATAAACTATTTTATTTAAATAATTTTATCTCTTTAAATTATTTATTTTTGGGCTTCCACAATAAAGCCTATTTGTTTTAGTGTTGGGCTTGGATGAGTTAACCCAATGAACTAGTTATCCCAATCACTACAACATTAATCAAATCAGTTGATTAATTATTCTACACTGTTAATATCAATTAAATAATCTGATTAACTAATTGAATTTATATTTAGTTCAACAATTGAATCAAATCTATTTAATTAATTATTATTAATTGATTGTATCCAACTATTGGATTATTCTAATCAATAAATATTGTCATTCAAGTTTAGGTGTTATCATTTAGGTTCACTACTAACACCAACTTTTGCAATTTCGCAAATAACAACTATTTGATTATTTAGAATTAACTCTTTAATTCTAAAACCTACAAATCAAGGGAACACCTAGCAAGTAGCGTGATCACCCAGTGTTTGGTGAAATAGCGAATAAACCTATATAGTTGCAATTATCATACATGTGAAGTCTTTCCAACAACTAATCTCCCGATTGATTATGAGGTGTGGATTATAAGTCGAAAACCCGTTAAATCAATAATTATGTTCTTCAATTTAAATTACAATAATTCTTGATGAATTCGTATTCACTCTGCCTTGGCTAAGGTCTTCGAATCAAGAACAATGAAAACATCAATGACAAGTGTCGAATTCTATGTTGTCCATTGACAAGTCTCTACGTACACTTATTTAATAACTAGCTTATTTGCTTGTGATTGTCAAGAAATCAGAAGATATATCTAAGTAATACATAATGTACATAAGACTACTATCATGCCTCAAGTCTAAGGACTAATCATGTACTAGCGTAATTAGGAAATCCTTATTTCGACAGGATATCTCCAATTAAGATTTTTTACGGATCAAGTCCAATGAACTTGTTCTATAACATACATCTGCATACATGAACTCGTGTCACCATACTAATACTAAAGGAATATAATATTCTCGTCTTACGAGTATTCATCGTATGCACAAGTCGTACTAGCTACTCAATGTCCTATCTTAAATAGTTTCGAGTTGAGGCTAATTTAAGACCAAAACTTCTAGAGCATATTCCATGATCACCATCACATGCATGACCATGCCCCTTAGCTTATCTTAATCTAAGGACTTTATCTAATATTTTTCATATATGAAAAACAACATAAAAGATAAAGAATAATGTCTTCATTAATATAATTCCCATAAAATTGTTTTCATACAAACTATGACACAGTACAATAATTCAATCTAATTGATGCGCAGGGCACACTACTCTAACAACCTCCCACTTGCCCTAGCTCCAATTGCCCATATATCTAAGTCCCATCTTCTCAAGATGTCTGTCAACTACTCTTTGTGCTAAGGGCTTCGTTAGTGGGTCTGCTACATTTTCTGCTGAAGCGACTTTGTCTACAACATCGCCTCTACCAATGATTTCTCTGATCATGTGGTATCGTCTCAATATGTGCTTGGACCTTTGATGAGATTTTGGCTCTTTTGCTTGCGCAATGGACCCATTGTTATTGTAGTAAACCGTCACTGGATCAACAATTGATGGAAATACACCCAACTGTTGGATGAAGTTTCTTATCCAAACACCTTCTTTTTGCTGCATCTGATGTAGCAATGTATTCAGCCTCAGTGGTGGAGTCTGTAGTGGTCACTTGCTTGGAATTTTTCTAACTGACTGCACCACCATTGAGAGTGAATATATAACCAGACATGGACTTTAAGTCATCTATATCGGACTAAAAACTAGAATTAGTGTAACCTTCTAGTTTCAGTTCTCCACTGCCATATAT
The DNA here is from genome assembly GCA_958295605.1 of Ajuga chamaepitys. Taxonomy (NCBI): domain Eukaryota; kingdom Viridiplantae; phylum Streptophyta; class Magnoliopsida; order Lamiales; family Lamiaceae; genus Ajuga; species Ajuga chamaepitys. The sequence continues at coordinate 42,361,268 of OY282508.1, forward strand.
CAAGAAGATGTCTTTAGTCCTTCGTAAGTACTTAAGTATCATCTTGGCGGCTTTCTAGTGCTCTTCACCTGGATTTGATTGATATCTACTCGTGACACTCAGAGCATATGTAATATTAGGTCTTGTACATAACATTGCATACATTATGTTTCAATGGCGGACACATAAGACACGCGAGTTATTCTTTCTCTCTCTTCGGGTGTCTTTGGGGACATGGCCTTCGAGAGTGAAACACCATGACTCATTGGCAAGAATTCTCGTTTGGATTCTTCCATGCTAAACCTTTTAAGCATTTTGTCTATGTACGTGAACTGGGATAGTCCGATCATTCTTCTAGATCTATCTCTATAGATGTTTATTCTTAGAATAAATGATGCATCTCCCAAGTCCGTCATGGAGAACTGTGTAGACAACCAAGTCCAATATCATTTCCAATGAGTAGGATGTCGTCAACATAGAGTAAAATAAAAGTAACTGCACTCCCATTAACCTTCTTATACACACAAGGCTCATCCGGATTCTTATGAAAACTAAATGATTTGATTATTTCATTGAATCGGATGTTCCAACTCCTCGAAGCTTGTTTAAGTCCATAAATGGACCTTTGAAGTTTGCAAACTTTTTGTTCACTCCCACTAGATATGAAGCATTCTGGCTATCTCATATAGATCTCTTCTTTAATATGTCCATTAAGAAAGCAGTCTTCAGATCCATTTTATCTCATAATCATAATATGCAGATATGGCTAGCAAAATCCAAATGGACTTAAGCATCGCAACTGGTGAAAAAATTTCCTCATAATCAATTCCTTGTTCCTGAGTATAACCTTTAGCAACCAGGCGTGCTTTATGGGTCACTACCTCTCCATCAGCTCCAATCTTTCGCTTGTAGATCCATTTACAACCAATGGGAACTATTCCCTCTTGTGGATCCACCAAAGTCCATACTTTGTTGGAGTACATGGAGTCCATCTCGGATTGCATAGCTTCTCGGAATTTTTATGAGTCAATGTCTGACATTGCCTCATTATAGCTTCTTGAATCATTATCCAAGGGGAGTTTCTCTTCCTTATTCTCTAATAACAAGGTTAACTTATTAGGTAACCTTGGGACCCTATCGGATCGCATAAGAGGTTGTATTTTAGAAGGGCCAACATCAATTAGTGTGTTATCTACTGCAATATTGGGATGTTTTGTGATTCTTGAACCTCTTCAAGTTCCATAATTTCGCCATCTCTATCAGATAGAAAATTTCCTCAAGGAAAGTGACATTTCTCAAAACAAACACCTTTTGTTCTGAGGAATCGTAGAAGTAGTATCCAATAGACTGTTTTGGATATCCTACGAATTTACATAATTTGGATCTCATATCCAACTTATCTCCCACTTGTTGCTTCACGTAAGCAGCACATCCTCATACTCAAAGCTATTTGTATAAGGGTATCTTACCACACCATATCTCATAAGGTGTTTCGGGCAAAGACTTAGAAGACACTCTATTTAATAGATGTGTCGTTGTTTCTAGGGCATAACCCGAGAATGAAAGAGGTAATGAAGAGAAACTCATCATTGATTGAACCATGTCCAACAATGTTCGATTTCTATGTTCTGAAACTCCATTGAGTTGAGGAGTAGCAGGAGGAGTCCAATGTGAGAGAATCTCATTCTCTTTTAGATAATTTAGAAACTCTGGACTTAAATATTCACCTCCTCGATCAGATTGAAAAACTTTTATACTTAAATCAGTTTGTTTCTCTACTTCAGTTTTGAACTCTTTGAACCTTTCAAAAAACTTTAGATTTGTGCCTTAAAAGATACACATAACCATACCTAGCGAGTTCATCGGTAAAGGTTAAGAAGTAGTTATAGTTCCCATGGGCACTAACATTTAATGGTCCATATACATCTGTATGAACTAATTCCAACAAATGTTTGGCTCGCTCCACTTGTCCAACAAATGGGGATTTGGTCATTTTACCTTTAAGCAGGACTCACAAATCAACAAACCTTGCTCAATTTTTAAGTTAAGCAATTGAGCCAACTTGTTAATCTTTTTCTCAACGATATGACCTAATCTAGCATGCCATAAACTCATAGAACTATAATTATCTAATTTTCTTTTATTTTGTTGAACATGAAATATGGAATCTCAAGGAGTTAGGATATACAAACCATTAGTCAATATGCAAGTAGTGATTGAAGAAGAACATTTAGAAATGGAACAACTTCCACGTTCAAATAAAAAGGTAAAACCTTCTCCATCCGAAATAGGAATAGAGATAATTCTTAATAATCTCTGGAACATAAAGACAATTGTTTAACACCAAAACAAAATTATTATCCAAAACTAAACTAACAGTCTCGATAGCGAATGCAGCAACCTTTGCTCCATTCCCCAACCTCAGGACCATTTCTCATCTGTCTAGCCTCTTACTTCTTAACATTATCTACAGATCATTACAAATATATGAGGCACATCCAGTATCTAGTACCCAAGAAGTATCGTTAACAGACAAGTTAACTTCAACAACATAAATACCTGAACTCTTCAGGGATGCAAGATAATCCTTGCAATTTCTCTTCTAGTGCCCATGTTTTTCGCAGTACTGACACTTGTCATTAGCCTGAGAATTCTTTTTCTTGACACCTCCATTTTCTTTCAGCGTGTTGGTATTATATGAACCCTTTCCTTTCCCTCTCTTTTTCTTTGACTTTGCACCTTAAATTTAGAAGTGGATCCAACAAGCATGACCGGCTTATCCTTTTTCATGGTGGATTCAGTCATCTTCAACATGTTAACAAGTTTAGAGGGACTGTTCTACATGTTATGCATGTTGAAGTTAACAACAAAGGAGTCAAATGAAGGAGGCAGAAACTGGAGCATCAGATCAGTGAAAAGCTCACCCCGGAGCTTTAATTCCCAAATAAGGGCTAACATCTTCAACCCATGATCTTGGACTGAAGAGCCCTCAATCATGTGAAAACGGCATAGCTCCTTTGAGGTAGCATACCTCTGCTCACGAATCTTCTCAACATACAACTTTTGCAAGCGTTGAAAATTACATAAGCAAAAGTGCAGCTCATTTGACAATGATGCCAACATGAAGCAATAGGCTCGCTTATCGTCATCTATATGACTTTTGTACTTCTCAAGCACTTCCTTTTCAGCATCAGCAGCAGCTGCTAATGGTGGCTCAGTATCAAGAACATATTCCTTATTTTCTAAACGAAGAACAATTTTCAGATTTCTCAGCCAATCATTATAGTTTGGTCCAGTCTATTTAGTTTTGTCAAGGATGCTAGATATAGCATTGATAGCCATTTCAATAAATGAATCTATAAAGATAACAAAGCAGAAAATAAGCAGACTATGGGAAAAATATTCATTCAATAAAAGGTCTTTAATATTAAATGTCTCCCACTATTATATTCAAATTCTTTTAACCTTAATAGAATTCGGAAACTCAAATTTCCTAGTGGGCTTGAGGCCCAATAAAAATATCTTATACCCCAATTATATGAGCCTATAAGATATAATTACTAGTAGTTAATATTTTAACAATTGTATCATTATACACCCTCAAGTTTATTTTACCTCACTTTTCTTGTATACCCCAATTTTATGAGCCCATACAATACTAAGTGTCAAATAGCACCCATCAAATGTTCATGTAAATAGAGCATCAATACACCCCATGACTGTTCGCCTATTTTATAACCTAACGCTCCGCAAGTATACGGGTGCAAGTGTATATAACGGCAAGCAAGTTCGATCCCACAAGGACTGACTTAATGACTAGTTTGATACTCTAAATATCCTAAAACACTCCTAACTAGGCTCTCAATTGGGTTGATTTTAATATTGAACTCATCTTACTAAATTATTACTAAACACTTAAATTCAAGTATAAGAAAACAATTTATCAAATTTGCAAGATTGGAAGATATATTCTAGAGAATTGATTTCAGAATTAACTAAGTTTGACAATCTAATTATTCTAAACTAGCAATGATTACTATCGTTATTAGACGGCACTCATATATGTTAACTCCCCTTTCGAAGCAATTAACTTGTAGATTCATTACCCCTAGCCACCCTTTCAAGTCGACTAGACCTAATGAACTCCCAATCGATCTTAGACCTATGCCTACGCATTTATCTCACCTCCTTTCAGAGCGCTCAACAACTACGCTATATGTTGTATTTCCATTCACAAATTCCTCCTTTCAAAGCCAACTTATGAATTATGTAGAAGTAGTTAAGTGATCAAATTAACTATTCATGAAAATAAATCACAACATATAGATAACGAATAACAATCATTAACTAGAATAGAAAACTTCGATTAATCAAACATCGTTAAAACCTACTTTCAAAACCCTAGAATAATAAAGAACTACTCACTCATGTTCATATTCATAACACAAATATGTTCATAGACAAACATGATTTGAAATAAAGAAATGAGACAATGAATAAGCACCCTAATCGTCGTCTTGATCTTGATTCTTCGATGTTGCTTTCCTCTTCAAAATATCTTCTAATGAGCTCTCTCTCCTATTTTTGAGTTTGGGACTTCCTTATATAGTTTAGGTCAAATTGGGGCCAAAATGGGCTTTAAAACGCGCAGACTCTGTTTTGGACCCGGAAAGCTGACTCGACCGAGTTTGGCCAACTCGACCGAGTTGGAGTTTCTGGCCAATTTCACGTTTCTCTTCATTTCTCCCTCGACCGAGTTGTTAAACAACTCGACCGAGTCATACTTTCTGACCATGCTTCAACATCTTCTTGCTATTTCCGACTTTTCTTGCTCGTTTTCCACCCGAACCTTGCCCAAACGGACTTTTTGGCCTTTTTATACCTGAATAACACCAAAACAAGCAGAAACACGTCATCTAGCTCAAGAGATGGAATTTAATCACTTTTCGCCCAAATACACATGCATATGTCCCATATTACGACCTTTAATTGACCTAAAATACATGTAAAACTAGCATGTATCAATGACTCACGGAAGGTGTAAAGATGAGTCTATTTCACGAGCATCATTGTGTTTGGTAGAGAACACAACTTTCCAAATACATGACCACCCCATGACTCATGGACAATGATCAAGTATGATAGCCTCGTCATGTTTTTACTTTTGATAGTAGACATGGAATAATAAGTCCTACTTACATTTCGATATTTGTTTGAAATCGAATTTTTCATAAAGATTCTTATTAAGTTTAAAAAACTTAGGGTCCATTTTAATTCCAAGACCTCATCAATTAAAATTACTAAGGATTTATTTAATGTTTTTTTCATCACATGCGCATAAGTAGAAAGCATTAAATGAATTCTAGCATGCATTCTATACATAAAGCGGTGGGATGATCATGATCAACCTATGCGACCCGTTTGAGTAAAAATGGATCAATGATCAATCTAAGGGATTAAAAATAGGAAACTAGACTATTACATCATATATAATCCCATACATACATGGGTCTTGAGTCCACTCTATTACAAAAGTGTAACCCATCACATATGGGGATTTGCGTCGAACGTCCTTCTAATTTACAAGAAAAAGAAAAATCCTCACCGACTAATGTACTCTCATTGCATAAATTTAAAGACCTTACAAATGTAAATAAGAGGCTTGCCGTCCCCATTTAAAGAAACCCAAAGAAAATAAAGCATACATCATAAAGGTCTATGACCCATGATCATCCCTAAATAAATAAATATGCAACCACATTCGTCAAATGGAACATATTTAAAATTACCAAGTAATTTCTTATGTTATTTTACAGTTATTTGGGATAATATAATTTTTACCAAAACATTAAAAATAATCTTTTAATATTGCGGCTCATTTCAAAAAAGGTGTCATGTGTAGCAGTAGGTTAGGATTTATATAAATCTCTATTTATAAAAAACTATCCTACACCACCATTAAAAAAATTAAAGACACTATCCCCACATAGAGCAGTGACGTAGTGGCTTAACCACTTAAATTTGAAATCAAAACCTACTTTTAAAGCCATTTAAAAATGGACTGTACAATTCAAAAATGATGTGCACATATACATATATATATATATCCATGTAAATACTTATACGTATATTATATATATATATATATATCATATATACACATACATATATTTTTCTTTTAGGTTTTCAACCAGGAAACATTATTTTTTATGCATGATTTATCAAATAAATATACATAAAAAAATTAATATCATCCCAAACAAATGAAAATATGACACCATTCATTTTTGTTTAAACAATTTAAACATGAATTTCACACCGAACACCTTTCAATACCATGAACCGTGGCTCTGATATCACTGTTGGGTTCGTTATAGTAAACCCGGATTAACGCAGCGGAATTTAAAAAATTCTACATACTATATATCACACACACACACACACACACATATATATTCTAAACCCTGACGCTCGTAACGATTATAGGAACAGATATCGAAAGGAATACATAAAACATTAAATTCAGTAGACAAAATTATACCTTCGAAAACTCTCCTTAATTAGTTCGACGTAGAGGTTAGCAGGAATAAATTCTTTGTCTAATTCCTCGAACTCGCAAGGACCCCAAATATGATCCTTCTAATCAGTCCACCGGATAGAACGACAATACTGAATCAAGCACTCGATAGTAATGTCGGTTCGTCTTATCAATTTAATGACTGTGTATAAGGGAGAGGAGATAAAATTAGAAGAATTGTTCTTCTCAATATTAGACTGGCGAGAAAGAAAGAAAAATCACTTTTTTTTTCCCTCTGTATGTTTCTCGTCTTATTTATATAAATATTTTAATGTTTTAATAGTTGTTGAAAACCAAAAACAATATCCCCTAAAATCTCTTTCTAATATCACGCTAAAAATATATGGAAGAGTCAAAACTCATCCAAATATTTTGTTACGGAAATTATGTGGTCAAGTGTAAGTGGATTAACACTTTATCTCTTGTCTCCACGTTTATATACTAGATGTGCACCCGTGCGATGCACGGGATATAATAAATTTTATTAAACTGATAATACATGGTAAAATTAAATATTTATAAAAAACTATAAAGGATATAGTAACTTGATATGGGTGAAAAGAAACATAAATTTTGTAATAATGCAGCAAATGAACAAACATGGTAAAACAAAGTAGGTAAAAAAACTAAATTACTAAAAACTCTAATATATTAGAACTGCAAATTCTGAAATATATGAAATATATATGTGAATAAATCTAAATCAAAACTTCATTCATCAAGAACATTCATCAACAAAGGATAAGATATTCTCATCAGGCAGCACAATCCATTGTCTTCTACCATAATGCAATTTTAATCTTTGTTAGACTTCTTCTCCTAACAAAGAAGTTCAATAAAATTTTCCTATCTTGTTTTGTGCTAGAATTCTTTTATCACGCTTAGACATGCCTTGTAAGTCTTGCAGTTGAAAGAAGAGCCTGATAATTCCCAATAGCCACCAACTTGAAGCATACTATCAACGTCCCTCATATTCAGTCAATCTACAAAGAGCTACTAAAATACTACAATATATATCCAGTAGCTCAGTGCCATAAAATCATCAAGCATCTAACAAAAGTTAAGATGCAGCTTTGTTATTTTCATGTTAAATGGGGAAAGCTGATAAAATTATATTTTTACCATTGGCCAAGGTCGAAAACCTGTTAAATCAATAATAGTGTTATTCTATTCAAGTTATAATGATTCTTGATGAATTAATATTTACTCTAACTTGGTCAAGGTCCTCGAATCAAGAACGACGAAAACACAGGAGATCCTCTTGTCAATGACAAGTGTCGGATTGTATGTTGGTCATTGACAAGTCTCTATGTACACTTATTTCATACCCATTATATCCTCTTGTGATTGTCATGCAATCAAAAGATATATCTAAGTAATACATAATGTACATAAGACTACTGTCATGCCTCAAGTCTAAGGACTAATCATGTACTAGCGCAATTAGGAAATTCTTATTTGGGCAGGATATATCCAATTAAGAATTTCCACGGATCAAGTCCAATAAACTTGTTCTATAACAAACATCTGCATACATGAACTTGTGTCACCACACTAAAATGGAATATAATATTTTCGTGAGATTTTTGCACTTTTGGTCCTATAGGACATCTGATTTTTTCATTTTGGTCCCAAAAGTTGCAAGACCCCATTCGACTGGCCAGTTGCAAGAATACTCCTTTTTTCTAAATATAGTCCCAAAAAAATGCAAAAATAGTCCCAAACCGTTTCCACCTAACGTTTAAGGCACGTGTGTGACACGTGCTCGTTTGCTGACGTCATAATCATTTTAAAAATATTAAAAATGACGTCATAATTTCGGAATTTTTGCAGTTTTGGTCCCATTGGACACGCTTTATTGCATTTTGGTCCCAACTCTCTCACTTTTGACCCCATTAGACTTAAAAATTATTTAAAAATTATAAAAAAAACCTAAAAAATTTGAAATTAATGTAAAAATAAAAATGAGTTTATTCTAAAAATTTATTTAAAATATCACAACAGTAACCGAAAATATTAAATTTAGAAAAATTAGTTTTCGAAAAATTAAATTTTTATAAAATTTTAAAAAATGAAAATTTTAAGTTTATTTTTATAAAATTTAAAAAAATGAAAATTCAACTTGTTTTATAAAATTAGATTTTCTTAAAACTTTATTTTCTAAATTCTAAATAATTTTATATGTTTCATAAATTATTTTAAACTCTTTTAAGAAAATTAATTTCTTCCTAAAAATACTTCCAACATTTCATAGATACTTTTACATATCTTAAATGAAATCTTTTAGAATACAAACTATTTTCTTTTAATTATTTATCAATATATTATTCGAATAGGGAGAAAAATCTCAGGTTGACGATAGGTTAGTTATTTACAAATGCTATTAATTATTTGTGACATACGCACGTTAATAAGCAACTACTCCAGGATTACAACTTTAACCCGTTTTATTTGAATTACTATTATGTAAATTATCCAAATAGGGTTAACAAATCTGTAAATTATTTTGAAATCTAAAAAAAATATTATTTAAAATATGTCAAAATATCTATGTAATATTGGAAGTATTTTTTTTAAAAATAAGTGAATTATCTTAAAATAATTTAGAATAATTTATGAAATATATATGAATTATTTTGAATAATTTATGAAATATATATAAATTATTTATAACTTAGAAAATATTTTTTTAAGAAAATCTAATTTTGATTGATCCAACACGTTATTTTCAACCAATCACATATTCCGAAATTCGAAGCCATGATAATACTAATAATAAAATGATAACAAGATTAACACGTGAAAGAGAACAAAATGCAGATAATTGATTGTAATTCATATAAAATCATAAAGTTGATCATTGATTTCAATTCATAATTTTCTAGTTTTTACATAATTTTCTAGTTTTTCATAATTTTTAGATTTTAATCAGAATTTAAAAATATTTTTCTAGTTTTTACATTATTTTTATAATTTCAGATTTTAATTCAGAATTTAAAAATATTTTTCTAGTTTTTACATAATTTCCAGATTTTAATTCAGAATTTAAAGATATTTTTCTAGTTTTTACATTATTTTCATAATTTCCAAATTTTAATTCAGAATTTAAAAAATATTTTTCTAGTTTTTACATAATTTTCATAATTTTCAGATTTTAAATCAGAATTTAAAAATATTTTTCTAGTTTTTACATAATTTTCAGATTTTAATTCAGAATTTAAAAAATATTTTTCTAGTTTTTACATAATTTACATAATTTTCAGATTTTAATTCAGAATTTAAAAATATTTTTCTAGTTTTTACATAATTTTCATAAATTTCAGATTTTAATTCAGAATTTAAAAAATATGTTTCTTGTTTTTACATAATTTTCATAAATTTCAGATTTTAATTCAGAATTAAAAAATATTTTTCTAGTTTTTACATAATTTCTAGAATTTAAAAAATATTTTTCTAGTTTTTACATAATTTTCATAATTTTCAGATTTTAATTCAAAATTTAAAAAATATGCTTCTAGTTTTTACATAGTTTTCAAATTTTAATTTAGAATTAAAAAAATATTTTTCTAGTTTTTACATAATTTTCAGATTTTAAAAATAGTTTTAGTTTTTACATAATTTTCAGAATTTAAAAATATATTTCTCGTTTTTACATAATTTTCATAATTTTCAGATTTGGTACCAAAAGGGCCAATTTTTTGGGACTAATTTTGCAACTGTAATAGGGGACTAACATGCATATAACATTTGGGATTAAATTTGCAAAAAACTTAACGGTTTCCGTAACAGAAGGACTATTCTTGCAACTGTCCAGTCGAATGGGGTCAGTTTTGCAACTCTTGGGATCAAAATGAAAAACTGAGAAGTCCCGTGGGACCAAAAGTGCAAAAATCTCATATTTTCGTCTTACGATATTCATCGTATGCACAAGTATTGCTAGCTACTCAATGTCCTATCTTGAATAGCTTCGAGTTGGGACTAATTTAAGACCAAAGCTTCTAGAGTATATTCAATGATCACCATCACATGCCTAACAATACCCCTTAGCTTATCTTGATCTAAGGATTTTATCTGATATTTTGCATATATGAAAAATAATATAAAAGATAAAGAATAATGCCTTCATTAATATAATTCTCAATAAAATTATTTGCATACAAACCATGACAGAGTACAATAATCCAATCTAATAGGTGCGCCGGACACACTACTCTAACATAGAAACCGTAATTTAGATAAAACAATGGCCCATCATCGACTAACAACAAGAAATTGGTGTGGACAACATTGGCTACTCCTATGCGTACAAATTGGCTCTTTAATTGCATTATCCAAGATAAACCCGTACATTGCATGGGCCTTATCTGTGAATATAAAAAAAAATAGTAATTGTGTTTTAAGATTTTAATATGAGAAAGTTTATGGGAAAAAATAATAATAAGAGCAACTCCGGCCGTTCTTGCTACTTCAAAGTTAGATTTACTCTACTCTAATGTGAAATGTAACAACCAATTTCATCTATCTACAATCTTAAGCGCTTCATTTTGCGCTAACAAAATAAGCCGGGACTATTCACAGTCCACTACATTTCTTAATACAACCCACTAATTTAACTAATTAAAATATCATTACATAAAGACAAACACCCTTAATGAGGACAAACATAAATTAGTTAAAAAAAGAATTATGAACAAATAAAAAAATAAAAATAAAATTAAAATTTTTGAACCCTTATTCTTCCATGTGATCTTTAGTTAAACCTCTTTCTTTTACTACTTCTTTTAAAACTCCATAATCCTAACATCTCAGAGGCCGCTTGGTTCGGGGGAGTAGGATGGACAATGGAAGTAAAAGAGGTTTCTTTCTTATTTCTTATGATTGGTATGCATGAATAAGTTAATCATTACCCCATTTTATTAACAACTCCCCCCACATTATTTCAGAGTATGACTTACTTCTCATTCATACCCATTATCATTACAATTCCTGATTTTGAACAAGCAATCCCTTAATGATTTTATTAATGGAAGATATATATAAAAGTTACAATCACCTTTTTTTCTTTTTTTCTTCACGTTATTGTTATTATCAAGTTTATATACATCATCAGTTATTATGTAAACTAGAATCACCCGATCTTGCGATGCATAATTTGAAATATAAATTTACTTTAAAAGGCAAAATTAAGATTGAAGAATCAAATAAAATGAATTGAATAATTAAGTTTTAGTTAAATAAATAATATTAAAGATATATTTATTTTAAAAGGAAAAATTATAGGTTTAGTTGGGCCGGTCCACACTAAGATCATGTTGGATCAAAATTTAGTGAAGAAAACAAACATATCTCCTCAAAATATACTCTATTCTTTTTTAAAAAAAAAAATCAATGGTCTATTGGCTTTTAGTATGAGAACATCAATCTGTATTGCCTGATGGGCGGTGCAAGCCGACTGAAATTTTGAATGTGTTGGACCATAAATTTTAGGTATGTAGGATCATTGGCCCAACAGATCCTACTCGATGGGCCGTAGACCGACCCAAAAATCTTTGAAAATTTAAGGGGAATTGGTTGGGCTCAAGAATTGTTGGCTCGACGGAATTTCAGGACAACATGGGTGGCTAGATATATGATCATGTCTCGATGGGTTCGGCTGGCTGGGACAGACAGACCGAATTGATGTACACTCAATTATCTCTATGAATTGATTTAAATTTAGTGATGCATAACTCAGCCCAGGCGAGTCTAGGTGCCAGGAGCTCTTTATCTGTTCCAAATTTCATGTTTTTTTTATACTTCTAGCTGATTTTCGGTATCAATCAACACGTAGACGGGATCGATGCTATTTGAGTGACCTAATCGGTTTGATATATATATATATATATATATATATATTTAATGTGAAATTTTATGTTTTTATTTTTTAATGGGGGAAAATCAGTTATTAATATTGTATGGTATCAATATTAGTTATTCTGAATAATTAAAATGTTTCATTATTTAATGTGAACAATTGAAAAAAGAAAGAAAAACTCATCCTCGTACTATGCACGCCTCTCTCAATCGGTGCCTGCTAATCTTCCAAATTCCAAACCTGTAACACCCCGAAATTTAATTAGCATTTTAGATATTGAATTATTTAATTTTCATGCATTTTAGATAAGCCCAATTTATATTGGGCTAAGTCTCGTAGTTAATAAGCCCAATCCATGATTTATAAGTCTTTTGTATAAAAGGCCCAATTTTGTTATAGGAGATCCATATACATATTAATAAGGATTATTTATATTACACAATTTTAACTTTATTAAAATTAATTTCTATAAGTCTTGTTCTCATTTTTTTAAAAAAATAGCCAAAATTTCAATTGTAATTTGGGAAAGCCCAAAACTTTAAATATTATAGTATAAATTGAATTTTGGTCTAAATAGAGGCATTTTTTTGGATAACCCAATATATATATAAATAAATAATTGTTAAAAAAAAAAAAAAAACAGGCGTGATTAATGCTAGCAGGTCTTCTTCTTTGTGCTTTTCACTCAATTCATCCATGGAAGTGGATGATATTTTGCTCCAAAATTCAAGCTCTATTTGGTCAAAAATTCAGTCTATTTCTCTCAATACTAAGTTCAAACATCTATAAATTCAACACACACTAATCTCCATCTCACACAAATAAAATGAATTTCAAAATTTCAAAGGTAAAAAGAAAATGTATTCTTCATTACTCCATTGTCACACATACATATGCACAAATATTTTCAGAGATGAGGGAAGGACTGAGCAATTGGTATGTGCAGACGGGCATTTCGCCGCTGCTGCTCGCCTTACCGATCTAATTTCGATTCCATTTCTTTCTTCTTAGTTCATTTGTTTTCTGTTGAAAATAAAAACTGGAACAATAGGGGGGAAGGAGGGCAACGTACTGTAGCTACCGTCGTTGCCGTCGCGCCGCCGCCTCTGTCAGCGCAGTTTCAATTCTAGCTTTTGGTGTGTGTGTGTTTTCTGTAAATTTCTGGAAAGGATGCATTTATGTATATATGTATGTGTATATATAAAAATATACATTATTAACAACAAAGAGAGAGAGAGAGAGAGAGAGAGAGAGAGGGGAGACGCCACCATTGGCATCTGTAAAGGAGAAGAGGGAGAAAAGGGGGAGGGGAAAGTAACTGACGGGAAAAAAGGGGTTCTGGGGAATGGAGTTTTATATATTAATCTCTTTTTCTTTTACTTGTTTTCTTTATGTTATTATTTTATTTTTCTTTCTTTAAGTTAAGACCATGATTTATTAAAAACTTCAAATTTTAACCAATCATCCTTATACACTGTATATTCCTATGGGTTCTATTAAAAAAAAAAAACTTTATTCTATATTATTTTTCTAAACCTTGATTGTGTATATATTTTTTTTCATTTGTTCATTTAAGAGAGCCAAATAATTTTATTTAAATTTTTATTTAATAACAAACATTTCATAGTTTTCAATACATTTGGATATTAATTAAATTATTCACTTTATTAATAGATCTTAAATTATTTAATTATGTAGGATCGGGAAATTGAAGTTATGAGGCTTAGGATATTCTCCATTTCACAGATTCAAGTTTAATTAAGGTGAAGTTTAAATTCCAAGTTTGTTAAATTTAAATATTTAAGATGATTGTTGTATTTGTGTATGCATGTGAATACGTGATCATTTTATAATCCCCCAACATGATATCTTGGCCAGTTGATGATATGTATGTTTACAATTGTTGACGAAAGTCAAGAATGATGAAAATTGTTTCAAATGTTACACATGTAACATAGACACGCACACTATGCGCACAAATTATTTTATTTGTCTTTGTATTTATTTTTTACAAACTGAACCTCACGAGCTGGATATAGCTCACCCCTTTTCTAGAAATTAAATTTCATGTTGATGGAGCCGACGGAGGAAAATGGATGGATTAGCGTCTCTACTTTTTTTTTTTTTTTTTATTTCCTTTCAAATAAATTCTTCTAGAATAATCACTTCCGCATTTCAATTATGTTTTATTTATATTTACAAAGTTAGTTGTTTTACTGAATTATTTGAATCGTTGACTATGGAAAATTTATTATTCGAAATTAATGCTCATTGTTTAATTCAGTAAATGATTTGATGTGGAAAAGTTGGAATATTGAAATTTTAAATTATATTAAAAAAAAATATCCTTGGAAAATTTGTTTAAAATTTAGGGTTATTACATTTGGTATCAGAGCATTACGGTTCTGAAAACAAAAATGATGTTTTATAAAATAAAAAGTTTTACACAATCCATCCACGCTCCGTCGCCGGCTCCAGGTATGAATATAGACATGTACAATTCAAGAAAAACTGTAAACATGAAAGTTATGTGCATAATTTATCAACATGTATTTTTCTTTTCGTTTCTTAAAACATATGAACATGACCATGTGTATAGAATGGCGAGAAAGGCAATGAGACCAAGGAAACGTGTGAGATTTGAGGTTGGAGAGCCTTTCGGGGCTAGGGCAGCTCTGGGAAATGGTCCCAACAGGCCCATAAACATTCAACAACACTTACTTGACCGACTGAACACGTGGTTCACTTTTGGACGAAACGCGAATCCCTACAGGCAGATTGAGGAATTGATGCAAGATTTACCACATCATTGGAGTGTGGCAGTGTACCAACTCTGGAATGAGGCTATGGAGAGACCATACGGGGAAATAATTGTGGTGGATGGTTTTCAGTATGCGGTTGGGAGGCTGCTCCAAATGTATACCTTCCGGGAGATTCAGATTGAGGCTCCTATAGTACCAAGGGCTGCACCAGCACCTGAGTCGGAAGATGAGGAGGAGGACCCAGGTAGTGATAGTGATAGTGACATTGTTGCTTGGATCGTGCCTGGGAGTAGCCCGGATCATCCTATTGTTTTGGACTAGATTTTTTTTTTTTTTTTTTTTTTGGTCTTTTGGTACTCTTCTTTTTCTTTAGTCAAGCAACAATTTCCCCTTGTTCTAAGTTTCAAATTTTCATAATATAAATAAAAGTTGTTTGTTTATATTTAGTTTAAACTTTCTGTCTCTTTTTTGGTTTCTCTTTTAATTCTTTATTCGTTCGTTTCCATCTTCTTCTTTGTTCGTTCATCTATCGTCTTCAGTTATTGTTGCAAAGCTATAACATGTTCTATTTGGGAATGTAGGATTATGGCCGCTAGAAGGACCAACGGTAATCACGTGAATGCACCCGTTAACCCGGGTGTAGGGGCGCAGGTAGTTGTGCCGAATGGACAACAAATTTTGGCGGGCCTCACAAAATTGTTGCATGGGGCAGTTCAGAACGCCCCACAATACCACGAACCTACTCAAGATCGGATAATCACCCAGTTTAACAACTTTAAGCCGCCCACATTTCAAGGGATTAAAGGCCCAACGCCTATTGAAGAATGGTTGCTCACTCTACAGAGTATCTGCGATTACATGGCTTGCATTGATGTGCAAAAAGTGTCATGCGCGGCTTTCTAATTGAAAGGTGATGCAAGGACATGGTGGAATGACCACTGGAGACTCAGAACAGTTGAGGAACGAAATGGTTTGACTTGTGATGAATTCAAGGAAATACTTTACCCTTGTGTTTACCGAGAAAACATGGAGATAGGGTTCCTAAATCTTACTCAAGGAGGTATGACGGTGACGGAATATAAGCGAAAGTTCAACCATATGTGTCGTTTTGCCCCGCAATGGGTAGATACGCCACAAAAGAATGCATTTCGTAATGGTCTTTATGC
Organism: Ajuga chamaepitys; assembly: GCA_958295605.1. Taxonomy (NCBI): domain Eukaryota; kingdom Viridiplantae; phylum Streptophyta; class Magnoliopsida; order Lamiales; family Lamiaceae; genus Ajuga; species Ajuga chamaepitys. Next base: position 42,377,606 of record OY282508.1, read on the forward strand.
TGATATTCGTCATAATCTGGCCGGACTTGGTAGAATGACTTACGAAGACGCAGTTGAAAAGGCAGAAGATATATCTGCTAGTGTTGAAGCAAAAAAGGTGAGTTGAGGTCAGTGGAGAATGCTAATAAGAGAAAAAGGCAGGACTTTAAAGGACATGAGCAGAGAGGAGGAAATAATAACAAAAGATGGAGAAATGGTGGACCATCGGCGTCTAAACTAGCAACAAGTAATCCTGCTTGCCCTAAATGTGGAAAGGGTCATAGGGGTGAGTGTCTTCGAGGTCAGAATAAGTGTTACCGATGCCATGAAGCAGGCCATACCATACACAACTGCCCAAAGAATCAAGCAGGACCTAATAGGAGGGGTCCTAACCCAGGCCCGGGAGGAAGGGCTAGGATGTTTGGGGTGACACAGAAGGAACCTAAGAAGGACCCTAATACTATGTCAGGTATGTTGAATGTTGCTAATATACGTGCCTTAGTACTTTTGACACTAGTGCCACATACTCTTTTGTGTTCACTAAATTTTATGCAATGACTAGTTTAAAGAGTAGTTTAGCTACTGTGCCACTTGAAATAAGCATACCTTCGGGTAAAGAAATGATTGCTAGTTCAATCATAAGGAACATGTCTTTAGAAGTGCATAACACTAGTCTTAGGGTTGATCTATATGTGTTAGACATGAATGACTTTGACGTAATCTTGGGTATGGACTGGTTAACTAAACATCGAGCGGATATTAAGTGTTCCGAGAGATTGATAACCCTGAGATCACTAAGCGGCGAAGAGGTGATCTTCCAGGGAGCCAAGTTGAAGTCAACACCCTGTTTTCTCACGGCCATGAAGGCTATGAAGATGCTAAGAAAAGGACAGTGTCAAGGGTTCTTGGTGAATGTTATGGTAGCTTCACCTGAAAAGTTGACGGTGGCTGACTACCAACAGTAAACGAGTTTCCAAATATCTTCCCAGATGACTTACCTGGAATTGCTCCAGATAGACAAGTAGAGTTCACCATAGAGTTGGTGCCTGGAGCTGCTCCAGTGTCCAAAGCTCCATACCGGATGGCATCAAAAGAATTACAAGAGCTGAAAGTACAAATTCAAGAACTACTTGACATGGGTTTTATTCGACCCAGTGTCTCACCGTGGGGTGCACCAGTCTTGCTTGTGAAGAAGAAGGACGGGTCTATGAGGATGTGTATTGATTATCATGAACTTAACCGGCTCAAGATAAAGAATAAGTACCCACTCCCAAGGATTGAGGATATTTTTTATCAACTCAGGGGTGCCGGTGTTTTCTCTAAGATTGATCTAAGATCGGGGTATCATCAGTTGAAGATTAGGGAAAGTGATATCCCTAAGACGGCATTCAGAACTCGATATGGTCACTACGAGTTTGTAGTTATGCCATTCGGACTGAGTAATGCGCCATCAGTCTTTATGGACCTGATGGATCGTGTGTTTCATCCTTTCTTGGATCAGTTTGTCATTGTATTAATAGATGATATACTAGTGTATTCAAGAGACAAGGAGCAACACGAACAACATCTGAGAATAGTCCTTGAGACACTTTTCCAAGAGAAGTTGTATGCGAAGTTCAGTAAGTGCAAATTTTGGATTGATTGAGTGGTCTTTCTTGGGCATGTGGTAACTGCTCGAGGAATAGAGGTCGATCCTGCAAAAGTAGAAGCAGCGCATGATTGGAAGACGCCAACTAGTGCGAGTGAAGTTCACAGCTTTTTGGGTCTTGCCGGTTATTGCCGAAGATTCATTGAAGGATTTTCATAAATAGCTGCACCTATGACTCGATTGACAAGGAAAGAGGAGAAGTTTGTGTGGAATGAGAAATGCGAGAATAGCTTTCAAGAGCTAAAACGAAGGTTAACCTCAGCACCGGTCTTGACAATCCCAGACCCTACGAAGGGGTTCGTAATATACAGTGATGCGTCAAAGTAAGGGTTGGGATGTGTTCTTATGCAACAAGGCAAAGTGGTGGCCTATGCTTCAAGCCAATTGAAGCAGCATGAGCTGAACTATCCTACACATGACCTTGAGCTAGCTGCAGTGGTGCATGCTTTAAAGATTTGGCGTCATTATCTTTACGGAGGTAAGTGTGAGATATACTCAGACCATAAAATTTTGAAATATATCTTCACAAAGAAGGAGCTAAATATGAGACAACAACGATGGTTGGAACTTGTTAAAGATTATGATTGCACCATACATTATCATCCTGGAAAGGTGAATGTGGTAGCCGATGCCTTGAGTCGAAAGGTTAGGGGGAAGGTTGCATGTCTTCTAAGTAAAGAGGAACAACTGATCAAGGAATTTTCCAAGATGTGGCTTGAGATCTTGGCACCAACGAAGTCTACGAAGGCTATTTTAGCATCATTTGTGGTGAAGCCAACATTAAGGGAAATGATCAAAGAGGTACAACTACGGGATCAGGCTTTGATTAAGGCTAGAGAACGCACTATTACCGAGAGTAATGGAAAGTTTTGGTGGCAAAGGATGGAGTCTTATTGTTTGAGGGGAGAATTTGTGTGCCGAAGGATACGACACTAAGAAAGGAGATTTTACTAGAAGCTCATAATACACCTTACACTACTCATCCTGGCGGAACGAAGATGTACCAGGATTTGAAAAGACATTACTCCTGGGAAGGTCTAAAGAATGATGTTGCTGAATTCGTTAAGAGTTGTCTAACTTGTCAGTAAGTGAAGGCAGAACATCAACGACCTTATGGTCTACTTAAGTCACTTCACATCCCGGAGTGGAAATGGGAGAACATAGTTATGGACTTTGTAGTGGGAGTTCCTCGATCGGAAAAAGGAAATCATGTTATGTGGGTAGTAGTGGACCGTCTCCCGAAGTCAGCTCACTTTATCCCCGTCAAGATGAACCTTCGAGTAGATTAGTGTGTTCAGATTTATGTTCAAGAGATAGTGAAGTTACACGGAGTGCCAATATCTATCGTCTCAGACCGGGATCTGCGACTTACCTCGAAGTTCTGGGGTAGTTTGGAGAAAGCTATGGGAACGACCTTGAGTTTCAGTACAGCTTACCACTCTCAAACGGATGGACAATCTGGGAGGACAATTTAGATTTTGGAAGATATGTTGAGAGCTTGTGTGCTTGATTTGGGTAATAGTTGGGAGCAGTATCTGCCGTTAGTTGAATTCGCTTATAACAATAGTTTTCAGTCAACTATTGGTATGCCGCCTTATGAGGCGTTGTATGGAAGAAAGTGTAGATCTCCATTGTATTGGGATGACGTTGGAGAAAGGAAATTAGTAGGACCGGATATGGTGAAGGAAGCAGTAGAACTGGTGAAGAAAGTTCGAGAGAGAATGAAAGTGGTGCAAGATCGGCAAAAGTCTTATGCCGATAAACGTAGAAAGGATTTGGAGTTTGGTGTTGGCGAGAAGGTATTTTTGAAGGTCGCTCCATCTAAAGGAGTAGTTTGTTTTGGAAAAAGAGGAAAGTTAAGGCCGATGTACGTAGGACCTTTTGAAATACTCCCACGTATCGGGGATTTGGCATATCGTCTTGCATTGCCACCGGAGTTTTCAGCGGTACATGATGTGTTTCATGTATCTATGTTAAGGAAGTATGTGCACGATCCTAGTCACGTAATTAGTTATTCCAATCTCGAGGTGAACAAGGACTTATCCTACGAGGAAAGACCCGAAACAATTTTGGACAAGAAGGTGCACCAACTTAGAAATAAAGATATTGTACTTGTTAAGTACAATGGAGTTGGCATGGACCCGAAGAGGCTACGTGGGAATGTGAGGATGTGTTACGTGCTAAGTATCCAGAATTCTATATACACGGTATGTTATGAATTTTCGAGGACGAAATTTTTAGCAACGGGATTAGGATGTAACACCCTGAAATTTTTAATTAGCATTTTAGATATTATATTATTTATTTATCATGCATTTCAGATAAGCCCGATTTATATTGGGCTAAGTCTCGTAGTTAATAAACCCAATCCATGATTTATAAGTCTTTTGTATAAAAGGCTCAATTTTGTTGTAGGAGAATCATATACATATTAATAAGGATTATTTATATTACACAATTTTAACTTTATTAAAATTAATTTCTGTAAGTCTTGTTCTCATTTTTTTTTTTACAAATAGCCAAAATTTCAATTATAATTTGGGAAAGCCCAAAACTTTAAATATTATAGTACAAATTGAATTTTGGTTTAGGTAGAGGCATTTTCTAAGATAACCCAATATATATATATATATATATATATATATATTGCTCCAAAACTTTATATATGAATATATAAATAAATAATTATTAAAAAAAAAACAGACGTGATTAACGCTAGTAGGTCTTCTTCTTTCTGCTTTTCACTCAATTCATCCATGGAAGTGGGAGGATATTTTGCTCCAAAATTCAAGCTCTATTTGGCCAAAAATTCAGCCTATTTCTCTCAATACTAAGTTCAAACATCTATAAATTCAACACACACTAATCTCAATCTCACACAAATCAAAATAATTTCATAATTTTAAAGGTAAAAAGAAAACGTGTTCTTCATTTCTCCATTGTCACACATACATTTTCAGAGATGAGGGAAGGGCTGAGCAATTGGTATGTGCAGACGGGCGTTTCGCCGCCGCCGCTCACCTTACCGATCTGATTTCTATTCCATTTCTTTCTTCTTCCTTCATTTGTTTTCTGGTGAAAATAAAAACTAGGACAATAGAGGGGGGGCCGACGTACTATCTCTACCGCCGATGCCGACGAGCTGCGCCGCCGCCTCTGTCAGCGCAGTTTCAATTCTAGCTTTTGGGGTGTGTGTGTTTTCTGTAAATTTCTGGAAAGGATACACACACACATATATATATGTATGTGTATATATAAAAATATACATTATTAAAAAAAAAAAAAAAAAAAAGACAGAGGAGGGGGAGACGCCACCATTGGCGTCTGTAAAGGAGAAGAGGGAGAGAAGGGGGAGGGGAAAGTAAATGACAGGAAAAAGGGGGTTCTGGGGAATGGAGTTTTATATATTAATATTTTTTTCTTTTTACTTGTTTTCTATATGTTATTATTTTATTTTTCTTTATTTAAGTTAAGACCATGATTTATTAAAAACTTCAAATTTTAACCCATCATCCTTATACACTGTATATTCATGTGGGTTCTATTAAAAAAAAAAAAAAACTTTATTCTATATTGTTTTTCTAAACCTTGATTATGTATATTTTTTTTTTCATTTGTTCATTTAAGAGGGCCAAATAATATTTTATTTAAATTTCTATTTAATACCAAACATTTCATAGTTTCCAATACATTTGGATATTAATTAAATTATTCACTTTATTAATAGATCTTAAATTATTTAATTATGTAGGATCGGGAAATTGAAGTTACGAGGCTTAGGACATTCTCCATTTCACAAATTCAAGTTTGATTAAGGTGGAGTTTAAATTCCAAGTTTGTTAAATTTAAATATTTAAGTTGATTGTTGTATTTGTGTATGCATGTGAATACGTGATCATTTTATGACCCCCCAATATGATATCTTGACCAGTTGATGATATGTATGGTTACAATTGTTGACGAAAGTCAAGAATGATGAAAATTGTTCCAAATGTTACTCATGTAACACAGACACGCACATTATGCGCACAAATTACTTTATTTGTCTTTGTATTTATTTTTGACAAACTAAACCTCACGAGCTGATGTAGCTCACCCCCTTTCTGAAATTAGAATTTCAGGTTGATGGAGCGGACAAAGGAAAATGGATGGATTAGTGTCTCTATTTTTTTTTTTTTAATTTCCTTTCAAATAAATTCTTCTAGAAAAAATCGCTTCCGCATTTCAATTATGTTTTATTTATGTTTACAAAGTTAGTTGCTTTACTGAATTATTTGGATCGTTGACTATGAAAAATTTATTATTCGAACTTAATGCTCATTGATTGATTTAGTAAATGATTTGATGTGGAAAAGTTGGAATATCGAAATTTTAAATTATAAAAGAAAAATCCTTGGAAAATTTGTTAAAATTTAGGGTTGTTACAAAACTGTCGCCGTTTCTCACCATTGTTTTCCTTCGAACTCTGCCGTCATCATCCCTTGAGAATTTTGCGAACCACATCCATCACCTATTCCGATAAAGCCGCTTATTGCTGATGAGCCGAAATAGGCTCTCGCTGCTGCCTCGATTTGTCTGAATTCATCGTTGTTGCCACACTCTTTGCTGACTCATTCGCCTGCCATCAGAGTTAAGTATATTTCATGTAGTTCATTCTTTATGATTTCCATAATCTGAGTGGAGATTGTAACAAAAGATTTGGCAGATATGATTTAATTTATTTGTTTCTGAAAAAAGATAATTACTACCATATCCAAGATGAATTCGTGCTAGTTCAAAAGTCAAATATGATTTATTTTATAATCGGAGGGACAAAATACTTTATTTTGAATGGAAAAATGAATTTATTTCAGGAACATAAAAGATTTACAATAACAATCATATTTTGGTTATAATCTTGTAACAAACTAGACAGATTATTTAGGCTCTATATTTTCGCTTATTGACATTAAAAGTTAGAGGATTGTGTATGTAATTAGCTACATATTTTCATTGATTGGCATTAAAGATTATAGTGAATATCATATTTTTGTTGATTGACTAATTTTTTTTGCTGATTTTGGAAAATTATATATGAGATTCCTTATGTAAACATGTACAAATTAGAGTAGCATATACTTTAGTTGTGATTAGATCGGGAGTTGATTTACATTAAAGATTACACCGATTGACATATTTTCGCCGATTGGCTAAATTTTTCCACTAATTTTGGAAGATTGTGTAAGAGTTTCCTTATGTAATGATATACAAATTATAATAGCATATATATATATATATATATATATATATATATATATATATATTTATAATAACAACAATGATGGTATTCCTCATTTGTTTCACACATTTTCCCCTATAAACTTACTGCGACATTACTGTGAAAACCGTCCACATTCACTACTTAAAAGACTTCGACTTTAAAGTTTTCCATATTATGATATAACCTATTGAATTAAACATTGCTGGATAAAATTCATGATTGGAGCAATCAAATATTGTTTGTTCCCTGTACGTGGATTATAAATTCAGTGGTAAATTATACAACACCCTCACCATCTCAACTCACACCCGTGGATCGCACAAGCTTAAAAAATTCCCTACAATGTAATATATGTTCCCAACCCTTGCTACTATTGTTCAGTTATTTAGTTTTGAATTCAATATATTGAAAACAAAATGTTGGATTCTGAGAATATAAGCACTTTTCGTGCTTATATTATGTGGAGTCTATTATGCTTTTTCCTATTCAGCAATATCAATAACATTTTGTATCACTGAATGAATTAACCTATGTACCATCTATTCAACATAATAATATTTTTTTAGCAACTGCTGTGTCCTGTGCTTAAAAAATTGAAAACAACACTATGTATTTCCACATTATTATCACTTCAATTGTTTATTTTTGTGAAAATACATGCCATTTCTTATGGAAGCCAACAATAATATGTAAGTTTGATTTGAGTTCACTGTCCATATCCTTTTTAAACAGTCTCACATACATACATATTTGCACATACGCAGTTTCAAAATAAGTATGACTCTCATTTTCGCTCTAATGAAGGATGATAACGCCACTCGCACGGACTGGGCTCTAAAGCTCCACTTAGTCAGGGCTTACAGTATTCCTGCACATAGTAATCCAGCAAGATTCCGATCTTTAAGCGTGTTTTTCAGGACATAAAGGTGAGAAAAATTGCTATAAAAAATTACTTTTCAAGCTATGCAATAAATAAACTTTGATTTAATAATATTGTTGTTGTTGTTGTTCTAGGGAGGAACAATACGTGGTTCGGCTAGGCCACCACATATGGAATCTATACGATTTAAGGTTCGTGAGGGCGAAGTTTACATAATTTCCAACTTCATGATTTCCACGGATGAATTGAAGTACAAGACTTCGACTCACACACATACATTTTCATTTTATGAAAAAACAAAGGTGAAACCTCTACATGATGTTACTTTCCCAAAAAAAAATCGATTTATGTCTGTACAACATAAATCATATGTCCTAATAAATTATTTAACATAATTTACATACAAATATGTTATCTATTGTCTTGTGGGAATGCAAGGCCTTAAGACGATGCCAACAACCCAAGTTAACAAGCAACTAATGGAAACTCAAATTGAAGACCTTAGATTAAATTCTATTTCACTTTCTTTAAATTTTTTACATTTATTTAAAATGTTCATATTTAATGATCAGACTACCTTTGGAATTTTAATAATGTGTAGTGAACGGAAACTAACTGTGACTTTGTGGGAGGAGTTTGTTGACAAGGTTATGCTCTTCTACATTGGTGGCAGTAGAAGCCTGTGATCATTATCATACAATTTTGTTGACCCAAGGTTTTTTTAATGGTAAAAAGGATGATGTTGACAGTTTTGTAAATAGATTTTACTGGAAACTATAGAATTCACAACTGTTAAGTGGTCAACTTTTTTGAAAACGCAAATAGTGTGAAGGTGTCTCACACCTGCAACTGTCCCCAATTGTTTATCAATGACGACATATGGGAGATCAATGAGTTTCGAAAAGAGTAAGATACTAAAACATACTAAGTTTAATTTATACTATATCAGATTGAAACTGTATTAACTATTTCAGTATATAATTTTCAGAATTGCACGGAGTACAAATGTTGAGAGAGTAATGACTACATTATCAAATGCTTATGGTTCTGGAGAGAGTTCGAGTAATGAGTTCGCATCTGGTAGAGCAGTTGTTCGGAACCTGCAAGAATTATGCGAGGGCGAGGTACGCTTAATTTAAAAAGTTATACAAATCATGTGCAAAATAACTTTCACAAATGGATTCCAACACTGAATAAATTAAAAATAATGTTAGGATGACTACTATTGGTTCTACTGCATGATTGTTGACGTGGAAACCCCATGCTTGATCTGGTATATGGGCTGCCTCAAATGTAACAGGAAGTTTCCAGATGATGGTGGCGGTTATGTTTGCAGACAATGTGGCGAGGTTGACAAGAACGATAATTACAGGTATATGTAACACCCAAAATCTAAAGCAGCTGACGATCTTGTTGGCATTTTAGTTAATTTTCCTGAATGAGTTATTTGAAGTTTATTATATTTTTCTAAAAAATATTTAAAGTCAAAATTATCTTTTATTCAAATGTTGAGAGTAATGAAGTTTCAAGGAACAAAGTTTTTTTCACTTAATTTTACAGGAGGAGCTATCAAGGAGACCGAGCTCACTCGTATCATTCATCTGGTAAATGAGAAAAAGGTACAAAAGGATAAGAGATATTAAAAGGTACTTTAATTTGATTTAATGTACGTGTAGAATTTACTCTAGGAATTACGGGTAGAAATTTTAATACAAATTATAGTCAATAATCTATATATTTACGTGAATTATTGTTTACGTAAAATGTAATTAAACTATTTTCACAAACCATTACCTTAATTTTTGGTGCAACTTTCGGAATATATGGAAGAAAGATGTACATTAACTAGCTATCAACACATCATTTGAATATCACTGCATAAATACCTAGTTATATTAATATCATACAAAGAAAACCATCGGTTGGTACATGATACATATTAGTAAAAGAATGCTATGATTATAGTAGTAACTTAGTTAGGTGCTAAGGAATAATCATATGCATGAGTTGACATTAAGACACCTGCAGGCAGTAAACTCACGTCACACTTGGATAAGTTTATCATAGTTATATATTGTTACTTAATAGATAAACGTGATAATTGAAGGAACACTCACCTCTCCCTTGTTACTCCACGTAGACCATACACATACATCTTAAGAATAAAATTTTGTGATAACTAATTACTCAAGGGAGTACGTTCGACATGGATATGTAGAAGTTGGTTTTCAACATTTTATGCCACATTGAGAAACAAGCAAAAGCCAACCTATTGTTAAATCTATAAATAGAATAATGTATTTCAATTTATGAAAATAAGAAGTATAGAAATACATACTAAAAATATGTATGTGCTTATAAAGGAATTCCTTTAATTAGGAGACCCTTAGTAGTTTATTTTCCAATGATGTACGAAGGACCGGTGTGTTCAACTATATTTGGAGGACCAACATTTTAAGGGATCGTTGTTTTAGTATCTATTTTAAGGTATGTCTTTTTTTAATACTTTCTTTTCCTATTTTTGTATACATATAGATTTAGAAATTTAATTATTTTTTTCATTTATTTTAAGTAGGTGTTAGATAGGATGCATGATAGTTAGTATACATGACTAGGGTCTTTATATGGTTGACCGTCAATTCACCGATTTTGCTACGTGGTGCGGAATTGGCAATTGTATGTGTTTTGTAATACTTAATATATTTATTATTTATGTTATGAAAGTGGAGATTATATAATTTTAAAGGTGTGCAACAATTACATAAATAGACAACAGTTAAAAAATAACAGTTTTTTCCAGCAGTGTTGTGTATTCGTGAATTACCAACAGTTTTACCGCAATCTGTTGTCTATTAGCGACAAGACACGCTAATAAACAACAGTTTTACAACGGTTTTCATCATCTGTCGTCTGTTAGCGCCTTTTCCCACATATAGACAACACTTTTAATGACGGTTACCCGAATTTGTTGTCTATTGACAATACATTGCTCCAATAGACAACACTTATATCAACTTTTTGCGAAACTGTTGTAAAGAGACATTTTAATTTACAATATTTTTATTACTTTGTAAAAATATGTTGTTCTATTTAAAATTCATTAAAATTATGTTCTAGATATTTTAATAAACTCTTCAATGGAATTTTAATAATTAATAATATATTTGAAATAAAATAATTATTATGATTTTATTATATAGATTGCATTTTATTTTAATAAACTTTTCATTTGAATTATTAGGTCGGCTCGATAATCTTAATATATTATAGGGGAACAAGCCGGGTCGAGCTGAGCCCACTAACTTTAGGCTCGACCTGGCCCGAAATATGACGTTAGCTTATCGGGCTCGTCCCGACCGGGTTGGACCGCCCGAATTGCCACCTCATGTTATGTTTTTACATATTTTTGTTCCCATTTCTTCAGCTTATTATTTTCTTATGCAACAGAATAATAACTAATTTTTTTTATTTTCTACTTTATTACTTTTTTAGCAACTGAATCAATCAGTCTCTAGCCTTCTCTTTCTTTTTTCCTCATTTCTCGAGCGTTTATAAAGATAAATATTCTATATTTTTAACTTATTTATCTATTTAATCTTTAATAGGAGATTATAGTGACTTAAAACAGAACAAAATACAAACGTGTGTATATTTATATAGTTGGTATGTATATTCTGTATCAGGAAAGAAAAAAATCAACTTATATAATTTATTATTTTATTTAAAACAGATAAAATTATGCTAGAAGAAAAGAAAATTAACTTTATATCTTTTCTCTCTTTTCCCTCGCACTCTCACATCCCCCGCCGTCTCCCCCCTCCCACCGCTGCTCGTCGTTCCATCGTCTGCGGTGCCGCTGTCGCTGCTCGGCGTTTCATCCTCTGCGCCGCGGCTCGGAGTTCTGTCCTAGGCGGCGCCACCAAATAGTACTCCAATCCAAATTGAAAAATAGAAAAGGAGCCCTAACTGAATTTTGACTTTCCATCCAAATTGAACTTCAATCGCACAAGTTTGAGGAATCGGCTCTCCTCCGATTGCTCTCTTCGTCGCTCTCCTCCAATCGCGCTCTCTACGACTTCTGCAAGTCTCTCTCCCCAGGGCACCATAGTCACGTACAGTCACACGCACATACACATCTCTCTATGTATGAACATGATTGTGTGTGTTTAAAATTGTGCATCACTTATCGACATTCTTGCATTCATGTGATTTAGACTTAAATTTGGCTGGTGATTTGGTTTTTCAATTTTCATCACGGGCTATCTTTTTAATTTTTTTTTTAAAAAATTTTTAACAAAGAAGATCGAGTTCAAACCAAACTTGTTAGCGTTTTCAAGCAATGGCAGTCTCTTTCTCCGACCTCAGTCCAGCGACTGGCCTGAAGAAGCCTGAGATGTACCTTTTAACTCGTAGTGAAATTACAGGATGAGTTTAGCGCTTTGCCATTTTACTCTCTGGTATTTCAGTATTTGGTGCCAGATGAGAAGGCGATGCTGAACGTGCGCTACTGATTTTGGGCTCTCTATTTTCATCAAAGAAGGTGATTTCAAGATCAGACTTCATACCTTAATTTTCAATCACGAATTTCCAGTCCGTCCAGAGCTCAGTTTGCCTACCAATCCGCCTGAGAAAGGTAATATGCAGGCGTGATTGTGTATGAATCTGTGGTTTGTATGTTGTTGGTACACGTGAAAATGCATGCATTTTAGGTCGCTTTAAATGTCGTTTTAATGATATTTTAATGCACATTTGATCGTGTATCTTGCATATTTGTATTATTGGGCCATTTAATGTGTTGAGCTCGTTTCAGGACAAAATAGGTGAATTAAGGCCAAAAAATGAGCGTCGAAGAAGTCCAGAACGGAGAACGAGCCAAGGATGGAACAAGAGGTTCGAACAACTAGTCGCGCCCGCGATTGGAAGTCACGGTCGCGACCTATTAAAGAGAAAGGGGCACGGTTCACGCCCGTGACTCGGATTCGCGCCCGTGACCGTGCCCACGAACCAAATTATACTGAAGCAAAATGAAGGGTTCGCGGCCGCGACTTTGGTTCACGGCTGGGACCCAATACCCTGTTTTCAATCCTGAAACACGTTTTTGCCCAATTCTTCAGCCCAACACTTTCTCTTCTATATATATAAGGTTATTTTCGAATTTGACCTAACCTAGAACCCATCCCCAACACATAATCAGCCAATTTTCTCCATTGGAAGCAAAGGAATGGAAGGGGGTTGAAGATCTTGATCTTCAACCGTAACCCTTGGTTCTTTCTATCCTATTTTCATGTTTTCTTTAATTTTCTGTTATTTTATCTTTGTAATAGTTGTAATGGGTGACTAGCACCCTAGAATTCACTCTTGATCATTAGTTGAAGCTTGAGTTTAAGACATTTATGTGATTATTGCGGTTAATGTTACCGAAAATATTGCGTATTTAAGTGTTTTGTGTTATTTGCTGTTATTGAGTCACATTTATGAATTGATTATTGGATTGATCATCCTTTAAGGGATTTGTGAATGTGTTGCTAGAATAGGAAATTATTATCCGTAATTGTAGGATTTCCGATTCCCGTGTAGCAAACAATAGATTTATTTATTGGTGATAACACAAAGTTCAACCACTAAAACCGAGCTTGCGAGTTTTATGTTGAATTTATCTCGTTGTCCTAGTGTTTAATGCATTTGGTTATTGGATCTAAGAGAGCTTGTTCGAGGATTCGATTAAATTGAATAGGGTTAGTCGAAGAACTTATTTTGATTAACTAAGATTAAGGGACAACAAGGCTATTAGAGCTTGTTAATAGCCTTGAGATAAGGGCTAGAATCCCAATTTAATAGGGCATTAACAATAGTTGCATAAATCGTCCAAGACCAAGGTGAAACATGATCAAGGGTGAATCGTTTTGTTATTTAAAAACCAAAAACCTAAAAAAAATCTCTTTATTTGTCTTTGTTTATTTAAGTGTTAGTTGTTATTTCATTAAAATCCCCCTACTTCTTTATGTTTTCTAGCTTATTTACATTGTATTTCTTGATCATAATAGTTTAATACAATAAAGCAAAATTGTTCGACCGTTCCTCGTGGGATCGACCCTTACTTGCCACTCTACTAGTTAGAGTAGTAGGATAAGGTATAGTGTATTTTTTGTACACAATTAAGTTGGTAAAGCGACACAGGACAGTCGCGCTACCAGTTGTTCTCTGTAGTTCATAGTTTGTTAGGGATCTGCATATGGTATTCTGGGGCAGCGTTTCACTGAAAAATCCTGTTAATGCAGTATGTGGTGTACGTATTGTGGATCTGAGAGCTAGTTATCTTCTATGTATTATTACGTAATCTGTTTTCGAGCATGTTGGTCTGGGTAGTAATCCATTTCTGGAATTATCTCGGCGCATTTTCGTGGCTCATGTTTAAAACTGTGATTAGGTATCTGTGGGTGAGTCAAATGGTGATATGTTATCTTTTTTCGTATTGTATGCGAGTTTCTTGAATTTGCTGCTTGTATGAGGTCTGCATGAGGTTTTGTTTTTGGTTTGCGGTTTTGAGAAAAAGAATAACGAGGTCTGTTGGGTTTGTTGTGTGCATTTTGGGCGTGTATAGTATTTTAGTTGGTATCATGTTGGTCCTGCGTGTATTTTGTTTTCTTGATGAATTTAGTGGTGTTGGTGTGATTCAATGTTGTTTTTGGTCTCTACTCCCCTTGTTCTGATCATGTTAAAATGTTGAGTTGGCTATACAAAACATTACTAGGCTGGGTTTTGCGCGAGTTTGGAAAGCATACAGTAGCCTGATTTTATGTAAAATGTGGTTATGAATGAACAATAGGGTCTTTTGCTACATGTAAATGTAATGCTCTTTCTTATTTGTTCTGTATATTTGTACCACCTGCATCATTCCTTGTATATTTAGGACCTTCTAGAATGGAAAATTGATAAGAGTAAATAGCAAATATGAGAATAGAGAACTTTTATTTATTGATAATTAAAAAAGAAAATGATAGTAAATGTAATAGCTCGACAAATGGTTGAGAGATTCGGGTCAGCAAAAAGATCGAACAGGTGGCCATTGGTGGAGCTGGTGGAAACCCTTTCCTTGGTCAGTAGGTACTTACCATATTCCCTGTATACAAAAATCTTTGCATCAGTTGTATACAAAATTAAGTGGAAGTTAATAAAAATATATATAATATTGTCTATAGTTCTAGAATCATTTGCTTTAGTAGATTAATTAGTACATAACTTCGACCCCACTGCTATTATTTGAGATGCAATAAAGTGAATAAAGTGATTCAACTTATTTGTTAGAGATATTACATCCACTTATTTGTTATTGTTTTATATTTAATTCTTGACTAATTAATTGGCATTAAAAAAATGTGTCTTAGGTTGTCTTATCCTATAAATTTTTAGTCTTTCAATTTTATTTCTTGCAGATGAAGATGTTATGCTTTGCATTCAGCCTAGAGAGCATGGCAGGTTAGTAGTTTTTTTGTTTCATTTTTGTCGTAGATACATTTTTACTGCCGATGTTCTGAATTTTTTGTATGATCTCTACCTACTCCCATCCATATTTTTCCTTTCTGATAAGTATCTATGTCTAATCTTGATATATTACAATGTACCATTTCTTGGGCTGCCTTAGACTAAGCTTATAATCTTACTCAAACCATTATACAAGAGGTAATCGAGTTAATGAGGTTTCAAAATTTTTTTTTTTTTTGAAATATTGGTAAAAACAGTTATTTGGTAAAACTTTCAAAATTAAGTGGCATATGAGTTAACGAGGTCTTAATAATATTGTGTAAATTTCAAAATTAAGATTTTAGGATCTTGTAAGCTCCTTTCGAGAGGTGGAAGCCAACTTTCCTCCTCAAACTGAACAAGCTGCTATAATTATTTTAGTTGCTAAATTGTATTGCTGAGACAATTCCAGAGCCACTGATTATTATGCTTACTGATATCAATACATACTCCATAAATAACTTCTATTATATTTATATTTTTCTTTTAACAGTTTCTGGGAATACAATGAAATATACCTCAGCGACATAATCTACCATGCCGAAGGAGAGAATGATACTTTAGTAGATGCCCCTAAAAGAGAAGACTCTAATTATGATGATGAGCTTGAATTGGATTGTGAAGCATCAATATCCACTGAAGGAGGGCATGATGTTGATTCCAATGTTCTCCCTAGACATTTGAATTTGAGAATTCACAGGAGAGGTGACTCTACAACAGAAAATGATAGGCCCAATGGCTCTTCAGGGTCATCACACGAAAATGATAAAGGGGCTTACCAGGTTCTAATCCTATTTTGCTCTAAAAAATATCTTGATTTGCTCAATTTGATGATTTTTTTTTTTTGTTTTGTTTTTTGTTTTCTTAGTGACTTGATGGATCATAATTGCATTTATAATCTACTTGTTTGCATTTATTCAATTATATCTCAAACTCATCAGTTCCTTCTTTCTATATTCTATATTTCATTGGCTAGTGTAGTGGTTAGATTAGGCTCTGTTCCCAGTTAATTGTTTACAATTTTGTGGAGACATGGCTTCAGACTTTATTGGGTGGTTAAATCAAGTTTAACCCGATGATGTTCAGTGCGGTTTCTATGTAATGCGTTTCATGAGACAAATCACTGAAGAAATTGAAACCATTGACCGGATTTCTCTACGATCGATGGTAATTTTAACTAATGTAATTTTTACATAAATAATATTACTTTTCTGTTATTTTTATGCGCTCGTAAAATGGAATTAATTATTTTTTCTTGTGTTTAATATTTTAAACAAGCGGAATACAGTGTGGTAGACATTGATGAAATTCGTAGTGAGTGGGCAGACGGTGTCCAAGATTACGTCTATGATGACTAAATTTGAAAGGTATGTCAATTGTACTGGATTAGTTTTGTCTCACTCCACCTTACATATATATATATATATATATATATATATATATATATATATATATATATATTTTATCAAAAATTGGTTTATGATATTTTAGATCATCAATTTGTTGCTTTATTCGTGTGATTATTTGAGCTTGGGAACCCGGTGATTTTATGTGTTTATGATTAATGTGGATTCTTTGGAATGATTTATGTGTTTATGATTAATGCGGTTTCAAAATGAATAGAACCACATATAATTGTCTTTAATGTTTTTTTTTTTTTTTTTTATGTTTTGTCTTAATGCTTCGGCTTCATTATTTTGTTAACATACTCGTTTATAATGTTTCTATTGGCAGGAAGGCAAATAAGGTACATATCTTTTGAAGAAGTTGCCTTAAAGTTTCAAACATTTTTAGAAGTCTTAGATTCAAACTAGTTAATATTTTGTGGCGTAAAGTGGCAAGGAGTACACATGTAATCCTTTTTGATGAATTGCACATTTTTAGATATTACACAATCATGTTTTATCTTGGATTGGAGAGATTTATTTTGATCTATGAATGCATATTTGAGATATGGGTAATTATTTTCAATTTCTGATTATTTTTAATAAATTATCTGTTAAATAGACACGATTTAAAATGAAGAACAGCGGGTAAAAGACAACAGCTAAAATGAGCTGCTAAATTCGAAAATTAACACCAAATAAACAACGATTTAAATTGTAGAACAACGGGAAAAAACTGTTGCTAAAATTAACAAAAACAACGGTTTTAAGATCAAACAACAGATACAAATTGTAGTTAAAATTAACAAAGACAACATATTATATCTGTTATATGAAGTGTTGTTGTTCATGGAACAGACAACAGTTTTTACTTGTAGTTAAAATGGTACTTTTAACAACAGCACTATTAATAACAGACTTATTTATAACTGGACAACAGATAAAATCTGTTGTCTATTTCAAAAATTCTTGTAGTATATATAATATATAATTTGAATACATTGTTTATCAAAATTCATGTTCAACATATAACTTTGAAATTTACATAGAAGTATCTACTTAATATTTTCGAAAATTGTTATACTATGTGGTATTATATGATGTTAGGGGTATATGATTAAAATTTGAAGGCATTCCATTGAGTGAATGATTTTTAATGAATTTTTCAAGATAAGTTGATTTTAGGTATAAAATATTCGAATTCGCTCCTAGAAAATGAGTTTTTTTTATAAAATTAGAGTCTTTGGATATTTTAAAACTGTTTTAGTATGATATGATAAATTATATTAGAAGTCTATGATTAAAAATTGAGAAGTTATTATTGTGAATTTTACAAGACAAGTTGGTCTTCAAGCCTAAAAATTATAGTTTTCTAAAAAGATGTGTTTACCCTATAAGAATCTAACTTCTTGTTATCATGTCAACATGAGTATGACAATAAGTTAGCTACATTACATGTATGTTACTATGTTATTATGTTAATGTATTTTAAATGTGATTCAATGTATAAGTACACATGTGCACTAGTTAAACATATAACCAAACTTATGATAGATATAATAAGTTATGACAATGAGAAGAAAGAGAGCTATAAACTAAATGTCTCAAATAAGCGAGTGCACTACGAGTTGCAGATAACCTAGAGCCTCTCCAGAATAAATCAGTCAAAGAACATCTACATTAGTCCAAGAATGTCTTCATGAAAAGTGGGTAACTACGTGTCTTTTATACTATTGAATTTGTACTATGATTTGTATGTTCGCCTTCGAGCATATGATTACTCTCAAGTCGTAAGATGGGTTTTTGAGTCGTAAGATTATCTATTAAGTCGAATACTTTCGAGTCGTAAGATTAGCTCTTAAGTGATCTTAATAATATGACTTCGAGTCATAAGATGGGCTCCTAGTCAGACTTTTGAGTCATAAGATTGGCCCCTAAATCACACAATATGGCTTATGAGTCGTAAGATTGACTCCTAAGTCAAAGGCTTTTGTGTCGTAAGATTGACGCCTAAGTCAAGGATGTATTTATTATGATGCATATTCATTTAGTACAACTGCTCACAGAGTTTTCCCACTAGGTTCCCATAACTCATGATGATATGCTTAAAACATTTTCGGGTTCAATGGATGGCAGGGGATCTAGTTAGTGCGGGAAAGTTCCCAATAAGAAGAACAAAGGAAATGCATTTGAAGTTAAGTATCAAAGTAGATGTCTTAATTTTACATGGACTAATTTACAAGTGATTTAAACTAGTTTTAAAGTAGATTAAGTGTTCAAATTATATATGTTATGCTAAAGTTATAAGTGTTTTGTCTTTTAAATATTTTTAAATTAGAAGTTTCTACTACTTATAATATTCTAAAAATTATATTATAGATTTTAACTCAAAGATGTAGGTTTTTATACGAGTTAGCTTTTATGTAAAGAATAACTTAATTAATTATTAAGAAAATTTTCTAACTCGTATTTTATTAAAAATTCTTCCGCTGATAAATATTTTAAAAGTAGAAGTATGTTTTAGTGGCAATCCTTCACCTACTTGCGGGGCTGGGGTGCTATAGTATAGCATGATGTCTTTTATGTAATTGAAATTGAAACGATGCATAAGTTCTACAGGTATATTAATATCTATTTTAACTAGCTACGATAGGTACAAGTTAGAGTCAGGATCATTGACGAGACGTACAATGCCCTGTTTATGGTCTGGGATATGGAATGTGATGTACTGTTGGGAAAGAGTCCTTCAAAACTCAATAAAATGGAGGTAATTGTATGTTCGAGATTCGATTACAATTTATAATTATGTTCTTTTGGGTAGTCTAATGATGTGCAATTTATTGCACGAAGGACGAAGAGGCTGGAGTTGTTGATTATTTGGTTAGCAAACTCATTGACATAAATGTTCTGTTCAAAGTATCCAAAAAGACGGATCTTCATCGTACTTCTAGCGTTGCTTACTCCGTAATTAGGAGTTGTGATGAGCCAGAATTCTTGACCCGTTTTTGCACTTCATATCTGCAAATCAAAGTAATAATATAGAATACATTCACTGTATACTATAAGTTATACAAACTATAAGGATATTTACATCTGATAAGGTAAATGATGCAGGAATCGGATCTAATATCTAAGTTGTGCCACAAACGGATGATGGATATGGTGGTTCATCGGAGGATGGGTTATCCACTCTGGAGAATAAACTTAAATTTAAGGCGCCAAAGGAAGATGGTTTGGATAGCCTAGAGAGCACTGTGGATGAGAAGATTAATGAACATGTATTGCTTTTCGATGATGATCAAAAGGTGAAAAGAAAATTGGATAACGAGTTTTCTACAAGCGTGGGCAAGCGTCAGCAGAATGAGGTGTTTGTGAAGATTGAGAAGAACTAACCTTCAAAGTGACTTGAATCAAATTTTGGATTGCTAAACAATATTTCTTTTTTACGTAGTTTTTGTTCAAGTGGTTTGAAAACAAGATTTTTTTTTTTTTTTTTTTTTGTTGTTGTTGTGATTTGAGAATTTCATGTCAAATTTTGGAAATTAGGCTTTTAGGCTGTATCCTATGTGGAATGGGTGGTTTTTCTGTAGTGTTGTAAGAATATATAATGATGTATGTGTGCAGGTAGGAAGAGACGATAGCAACAGTCTTTGGTAGGAGATGTTTTGCATCAAACGCAATACATCATAAAAATGTTGTTTGCATGCATTTTTTTTAAAAAAAAAAAAAAAAGACTTTTTTAGACTAATTTTTTTTACAGGTTAAAAGTTTAGAAAATATGATTGTTGACCTTATTCTACAAGTGAGAAGACTTTGGCATGAGGAAATTTATACCCAAAAAAATGATTTTTTTTCCTAAAATAATGCTTTTTTGGGTGTCATATGTATTTGTGATGATGCGAACCATACAGTGAGGGACCGTACAATCAGGATTTGAATGCAATCTATTAGTTCCAAGGAGAATTGTAACACTAAATGTGTTGGAAATTGATTTTAAGATAGTAGGCAAGTCCCGACTTTGACCAATTTGGAAGTGACGGTATAGTATGTTAATTTTCTCAAAACCGAAATTCAGTGAGTTAGAAATTAATGCAAGTTGGTCACTTGCTAAGGCATTAGTTTGTGGGAGATGTAAGACGTCGTAAAGTCTATTCTACTTCGAAAATTCATAATATGGTCTAGGTTCATTGTAACCAAAAGAAGTAGTAACTCCTACGTTGTAAAGACACATTATGGTGGTAACTCCTACATTAAAGAGGTATAATAATGGTATCATTACAACATTTAAGGTGATGTAGAAGGTGTTATAATACCTGAGTTATGGTGTTGTAACACCTCCTAAAACACCTGCAATAAAGAGGTGTAACAGCTGAGTTATTACCTAGTTTTGAATGGCTTAATGACCCTTTAAGGGTGTAATTAAATTCTTAATTTGAATGGAGGATGCACATATAAATAGGTCATGTTTTCTTGTAAAGAACACATGAAAAATCACACAACTCCTTCCAAACTTGCATTTCATAGCATCTACTCGAAATCCTTGCATCCCAAATTAGTTTTGGCATATAGTACATAACCCGGTTCTTACCACATTTCTAGTTCGCCGGAGCTTCTGGATTTGTGGTGCTACTATCCAGAAGATGAAAGTTGTTTTATTTTTAAAAACGTTACGCCAAACTGTGAGCACTAGCTAGGACGTATTCGTTTTGCAGATAGAGGTCTAACCTCGACTCTACTTTACCATTGTCATCATTCTGCTATTTTCTTAAGTGTTTAAACACCTTATTCAGAATCTGTCCAGTTTCCAGTGTTGCAGAAAGTGCTGAAACACCTAGTCCAGATTCCAATGCTGGAGTCCAGGTGTTTTCAGAAGTGTTGCAACACCTCCAGAATCGATTCATACAAGATTTCCAGCATATTTTGTGTTGTTTTAACATCGATTTCCAGAAGTGTTCTTGGAGGTTTTCACTAATAATTTGATTATAGGATTAATTATCTTATTTTTGATACATTATAAGCCATTGTTGGGTGTACCTATAAATGCAACAATCGCAAAATGAATATAGCTACTACACACGCCCTCACAATGGCGAGCTCATCCTCTAAAACTCATTTTGTTGCACCTGCCCAAAGTGAGAAGCCCAAAAAGTTTGTGGGTGTCGGCTTCAAGAGGTGGCAGCAAAACATGTTGTTTTATCTCACAACGTTGAGCCTAACACGTTTCCTCAAGAAGGATTTGCCATTTTTTCGAAAAACGAAACAGATGCTGAAAAGCGTGCTACGTTTGAAGCATGGGCCAAGGAGATTTCTTGTGCCATAACTATGTCCTAAATAGGTTTAATGATGCTCTATACAGTGTGTATAGCGCGGTGAAAATCTTTAAGGTGTTGTGGGACTCTTTGGAGAAGAAATATAAAATTGAGGATCTTGGCACAAAGAAATTTGTGGTCGGTAGGTTTTTGGACTTTAACATGGTGGATTCCAAAACAATGATGGAACAAGTTCAAGAGTTCCAGTTGATCCTACATGATATCACAGCTGAGGGAATGATCTTACCGGATGCGTTCCAAGTGATTGCTGTGATAGAGAAGAATGCCTCCAAGTTGGAAGGACTTCAAGAGTTATCTCAAACACAAACGTAAAAAGATGACTTTAGAGGATCTTATTGTTAATCTTAGAATTGAGAAGAATAATAGGAAGAATGACTCCAAGCCAGCTTGTGCTTCAATGGAGGCCATTTGGTGTGTGGGTATATTGGGAGGGCCTCTATGGACCCAATAATTCAGAACCTGTGATATATTATCGTCACATAGGTGGGATTGACACATCCTGTTTTCTTTACTTTGGGAGCTCTTTCCACTATTTAATTCACCATAGTTAGACTAGGGATTTTTCTTTATCCCAACGTGTTTGATGTTATTTTTCAGAAGAAAATGATCATGCCTCTCAACTACTTGCATTGGTTGATTAGCTAATTGAATATTGTAATTATTTTATTTTCTTACTCCAACCTATACCGGTTCTTTAGTATAAGTGTTAAAGTGGAAAAATAGAAAGATTTTTATGTATTATATCATGTTCTGTGTTTTCCTTTCCACAGAAAAAACATGAGGGTATTGACACTTT
Source organism: Ajuga chamaepitys (assembly GCA_958295605.1). NCBI lineage: Eukaryota > Viridiplantae > Streptophyta > Magnoliopsida > Lamiales > Lamiaceae > Ajuga > Ajuga chamaepitys. Next base: position 42,400,405 of record OY282508.1, read on the forward strand.
TGTAGTCTACTGAGTGGGTTTCTTTTCACTATATAGTTAATATCAGAAATAGAGATTCATCTACATTTTCAATATTTCTTTTATTGTATTCCACAGCTCATCGGGTATTTTTGAACTAGATAATACTCCTAGTGTAAGCTAGGATTAATGTGTCGTCTCAAATTCATTAGAGTATTGACTGTAACTTCTACTATGTCAGACATTGCTTTGTCATTAGGGTCAGTTGATGATATGATAGTAAGAAAGTTCTTACAGGGTGTAGTTCTTTTTTCATGGAAATAGTTTCTATTAGGAATATCAATTATGGTAACTTAATTTCTTTTGAGTCTAATATTCAAATTTGGATCGAGTTGGTTTAATAATTTCCTTTTGAATTAAAATTCGGGACCATATATCAAAAGTTTTTTGATACTTTGTGAAAATACTTTATCACACAGTTGATTTGTCCAAAACTATATTTATTTAAGTCATAGGAGAAATATATATAGTAATCAGTATGTTGGCCTAATAAGCATACAAGTCTATCACGGGTTTTCCATCTCCTCAAAACAAAAGGAAAAGGAAAAACATAAATACAAATTCCAGAAGTATTATGCAATTTGAAACCATACGCAATTTCCGATTAACGAAAAACCAATAGCAGTTGTTTATTTGAAAATTTAATATTATGACAAATGTGATCACACTAAATCAAATATATGTATGTATCTTAGTCATTACAAAAGCAAATCAATTTGATGATACTCGATTCACGACACATATCACGAATGTGACCACAATTATAATGAAACAAAGTGGCAACATAATCATTATCTAATATCGATTTCCATATGTATTTGGCGGTAAAGAATCCCCGGCAAAATCTGCCCGGGCAGAAAATTCTTTTTTTTTTTCTTAAAATTCAATTTTTTTTTTATAAATGCATTTGAGAAGTATTAATGAAGATTTATTTTTTAAGACGGTAATTCAAATTTTAACATTAAGAACCCCAAAAGATGAATTAAAAATCGGTCAGTTTTTAAATCACTTCAAAAATGATAGTGAACATTAAAATTTGATCTTGTGATAAACTATCAATTATATTTGTATTTTAATAGAAGATGATAGGAAAAAAAAAAAAAAAAATAAAAAACACATTTTTTTATTTTTTCTGCCAGGGCAGACTCTACCCGGATAGCAAAGTCCTGTATTTGGAGGTTAGATGGAATTCAAATTATCATGTCTTCGGGAAGGAAAATATAATAGTATGTAGGAATAGTCATGCACAAGTTCCCATAAAAAGTATTAAGAATATTAATTGAGAGGATGGAATTAGATCTGCGTACTAGAAGCTTTGCCTCCCTTATAGCCGACAACAATAAATTTTGCCAAAGTGATAAAAAAACAAACTGCGACGTTGATGAGGTTGTTGAAATTCATCCGATGCCGCAAAACTTAATTTTTTTCGCTATCGTCTCTGTGGCGGCAGGATTACTTCGTGGCGACTATCGGTTATTGTTAAATTTAGAGTACTTTTGTGCTGATAATGTGTTGTAGGAAAAATAGAAAAGGAACAAGAAAGAGGGGCGCGCAATAACTAGGGTTATCTTATTCATCATATCTCTTTATATAGGGTTTCTAAAGTAGGGTTACAACAACAAACAAAATATAGTAAACGTCTATATTGCCTCTCATCAGTTACTTTTGATGAAGGCACACTAATTGTGTTTTTCCTTCAACAGATGAAAATAATTCCATATAATTAATTAATTATGTACTTTTTCATTGATTTACTACAAATGATGATCATAATTGTAGAAAATATATTCATCACAATATAATTTTGAACTAAATTTGATTTACCAAAAAGTTGGATGATTTAATATTTTTTAATTTTTGGCATTTTCTCTTTGTTTAAATTTTATGTTTCAATTAAGTTAAAATAACTATTTTTTTAACACATAAATATTTAAAAATATTTATTTATGCTAATTAAGTCAGATTCAAATACATTTTTCTTTATTTAATATAAATTATAAGTATAGTTATTAATTTAAAAGGTTAATTGTAGTAAATCATAAAACAAAAGGCAATTATGAAATATATATTTAAGTAAAAAATGGATACAACTCTGTTAGGTGTATTCTGCATCATTGTTGAAATCTCATTATTTTCACTAATGATTTTTTTTTTTTATGTTTAAATTAAAACGGAAATAATTTCAATTATTATAAAATTAATGATGACAATAATTCCACATAATTTTAATTAATTATATTTTTTTTCATTGATTTACTAAAAAGGATGATCGTGATTGTAGAAAATATATCCAACAAAATATAATTTTGAATTAAATTTGATTTCCCAAAAAAGTTGGATGATTTAATTTAATTTATATTTTGGTATTTTCTCTTTGTTTAAATTTTATGCTTCAATTATGTTAACAATTACAATTTGTATTAACACATAAATAATTAAAAATCTTTATTTATGTTGATTAAGCCAGGTTCAAAATCCATTTTCCTTTATTTAATGTAAATCATAAGTATAGTAAGTAATTAAAAAGGTTAATTGTAGTAAATTATGAAACAAAATGCAATCATGATATATATATATATATATATATTTTTTTTTTTTTAAGTAAAAAAAATGGATACAACTCTGATAGATGCATTGTACTAGATTGTTGAAATCTCATTATTTCCACTAATGGTTTTTTATTTTTAAATTAAAACGAAATAAAAACTGTTATTGACATTTATCCAACATTGCTTTCATTATTTTTTACTTTATAATTAAATTAATTCATCACAATCAAAGTTTTAAAAAATTATAGCGAAATAGTAACTATAAATTAAATAAAATGGACTGTATCCATGGAAGAAATAGACAATACATTTATAAAAATGTTCAAAGAACTATTGTAGTTCAACTGAGGATAATTAAAAAAGGGCTTCAAGGATTTGTTGAAATGGTGATAGAAATCTTATCCTCGAAAATTGTCCCTAAAAGGTTGAGCTGAAAAAAAAAAAAAAAAACATTATAAAAAATTTAGTAACAAATATTGTAAAGGAATATTATAATTCAAAAAATAAATTTAAATCATTCTCTAACGAAAAAATAAAAAATACCCGGAACAGGTCAATTCCCAAAATAAATGGTCTTCATCACTAAATCATCAACAAATTTTGTAATATGGAATTGTTTATTTTTCGCATATGAAACGACAATACAATCGTGTATTTCAATATCAACGTCACAAACCAACACTTCCCAATCCCCGTCGAAGAACAATTTTCCTTCTTTTCTTTTTAAAAGAAAATCCCAACTTTTTGTTTCTCCATATACAAATATCTTGCAAGTCATATCAGAAATTTGATTGATATGCTCACAAATCTATTCAGCATTTCCTACATAGACGATAACCATAAAATTAGTATTAATTTTTTTTATAAAAAACTAAAACTTTATTAATAGGGTAAAATATTTTTAATAATAAAGAACACGCGTAAATTAAAAAATTACCAATTCATGTTGCTGATTGTGCTGCGGGAATTGATATATAAATTTAGAAAAATTACTAAAATCGGGCATACATTCATTTTCAACAATGCTGCTTGATGAACTGCATGAATGAACAATCTATCACAATCTATAATACAAAAATGTTTTAACTTTATTTTATAAAATGTTAGTTTAAATTAAAAATGCATAAAGTATAAGAAATGAGCATCACCTGCTTGACATTAGAAGAGTTTCACTATAATACAGGTTAATATTATTGGAGAGTAATGAGGAGAATTTTGCAATACTCTTAATTTATAAAAAAACAAATTATATTTTTTGGAGTGGCAATTAGGATTTCTTCAAGCATGTCTAAGTAATATTCATTAAAAATAATTAACATTACATTTAATGATTGATATATAGTTTAATTAGAAAATACAAATTAAAAAAAAAATGTCACGAAAAAATAAACAAACTTACTGTTTTCTGAAGACATTCTCCTTGTACGGGCCATTGATTCACTTAGGGGTCCCCAAAAAATGAAAATATCATAATTAAACAAAAAAATACTAAACATGTAAGGATTCTTGATTATGTTCTTTTACTTAATAATAAAAACATACCCTAATCACCAAAAGTTTAGAATGTAAAAGATAAGATAAAAACATTTTAGATTGTCAATGCAATGGTGAAGTTTAAAACCAAGGCATTCTTTTAAAAGAAGGCAATTATTCTTGATTATAAGTAAAGATACATTTACTAATTGGCCAATGTAAACTCAAGATTTAAAATTTGATTATGTTCTTTTATATAATAAACAAAAAATACCCTAATCACCAAAACTTTAGAATGTAAAAAATAAGATCAAAACAATTTAATTTAACATGCAACAGTGAAGTTTATGACCGCACTGTCGGGTGCAGTCAAATAAGATGATTTATTTCCTAACTATTCCTAACAGTAGCTAGAGCAAGTCAGGGTCGATCCCACAGAGAACAGGAATTAACTAAATAATTATATTAACCAGTTCTATATAAGTACTAATAATATAAATATAATAAGGGGGAGTTTTGATTTGATTTAATTAACTAACGCAAAGAACTAAAGATGATTTAACTAGTAAATAAAAAGTATCCCCCTAGCCTGACTATCCACGTAACTAATGCAACTGCTTAACTAATTAGTTCTGAGACCCCTACTCCAAGAATTAACAGGTACGCTTAGCTAACCCTTGTTGCCCCTTAAGTATAATTAATCCTAAGAACTTAGCAATTAATCCTATCCAATTAAGTAGTCCTAGGAGACGCTCGCTAGAACAATCGTAATTAGACGCATAGGGAACTAAGGCAACGGAGTAGGTACGGTGTTGTACTCACGAACGTGGTACAAGTGACCGCGACTTTATGTTATCCTAGCGAGTAACCACTTTTTGCTACTTTTGGGCACAAACGCATAACAATTACGGATTATGAATTCATGACCTAGCGACAGCTATATGCCTATTACTAGGGTGATCAGTCCACATAACAAACATATAAAAGATAGAGTAATTCAATAACACAAGTAATCTCAGAACATAATTAAATTAAGCAATTACTGAATTAATTACATAAATAACAATCTAGGGTTCAACATAGTCAAAGACGGAAAAATAAACGTTTAGCCGATCATAGCGATTGCTAAGAACAAACTATAAAAAGAAAACATTAAAACTATAAAACCCGAGTCGTTGAATCTTGAGTCTTCTGGTTCTTCAGAATTTCCAAGTCCGCGCTCTTGAATCAATGTCAAAGTGTAATTTTCGGACTTTTGGATCTTATATTTATAGTCGAGGATGAATTAGGCTCAATTTGGGCCAGAAAAGGATTAATCCGCGCATGACTTGGGCTAGGCCACTGCCTGTCTCGGCCGAGAATTTCTGGCTCGGCCGAGCTCCCTATAAAAGTGGCTCGGCCGAGAAATTATGGCTCGGCCGAGAATCTTCAACAGCCAATTTTTGCGTCTTTCGCTGACCTTCAAGCTCGACCGAGCTCCTCTAGCTCGGCCGAGACCAATTCCCAGCAACTTGAATCAATTTTCGCTCGGTTTTTGACATGCGACACTTGTTCTCGCATCCAGTTTAAGTCGAGTTCGACTTTTTGGTCTAATTTCACCTTAATGCTTCAAAACAAGTCAAACAACATTAATTTGTCCAATAATACCTATACGAGTAATACACGACTAATTATGCCTGCAAATGTTATTAACTAGACAATTTAATCGACCTATTATGCACGCATAATTACGTGTACCAAAATCCCCCAAACTTAACCTTTGTTCGTCCCGAACAACTCAAAGCAAAGAAGAAACACAAAAGACACGTGTTTAAAGCGACTTTAAGTGGCAAACCAAAGTTTCAGAACATATTTTAATAAAGAAAGACAATACGATAACGTGAGCATATCCAACATAGCAACTTAGACTACTTTCGAGACTCGATACTTTCAACAAGTGATCCTTACGGGTTAAGTGTATCATTCTTCTCTCAAGTGTATAAGGTAAAGTTAATTCACTCGCATTGGACTACATGCAACGCCTACCATATGCTTAATTTTCGGGCACCACAATTTGTTAGACTACCCAATTTCTCACATCAATTCAAATCAATAAGCATTGTTTAGCCTCCTAACCTCTCCTTGGACAAAAATAGCAAAACACTTATTCACAACAACTTCTTTTTTTTTTTTTCTCTTTTTTTTTTCTTTTCTCTTCTTTTTTTTTCTCTCTCTTTTTTTTTTTTTTTTTTTTTTTTTTGAATTACCATTCAACACTGACCAATACGTCACACTTTACACCCCCTCCCCCAAACTTGGTTAAAAACCAACGTTTGTGGGGAAAATAGTGGGATGAATTGGTTCAAAACACATAACACTTAAGAGAGGTTAGTTTAAGCTAGATTCTTTCACCTATCATTTGCATTCCCCTTTTTCCTTCCACATTCTCCATCTCTACCCAAGTTAATTCCCAACTACCTTCCAATCCTCCTCTCTCATACTCACTCTTAGTCCAAATGGGCCAAAGATTTATATGAAAAGGATGTGGCTTGTAACATAGGGCGATCAACGAAAAAACTATAAAGCGCAACTGGGCTACAATGGAAAATTTAATTGGTGAAAAGGAAGACATGGAAAGGCTGAATAATAGGTTAAAAATAAAAAACCGCCTAATATCATATCCTACATCACAGCATGTTCGACATATTCACGATAGAGACTCCGGGCAAGTTCTAGAGTCGACTACATATAACCAATGAATGCACACCGAAAGAATGTAAATATTACTCCAAAAATGGGAGTACAAAATTTGGCTCAAAAACTCACAGGGTTATAATTGATCACAAGTCTCAAGTACAAGTTCAATTTTATCCTCATTACATGTCATGCTCTATCATACGTCATAAATTCAAATTCAACACATTTTATGATCATCAAGAACTCGTTGCACACTTAACAATGTCCCAAATTATCCTTAAAACACGTAAACACGACTCAAGTACAATCACGGGTTCGACTCAATCCTAGACTCAAATGCAAAACACAATACATAAATAAAAACAATTAAAATGTAAAACTAACTGGGTATCACAGATAAAGGCACGCAGGCCTGACGATCAACCACACATTGGCTCACAGGCCAGACGATCAACCACAGAATGCAGACCAAGTTTGCTATCTAGCAACACAAAAACTAACAAAAAGACAATGAAAGATGAAATGCAACCAATCCGACCCACTTACACCCCCTCCCCCAAACTTAGGTTGAAATCTAAAGTTGTAGGGGACAAGGGTGGTTCGAATTGGTGCTACTCACAATGCTCCTACTGCGGTGGTGGGTGAGGCGGGTAGCCTTGACCCCAATAGGGTGGTGGCGTGTTCCAACGGTCCTCTAGTGCCCTCTGCCAGTCCAGCTGCTGCTGATGCCAAGACTGTTGTTGTGCCCATCTCTCATCCTCGGTTTGATATCGAGACTGCTGCTGGGCCCATCGATCATCCTCGATTTGGTATCGAGACTGCAGTTCTCCCCGAATGAGAGAGACATCTTCTTGGAGGGACGAAACCAAATCCTCCATATGCTCTCGGTATTCTGCCTCGCTCATAATGGATGTAGTTGGGCACTTCCTTCTCGGCCTAGATGGCCGACTGCTTTCTTCAGCGGCTGTGCCAGGCTCTGCCTCCTCGGCTGCCTCAATATCCTCGTCCTCCTCTATATTGGCTACCTGAGCCACATGATACTTCCGGACCTCATCAGGGTCCGGTATCCTCGATGCTGCGATGTGGGCCGGGGATGCCAACGCCAAGTTCGGTCGGTCTCGGAGACTGTTGACCAGGGTCAACGGAGTATTGGGCAATATCAAGAATGGTCCGTGTGTCTGGATCACGGACATGATCGTCCGGTTGGTCGGGGTACGAGCTATGGCACTCGGAACGGAGCGGACTACCATCTGCATGTACTCGAAGTCGTCCCAGTCGAGCTGATATCGAGGGGATACCGGGGCCAAGTCAGTCAATGGAATTCCAAAATGAGCCGCGATTGGAGTTATGAGACCGCCAATGTATATTGGCTCCTTCCGCTTCACCACCTGTGCGAACTGCTCAATCAAAATTTCAGCCCCATCCACCTTGCAACCAGTCATGATTGCGAACAAAACTTCAAGCTCCTGCATTCGGGATGCCCCTGTTTCTTTTCTCGCAAAAAGAGTGAGCGCGAGCAGCTTTTGAATGTATCGTACTACCGGGCTCCGAATCCACGAGGTCTTGGCATTCTTCGTATAGGGCTAAGGGTCAACGAGGCCTGGTGCATAAGTCAACCGCCCCCAAAATTGGTTGACGTTGAATTCAGCTATCCTCTGATGGTTTTCATATGCATCGCGGGGTGTCCACCTGTTTACGAGATGTTCGGAAGTCTGTCCGAAAAGTACCACGAGCTCGATTACGGACAGCTCATGTGACTCTCCATTTAATTGGAAGGAAATACGCCCCGGTTTGGCCCCACATTTGTCGGGGTCAATTGTAATCTCTAGAGTACTGAGAAATTCGAGGGTGAGGCCGGCATAAGTGGCCTGAGCTTTCATGTACCCTAGTAGTCCAGCATTCTTCAGCAGTGTGTGTACATTCTCCAGTAGGCCGAGTAGGCGGAGGATGTCATCATTGCCAAATCGAGTGGGCATGATCGGGCGTGTGCACAGTTTGGAGAAACGGGCCTGATGAGCCTCTTTCTCTAGGACGAACCCATAGTGGCTGCTATCGGTAGGTGGGAAGTTTTGAGGATTGACTATGGGGTCCTCCATAATGGGCTCTTTGCCCTTTCCCTTGCCTCGACTCGATGATCCGGAACCTTTTCGGGGACCCATTTCTTGTAGCCTACACACATGACACAACAAGTACGAGTTCAATTTAAGGTCTTGCAAACACCAACTACACATTGATTAACCTCTAATAGCCACTAATTCGGATCAATTGTACCAACTAATCCATGTTAATTGACAAATCAAGTTGATTCACCTCAGTATGAACCATTATATCTCAAAATCAGAATGTAATTACTTAAAACACAAGTACAATTAGTCTAAAACTAGGGGATTGTCATAACAAAACAATGTCTATAAGGTGTTCGACTAATTGTCTCAATGGGCGATAACTCGAATTGTAACCAAAATCACCTACATTGTATCTACCCACAACATAATCATCCCGAATTCATACACATTCCCACAAATTCATGTCAATAGAGCTTCTTAATAATATACTTTCGACCAAAGTCAAGTAGGGCTCATCTCCAAAAATCAACAAGAAATTATCACGAAATCCCCCCAAATTTCAATAGTCGAACGAAATTAACCACTAGAAATTAAGGGTAGAGAGAAGCTTCACTTACCAAACACGTTTAGACGAGGGACATTTGAATTAGGTCGGTTCGCGCCCTTTTTAGCTCGTCCAAAAATTTGCACCAAATTCGAAATTAATCGGTGATAGGTGTGTGAAATTGTGTGTGCTACTGATTTCTAGTCTTTTGGTGGAAGAAACACATGGTATTAGGTGAATTATAGGGTGAAAGTGTGTGAGTTGTGTGTGTTTTTCGAAAGGGGGAAGAAGGGAATGGGGGGTTTTTGTTTCTGTTCGCGAGTTTTAAACTGTCAGCACTCGGCTCGGCCGAGAATTATTGGCGCGGCCGCACCGTGTATAAAAGAGGCTCGGCCGAGATTTTGTGGCTTGGCCGAGATCTGAGTCCAGGGCCATTTCCCCTGTTTTCATCGTAGGGATGTCTCGGCCGAGAAAATGGGACTCGGCCGAGACTTGTATAAAAGTGGCTCGGCCGAGATTTTGTGGCTCGGCCGAGATGTGTGTCCAGGGCCAATTCCCCTGTTTTCATCGTAGGGGTGTCTCGGCCGAGAAAACGAGGCTCGGCCGAGACTTGTATAAAAGTGGCTCGGCCGAGATTTTGTGACTCGACCGAGATGTGTGTCCAGCGAATTTCCCCTGTTTTTGGCCGGGTTGAGTCTCGGCCGAGAAAATGTAGCTCGGCCGAGCAGACTTACCAGTTACGATTTTTCTTCTTTTTGACCCCCCTGTTCCGTGCTTTATCCCTTGAATTATATGGTTCGGTGCTTTCTGGTCCAGCTAGTTCCTAAAGACTCAAAAACAAATAATAGTAAACCCATACAAAAAGCAATAATACTAAAGAAACGAAATGAGAAAAATAAAACGGGTAAATGTCGGGTTGCCTCCCGACAAGCGCCTTTGTTTTACGTCGTTGGCTCGACGGATGTTACGTTCAATTGAGTGGCGGGTCCGCAAGTTGTATGATTTCTTCGGGCAGCTGTTTGAATGTCTCGAAGTAAGGTTTGAGCCGATGCCCATTGACTTTGAGTATCTTTCCCGTTTGTTCACTTTTTATCTCAACTGCGCCATGAGCAAATACATTATATACAACAAATGGACCTATCCAACGAGAACGCAACTTACCGGGAAATAGCTTGAGGCGAGAGTGATAGAGAAGCACTTTGTCACCCACAACAAACGTCTTCCTGTGTAGACGAGAGTCATGGAAGGCTTTCGTCTTTTCTTTGTATATCAATGCATTCTCAAATGCCTCATTCCGGATTTCTTCGAGTTCTTGCAGTTGAAGTTTCCGGTGAGTGCCAGCTTCATCGTAATCCATGTTACACCGTTTAATTGCCCAATAGGCGCGGTGCTCAAGCTCGACTGGCAAGTGGCAAGGTTTCCCATAAACCAAGCGGTATGGTGACATACCGATGGGTGTTTTGTACGCCGTTCTGTAAGCCCATAAAGCATCATCAAGTCGCACGCTCCAATCCTTCCGGTTTGGCTGTACCGTCTTTTCCAAAATGGATTTGATCTCGCGGTTGGATGTTTCGGCTTGCCCACTTGTTTGGGGATGGTATGCTGTTGAAACTTTGTGCAAAACATGGTATTTTCGCAGCAAGGCCTCTACAGTGCGGTTACAAAAGTGCGTTCCCTTGTCGCTAATGATCACTTTTGGAATCCCGAACCTAGAGAAAATGTTAGACTTAACAAAATCTGCAACAACTCGAGAATCGTTAGTCCGAGTGGCCTTGGCCTCCACCCATTTGGAAACATAATCTACAGCAAGTAAGATATACAAATTTCCATAAGATGAAGGAAATGGTCCCATAAAGTCCATGCCCCAAGTATAAAAAATGTCACAAATCATTATGGGTTGTTGGGGCATCTCATTCCTTCGGGAATTATTACCGGTTCTTTGACAGCTATCACACGTTTTACAAAATAAATGTGCATCTCTAAACAAAGTGGGCCAGTAAAATCCACTCTCTAATACCTTATGTGCCGTTCTCTTAGACCCAAAGTGACCCCCACATGCATAAGAGTGACAAAATGATAGGATAGAATGAAATTCAGATTCGACTACGCATCTCCTAATTATTTGGTCAGTACAATGTTTCCACAAATACAGGTCATCCCATACATAGTATTTAGCCTCAGTCCTTAATCTATCTCGCTGTGCTTTAGACATTTCTTTAGGAAAGACATTTGCAACAAGGAAATTAACTAAATCGGCATACCATGGTGGTGTTGGGTCGACGTGTTGTGTTACCTCGAACAGTTGTTCGTCGGGAAAGCTCTCCTGTAGGGGTAGGTCGTTCTCTTCAAGGGTCACTCGGCTCAAGTGGTCTGCTACCGAATTCTCGGTTCCCTTTTTGTCTTTGATCTCCAAATCAAACTCTTGGAGGAGGAGGATCCACCGTATTAACCTCGGCTTAGCCTCTTTTTTCGACAAAAGGTACCTAAGTGCTGCGTGGTCAGAGTGAACAATAATTTTGGTACCCAATAAATAAGAACGAAACTTTTCCAAAGCAAAAACAATAGCTAGAAGCTCTTTTTCAGTTGTGGTGTAGTTTGCTTGGGCTGGGTTCAAAGTTCTTGATGCATAATAAATAACATGCGTCACTTTCCCTTTTTGCTGTCTCAACACAGCTCCGACCGCATAGTCACTTGCATCGCACATGATCTCGAATGGCAAACTCCAATCCGGCGGTTGTATGATGGGTGGTGTCGTCAACCTTTCTTTTAGCGTGTCAAAAGCGGTTCTGCATTCAGGCGTCATCTCAAACTCCACATCCTTCTGTAACAGTTTGCACAAAGGGGCTGAAATCTTGGAAAAATCTTTGATGAATCGCCTATAGAAACCTGCATGACCCAGAAAAGAACGAACTTCCCGCACACTCGCGGGGTAAGGCAAAGCAGTTATGATATCTATTTTTGACTTATCTACCTCGATCCCTTTAGCTGAGACAATGTGGCCTAATACTATCCCTTGTTCAACCATAAAATGACATTTTTCCCAATTTAGTACAAGGTTAGTTTCAGCACATCTTTTCAAGATTAAGACTAGGTTATCTAAGCACTTTTCAAATGACTCCCCATAAACACTAAAATCATCCATAAATACCTCTATGATATGACCTACGTTTCAGAGAAAATACTTACCATACACCTTTGGAACGTTGCTGGAGCATTGCAAAGTCCGAACGGCATTCTTCGCCAGGCGAATGTCCCAAAAGGACAAGTAAATGTCGTCTTTTCTTGATCCTCTGGTGCAATGGCTATCTGAAAATATCCTGAGAAACCATCTAAAAAGCAATAAAAAGAATGCCCAGCTAAGCGCTCAAGCATTTGATCAATAAGAGGTAAAGGGAAATGGTCTTTGCGAGTCATAGAATTTAGCTTATGATAATCCATACATACTCGCCACCCAGTCTGGAGACGGGTGGGAACCAACTCACCTGCTTGATTTTCCACAACTGTGACCCCCGATTTTTTTGGAACTACTTGAGTAGGGCTGACATACTTACTGTCTGAGATGGGGTAGATGATGCCGACGTCTAACAACTTGATTACCTCTTTTTTCACAACCTCCATCATCGGCGGATTCAGGCGCCTTTGAGGCTCTCGACTGGATTTGGCGTCTTCTTCAAGGTGGATCCTATGCATGCAGAGCGAAGGGCTAATCCCCTCAATGTCGGCTATGGTCCACCCAATTGCCTTTTTATGCTCCTTGAGCACGGCTATCAGTGAGCTTTCTTGGTATGACGTGAGCTTGGATGAGATGATGACTGGTAGCGTCTCACTTGTCCCCAAATACGCATACTTCAGGTGTTCCGGAAGGGATTTTAGCTCGAGAGTAGGGGCTTGTACCGTGGATGGGAGCATCTTAGTATTAGACTCGGGTAATGGGATGAATCTCTGATCGCGCTTCTGCCTTGCAAACTGTGGTGTTTGAAGTGTTGCCACTAATTCCACCAATTCCTTGCGCGTTTCCCAAATCTCATCTGGTCCATTCTCCAATCGTGTGGTCAAGAATATTTCTGTTGGGTCCCTACACAAATGAAAAACTTCCTCGACGAGAGGGTCAATGACACTAATCGAGAAGAAAGAATGAGCATCCTCCGGGAATTTCATGGCATCGTAAACATTAAATTTAACAATGCTCCCATCAAACTCCATTGTGAGGTTTCCCTCACGGACGTCTATCTTTGTTTGGGAGGTATTCAAAAATGGCCTCCCTAACAAAATAGGCGTAGAAGTAGATGTATCCCCATTCATATCCAAAACATAAAAGTCTGCAGGGAACACTAAGTCACCTATTTCCACTAGAACATCCTCTACTAGTCCGTCGGGATATGAAGTACTACAATCAGCTAACTGAATAACTATCCTAGTTTCTTTTAATGGTCCGGGTTTTAATGCATGAAGTATGGAACGAGGCATGGCGTTTATAGATGCACCTAAATCGAGCATAGCTCGTTCTATGATGTGATCATTTATTGTAACTGGAATTACGAACATACCTGGGTCCTTACACTTTGGAGGTATCTTCTTCTGGAAGATGGCGGACACATTTTCTCCCATTATGATTTTCTCATCCCCCTTCAACCTGCGTTTGTTAGTGCATAAATCTTTAAGAAATTTTGCATACCTCGGAATTTGTCTGATTGCATCGATTAGCGGGATGTTTATCTCAACTTTCTTGAATACATCCAAGATCTCTTTTTCCTTGGTATCCTTCACTCTAGGTGCGAGTCGACTCGGAAACGGCAATGGTTGGGTCGGAATAGGTGTCGCAGGAGTCCGCTTCCGCTGGAGCTGTGTCTCGGCCGAGACAGATGATTCTCGGCCGAGCCTGAGTGCCACCTCATCACTTTCTTGGCCGAGACAGATTTTCTCGGCCGAGACTTGCTGATCGTCATTTTCTTCAGTTTTTCCTCCGTTTTCGCCAATATCCTCATCTGAACTTTGCCCGGGCTTCTTAGGCTCTCTAAGCTCCATTCCACTCCTAAGTGTAATTGCACTAACGTTCCTTGGATTAATCTCAGGCTGAGCGGGTAGTTTGCCGCTGTTTGCACTCTCCAATCGACTCACTGCGGTAGCTAGTTGACTTATTTGAGTCTCAAGAGTTCTGATGCTCGACTGGGTGTCTTTTTGGAACTGCAATGTGTTGTTGGACAGATTCTTGACAATGTCCTCTAACGAGGAGCTGGGTGCTTGTTCAACCGACTGTTTTTGTTGGTACAACCCCGCGGAAAGCGGTTTGGCTCTCCCGATTGCTGCGGCTGATTCTGCTGTGGCTGATTTCCATACCTCAAATTTGGATGATCCCTCCACCCCGGATTATAGGATTGGGAGTAGGGGTCATACTTCCTTTGTCGAAAATTATCCGAGCCTACGGCGTTGGCATGGGCCTCCAACTCATTCCCTAGAACCTGGCACTCGTCGGTCGAGTGCTCCAATGTCTCACAAATACGGCACGGCTTGATGACAGCTTTGCCCTCAGAGGCAACCTTTCTTACTAAAGTCGTCAACGCTTCCAATTTGTCTTCTATGGCTGAATCATTCATCTCCCTTACTGGCCTAAGTGGTGCGTCCCTATACCCAAATTGTTGTGCATTCGTAGCCATCTTGGATATTAGTTCCCTTGCTGCTCTTGGAGTCTTCTCAACTAGAACTCCACCACTAGCTGAGTCTATCATATTCCGATCTGCTGTTGACAACCCTTCATAAAAATACTGGATAAGTAGCTGGTCGGTGATCTGGTGTTGTGGACAGCTTGTCTCCAACTTCTTGAACCGTTCCCAATATTCATATAAATTCTCCCCCTGCAGTTGTCTAGCTCCACTAATCTCTTTCCGGAGGTTCGTAGCTCTAGAGGCGGGGAAATACTTCTCCAAAAACTCTCTCCATTTCTACCCAAGTGGTAATGGATGAGGGGGGCAAGTAGTAGAGCCAATCTTTGGCCAAATCCTTTAAAGAAAAGGGAAAGGCTCGCAGCTTGATTGCCTCCTCAGTAACAGTGACGGGCTTCATACTCGAGCAGACGGTGTGAAACTCCTTTAAGTGCTTGTGGGGATCCTCACCTGAAAGGCCATGGAATGAGGGCAAAAGATGGATCAGCCCCGATTTGAGTTCGAATGTAGTGTTTTCTCCCAAGGTCGGGAAAGTAATGCACAAGGGCTGATGAGTGACTCCAGCGTTGGCCAGTTCCTTCATGGACTTTTCTTGTGCCATTTCCTCTTGCTCAATGTCTGATTCAAACAGGGTTTCAGTAGTGTATGGTAAAGCTTCGACTTGCTCTCGATGTTCTCTCGCCTTCTTCCTCAAAACTCGATCTCTTCGAGTAATCTCAGGATCAAAGTGTAGCTCTTTGTCACCACGTGAACGAGTGATCATTCACTGTTGTAATAAGATGCAAGGTATAACGTAAGTAACCAAAAACTATATATTTAAAATAAAGAACGAAACTTAAACAAATAATGGCCAATACTAAAATTTAATTAATTTCAACCGCTCCACGGCAACGGCGCCAAAATTTGACCGCACTGTCGGGTGCAGTCAAATAAGATGATTTATTTCCTAACTATTCCTAACAGTAGCTAGAGCAAGTCAAGGTCGATCCCACAGAGAACAGGAATTAACTAAATAATTATATTAACCAGTTCTATATAAGTACTAATAATATAAATATAATAAGGGGGAGTTTTGATTTGATTTAATTAACTAACGCAAAGAACTAAAGATGATTTAACTAGTAAATAAAAAGTATCCCGCCTTTAACCCAGTATCCCCCTAGCCTGACTATCCACGTAACTAATGCAACTGCTTAACTAATTAGTTCTGAGACCCCTACTCCAAGAATTAACAGGTACGCTTAGCTAACCCTTGTTGCCCCTTAAGTATAATTAATCCTAAGAACTTAGCAATTAATCCTATCCAATTAAGTAGTCCTAGGAGACGCTCGCTAGAACAATCGTAATTAGACGCATAGGGAACTAAGGCAACGGAGTAGGTACGGTGTTGTACTCACGAACGTGGTACAAGTGACCGCGACTTTATGTTATCCTAGCGAGTAACCACTTTTTGCTACTTTTGGGCACAAACGCATAACAATTACGGATTATGAATTCATGACCTAGCGACAGCTATATGCCTATTACTAGGGTGATCAGTCCACATAACAAACATATAAAAGATAGAGTAATTCAATAACACAAGTAATCTCAGAACATAATTAAATTAAGCAATTACTGAATTAATTACATAAATAACAATCTAGGGTTCAACATAGTCAAAGACGGAAAAATAAACGTTTAGCCGATCATAGCGATTGCTAAGAACAAACTATAAAAAGAAAACATTAAAACTATAAAACCCGAGTCGTTGAATCTTGAGTCTTCTGGTTCTTCAGAATTTCCAAGTCCGCGCTCTCGAATCAATGTCAAAGTGTAATTTTCGGACTTTTGGATCTTCTATTTATAGTCGAGGATGAATTAGGCTCAATTTGGGCCAGAAAAGGATTAATCCGCGCATGACTTGGGCTAGGCCACTGCCTGTCTCGGCCGAGAATTTCTGGCTCGGCCGAGCTCCCTATAAAAGTGGCTCGGCCGGGAATCTTCAACAGCCAATTTTTGCGTCTTTCGCTGACCTTCAAGCTCGGCCGAGCTCCTCTGGCTCGGCCGAGACCAATTCCCAGCAACTTGGATCAATTTTCGCTCGATTTTTGACATGCGACACTTGTTCTCGCATCCAGTTTAAGTCGAGTTGGACTTTTTGGTCTAATTTCACCTTAATGCTTCAAAACAAGTCAAACAACATTAATTTGTCCAATAATACCAATACGAGTAATACACGACTAATTATGCCTGCAAATGTTATTAACTAGACAATTTAATCGACCTATTATGCACGCATAATTACGTGTACCAGTTTACAACCAAGACATTCTGTTAAAAGAAGACCACTATTCTTGATTATAAGAATAAGAATAAAAAAAATCAATGTCCAGAATCTGGAAAAATTAAAAAGATAAAAAAAATAATAAACAACAAAGAATCTAAATAAAATAATATCATAATCAATATAGAAAGATAAACAACTTAAAGGTGAGAAATAATTGATTAAAACATTACACGTATTGGTCAATATCAACTCAAGATTTAAAACTTCATTCACAAAAAAAACCATAATCACCAAAAGTTTAGCAATGTAAAAGATAAGATAAAAACAAAATAATTTAGCAATTTTAAATTTTGATTTAGACTTAAACGCAAGATTAACTTCAAAACATAAACTTTTTTCCGGTAAAAACGATTAAAAAACTAACTAAAGTATGTTCTTCTTATTAATAAACAAAAAAAAAAAAAACAAAGAAAAAAAAAGCCCTAACCATTTGTAAATTAAACAAAAAGTGAAGATGTATGAAAGAAACTAAATGAAGTGCCAATCACATTAATAATGACGATAACAAAAAATTTAATAATTTGACTACTCAATAATCTAGCAATGTAAAAGTCGAGATTCAATTATGAAAAAAATATTAAGATTGACAAACCACCATTATCTAACAAAAACGATTAAAAACATAACTAAAATCTGTTGTTCTACTTCATAAACAAAAAAACCCTAACCATTGATAAATTAAACCAAGCGTGAAGATGTAAAAGTGCAGATTCAAACTGCCTCAACATATTAAGATTGAGAAACCACCATTATTTAACAAAATTACCTGGAAAAGGATGATGAGTGAGAATATGAAAAATAGGAAGAAAAGACGATAACATATGGAGACAGAAATTTATTTTGTACGTATATGTTTTCTTTGCTGTTGGAGAGTATTAATTTTTTAGGGTGGTAAGTTAGGTAGAATTGATTGAAATTAAAAGATGGCCCATTATCTTCCAAATCTAAAAAAATAATTAATGTGATATGCATGAAAAAATGGTATAATTTGACTTTTATGTCACTATTTAACAGGCTAATTGAATTTTGATAATAATTAGACATTATTCTCATAATTAATAATAATTAGTATTAAAAACCCAAAATATAATAAATATTAAAAAACTGTTAACTTTTAGATGTTAATCCTTATTATATTGATGTTCATTTTTTGTAGAGAACTAAAGATCTCTAGAATTAAAATTAGTATAATTATCGCCCTGTATATTATATGAAGAGCTTAAATTGATACATGTATTTCAAATAGCCTATTTGAATTATATTGTCCAAATAATTATCTCTTTATACCACGTCAAATCCTAGATGTAGTTAACTATATATCAATTCTATGTTAATCATGTTATTGAAAAGGTAAGTCTGACAACCAAAAATCTGTTTGAAATTCCAATCTCAATACTAATATCATGCTTCTATTTAAAAGGAATATTTGTTAATTCCTAATTCTGCAATCAACTTTTTGTAATATGTTAATGTAGTATTTGATATATTTACCACTTTCAAATTGTATCCAGTTTGAATCCGATTTGAATATTACTTCAAAAATACATGAATGAGATATATTGTAGATAAATGAATAAACTTAATAGTTCTTAATAAGATAAATTAATTGGTATAAAATTTCAAAGTATATCCATTTTATTTGCCGATTTGAATATCAATTAAAAAATATATTGATGATATATATATATATTGGTTTTGTTGCAAAAATTCTAATCTAACTACCAAAAATCAGTTTGAAATTCCAATCTCAATACTAATATCATGCTTCTATTTAAAAGGAAGATTTATTAATTCCTAATTCTGTAGTTTAATTTTTGTTAATAAGTTAATGTAATATTTGATATATTTACCAATTTCAAATTATATTCAGTTTGAATTCGATTTGATTATTACTTCAAACTGCATGAATGAGATATATTATAGATAAATTAATAAACTTAATAGCGCTTAATAAGATAAATTAATTGGTATAAAATTTTAAAGTATATCCATCTTATTTGCCAATTTGAATATCAATTAAAAAGTATATTTATGAGATATATAAATTGATTTTGTTGCAAAAATTTGATATGTATAAAGATTGCTAAAATAAAATGATTAAAAATCAATATCTCTATAACATCATTAAATGGCCACAAAATATTATGAAGACTTGCTAAAAAAAATTAAATAAAAATTTGTTAAGTTACAAAAAAAGTCAAAATAGGAGTGCAAAATTTTATTATTAAATATTTCTTACAATTTCACAAAAATTGTACAACTGAAGCATAAATAAAAATGTACATGTCATAACTTTTAATACTACTTGTATTGACACATTAAATACAACTTCTCAAGATTTGGAAACCAATGATGCATCAATTCTTTGTGAAATGTATAATCTGCCACAAATAAATATAAGTATGCATGGAAAAGAAATAATTAATAGACATATTAACTGGAAAATTAATAATTAAATTCCAGAATATGTAAAAAAAAATTAAAAAAAAAATCTGTTAAGAAATATAAAAAGGAACAATAGCAGTGCAAAATTTTATTATTAAATAAAATCTTACTTAATAATAAAGGGGAACCCTCTATAAGTAGAAATAATTGGTTTTCCCGCCCAAACATCATTGCTAAATCTAGAAATATTAAATTTATGGTAAAATCTTTTAAAATGAGGGAAAAATCTTTAATCATATATTAGCTACATTTAAATTATATTCTGCCAAAATTGGTCATAAACTGCCAAAAATTACTCTCATATTTAAGGAAAATCCCTAATCATATATTAGTCATATTTGCAATGATATTCTCCAAAAATATATTAGCCATATTTGTAATGATATTCTGTCAATAATTACGGTCATATTTAGGAAAGGTCTCCAATCATATAAAAGTGACTCGCCATAATCTGTCAAAATCTACTCCCATATTGAAGGAAAATCTTCAATCATTAGTAAGTAAGATTTGTAACGATATTCGACCAAATTCTAACTGTATATGTTGGTGACATTTATTTTGCGAGAGTTCAAATCATACATCTTAATATATATATATATATATATATATATATATATATATATATATATATTTCCATTTGTATACTTCCAATTACATATTACCTATAAATGAAAATGTCAAATTCTGCCATTTATTTTGGGAGAGTTCAAAACATGCAAAATTACTCGGTCAAAAATTGAGGGAAAAATGACGAACTTTCTACCTAAAAACATCCGTCGTACTCCTAACGTCGGGTTTATCAGTCAAACTCTCTGACATTTATCAAACGAGTTAATTAAGCAAATCAGATAATAATATAACTAGCTATCATATTTGAATCGATTAAAGCAAATTCTCAAACTATTATGTCCGCGTATTTTACAATCTGTGTTTATCAAATAATACACGCATACAGATAAAATAGGATCAAAATTGGATATGTATGTATTCGTTGAAGTCCTCGATGGATATTTTGTTAAGTGAGATCCATACTGACTTGTCCTCCTGGAGTTATGTGTGGTATACAGCACGAAGAAGCATGTGAAGACTGAAGTGTATTGTAATTAAAAAAAAAAAAAAAAAAAACTATTTATTTATTTATTTAATCTAATAATTTTTGTCTATCGGTTTTCACTGTTTTCTTTCCATAAATGTAGGTTGTTACTGAAGAGTTCTACTTAAACTTTTCTAAGGAAGTTCCTACACAATTCAAGCTTGATATGTCACAAGGTATGTTGCACGATGTTCGAGTGATCCTCCGTGAAATTTTTTACTACATTGTAAACGGTTTGGTCTCATTTTATCGACGTCTCAAATATTCGGCAAGGTGATCCCATTAGATTTAAGTATTTTACACCCTCAGGCCTCAACATTCCATGTTCCATAAGTCTTGAACGACTACAGATGACCTATACATTTTATATATTTTAGTTATTCGTTAAGCATTATATTTCAATTTTGATTATTACATCTGTTGATGTTGGGGTTTATGTTCATTCACGTATCTCTAAATAAATTAAATAATAATTCGACTATTTTCTAATTCTTAGTCCATCCATTATTAATGTCATGCATTTATGATCTGTAAAACATTTCATAACCGTGCATCGCACGGGAGATTTACTAGTACTTCTAACAATGTGTCAAAAATTGTACAACGGAAGCATAAATAAAAATATACATGTCATAACTTTTACTATTAATTGTATTGAAACATCAAATATATTTGGAAACAAATGAAGCTTCAATTCTTTATGAATTGTATATTCTGCTACAAATAAATATAAACTTGCATGGTAAAAAGATTGTTAATTAATAGACATATTAACTGGAAAAAAAAAAAATTAAAATCCAGAATATGTAATTGTTCCACATAGGTAATGGTATGTCTTCGTTGAAACTTGACCAAGTATTGGAAATTTCATTTTCTCTTCTTGAAGAAATCTCCGATATTCAATTTCTTTAGAGACTCTATTTGCTTGGTTGGTTGGTTGTCACAAAAACTCTTCAAGTATATTTACAAACCAAAGAATTTCTGACTTCAAACGACGAACTAACTTTTTATACATAAAACATGAATGAATAAATTATTCATCCTGCATGATATTATTTACCAAATAGATCTTAACAATATTATTATTATTATTATTATTATTATTATTATTATTATTATTATTATTATTATTATTATTATTATTATTATTATTATTATTATTATTATTATTATTATTATTATTATTATACATATAATAATATTAACAATTAAAATTAAGAAAAAAAAATGCCGAAGCAAAAATATAATAAAAACGATGATGGTTCAATAAAATATCTTACCAGTGGTTGAAGATCATATGAATCAGTTTTGATAATATGCAAAACAAAAAACATAAACGATATAAAAAAAAAAAAAAAAACTAGAAGATTAACAAATCAACGATTCAATTAAGAAAAAATCTGAGAATTTGGCGAAACCAGAAAAACGCTTGGACTGAGAGGATGTTAAAGAAGAAAACAATTGGAGGACGCAGAAGAAGAAAGGAATTGAATGCCAGAACAAAAGCTTTGCAACCATATTTATAGTAGAGAGTATTAATATTTAGAGTTGTCAAATTAGGTATATTTGTCTGAAATTATATGACGGCCCATTATCTTCCAAATTTAAAAAAACTAATTAATGTGATGGGTACGCAAAAATACTATAATTTGACTTTTGTATCACTAATTAATCGGGTAATTGAATTGTAATATAATTATTAATAATTCTGGACGAATAATTGTTCGACACATGTCCTTTTCGATTGGATAATGAAAAATGGACGAAAAAACACAAAACTTGCGAATAATAGCAAATATTGTGTTATTATTAGAGATGTCAATACGAGCATGTCAGAAGCAAGTCGTATTTTTCTCTGCTCCACCACATACGGCATACGCTGTTTGGAAGCCCATATTTTTGTAGGGAGAGCTTCTTTGCAAGCACACCATAGGAGTGAGAGGTTCGTGACAACCCATTCACGAACAATAAATTTGCCGGTTTTGTGAATTTCCAGCACAGCTTATCCGATTGGTATTCACACTATTTGTTGTTTCTAGATATACTTATGGCTAAGTTTAGGAATTAACAATGGGGGTTCCCTAAAAAGTTAAACAAAAAGGACAATAACTTTACAAAACAAATAATTATATATAATAAGGTTAATTATAAAAAAAATTACGATTTGTGGTCTAATTTTTATTTATATGTTTTTTAAACTTATCAATGTTAATGCGTTTGGACAAGACTTCCGTTTACCCTCGACCAGTTTTCACAATCCATCATAGACCTTCATTTACCCTCAATCAATTTCATAATCCGTCATTTTCATTACTGTTAATCGGTGATTGAAGTTATTATGTCACTTATTCGATTTCAAATTAACAAGAGTGAAAATGACGGATTACGATACAATTAAATGTCAAAAAATATAATCGATCTTGTAATTGAAAAAAATATCATTTATGATCAACATTGATAAGTTTTAATAGTCATGTTACAATTGAAAATAAAACAAAAAATCGTGATTTTTATTGTAATTAACCATATATAATAATATCATAATATGTGGCTTCAAAATATAAATTTTCAATAATTGAATATTTGTTATGTTATTGTCAAATCTTATTTAAGATAGAGCACTGGTGTAAGTGTTGTAGATACAGACAAATGAAATTCTTTTAAACCAACTTAACATATCCTATTAAAAAGACAAATAAAAAACTGAGGATGTGTTTATTTAAGGTTTTCCTCAATAGACTTAGGGAATCATATTTTGTTAGACAAATCAACTCCTAATCACACAACACTAAGAAACTGGAACGAGTTCGAAAATGAAACTTCTGAAAAATACACAACTGTTCGGCCAGAGTTGTGGCCGAAGTGAGCTTCGCGCAGAACTGAAAAATAAATGAATCACACAATCGATTTTACGTGGTTCGTTCAAGATGAACTACATCCACGGAGGCAAGACACACCTCAATCCACTAAGATATCCAATCAATTACAGAAATTACACTCAGAAATGAAGATGCCCAATTCTGGAACAAAATTAGGGCAGAAAACTATCACTCTCAAATTCTCTCTGTAATCTATGAAAACTGGAAATTGCTCGACGTAGTGTTGTTCTTCAGGAAGAGAGCTATTCAATGATATAGGTCTTGTAGCTCGAATGTAACCAACCAAGAAGTTCTAACTGATTGAAGACGACTGCTGCTACCGGACAAATGTGACGGTTTATTCCGTCACAAACTGTAACAAACTCGTCACAACTGACGGTTATCCTCCAACAACCCTGAACCCGGTTTATTCTGTACAGACTTACTTCTTCACGCTAAAACCCGGTCTATCTACCCGGTTCTTCACTTCATGATCCCGGTTCCACATTCTAGACACATTCTATTTCAAAATATAGCTCACGTGATGATATTGAACACTTCCTCACAAATCTCCACCTCAATGAATCAAGTATGCCTCATCCTGCCTCTTCACTGCTTATCTATCACTGCTCTTCATGACACTGCTCAAGCTGCAGCAAGCTCGAGCAATGCTCCACTTTGTTTCCAGGTACACCCTTTGTAAGAAAATCAGCAGGATTATGCAAAGTATGCACCTTCTTCACCTCCACAGACCCAGAATCTATGACATCTCTAGCAAAATGTAACCTCACATCAATGTGTTTTGACCTTTCATGAAATGCTTGGTGTTTCACAAGGTGTAAAGCACTTTGATTATCACAGTAGATTACCACACACTTTTGCTTGATATCCAAATCTCTCAACACCCCTTTCAACCAGATTGACTCCTTGATAGCTTCAGTTAAAGAGATATATTCTGCTTCTGTAGTTGATAGTGCCACAACAGATTGTTGTGCACTCCTCCAGCTGATGGCTGTCCCATATAAGGTAAACACAAATCCAGAAATTGACTTCCTTGTGTCCACGTTTGCTGCAAAATCAGAATCAGCAAACCCCTCCAATGCAATAGTACTTCCATCTGCTTTCTTCTCAAATTTCAGTGACATGTTCACTGATCCTTTTAGATACCTCATCACATGTTTCAAAGCTTCCCAGTGTTCAACTCCTGGATTTGACATGAACCTGCTTACCAAAGATACAGCATATGCCAAGTCAGGCCTGCTACAGATCATTCCATACATAAGACTTCCAACTCCACTTGCATAGGGAATATTGCTCATCTGTATGATCTCCTCTTCAGTATTTGGGCATTGTTCTTTGGAAAGTTTCTTCTGTAGATTAACTGGAGTGGAGAGAGGTTTGGCTTCATGCATATGAAACCTCTCCAATACTTTCTGTAGGTATTGTCTCTGAGATAACCAAAGTACTCCAGCTTCTCTGTCTCTTAGAATGTTCATTCCCAATATCTTCTTTGCTTCTCCCAGGTCCTTCATGTCAAACTCAGCATTAAGTCTATCCTTCAACCATTGTACTCTCTCCTTGTTTCTGCTGGCAATTAGCATGTCATCCACATACAATAGAAGAAAAACTTTATCTTGCTTTGAAACTTTGTTGAAGTAAACACAACTGTCATAAAGGCTTCTTACAAAGCCAGCACTGATCATGAAGTCATTGAACCTCTTGTTCCATTGTCTAGGACTTTGTTTAAGTCCATATAGTGACTTCTTCAGTAAACATACTTTGTCTTCTTTCCCAGGAACAACAAAGCCTTCTGGCTGTTTCATATATATTTCCTCATTGAGTTCTCCATGTAAGAAAGCTGTCTTTACATCCAGTTGCTGTAGTTCCATATCCTCCTGTGTGACTTTTGATAAAAGCAACCTGATTGAGCAGTGCTTTACTACAGGAGAGAAGACCTCATTGTAATCAATTCCTTCTCTTTGTGTAAAGCCCCTGGCTACCAACCTTGCTTTAAACCTCACCTGTTTGGACCCTGCAGTTTCAAGTTTCTTCTTGTATATCCACTTGGAGCTTACCAGTTTCTGACCTTTTGGTTTCTCCACCAGTACCCAGGTCTTATTCTTTTCCAGAGACTCCATTTCTTCAGTCATTGCCTGTATCCAGTGTTCACCTTCTTCACAATCTAATGCTTCTTGAAAACTGCTAGGCTCTTGTGATTCCAGGTCTTCAGCAACACTTAAGGCATAATATACACTCCCTGCTTGGCCATAGAAATCAGGTCTGTTGATTGTTCTTCTAGGCCTATCTCTTCCAATGCTGTATTCCCTGATATTTTATGCAGGTCCAGTTTGTGCTTCTTCTTCTTCAGATGATGAGTCATTGTCTTGGTCATCTGCTTGTGGTTGAGGTGTGTGATTATCTTCTGCAGGTTGCTCCACCTGAATTGATATCTCCTCTGTCTCTTTAGCAGCATCAAATTCTTCTTTAGAGCCTGTAGAAGTATAAGCCATCACATTCTCATTAAACTTCACATCTCTACTTGTGATTATCTTCTGATTTCCTTGTTCTAGGCACCACAATCTGTAACCCTTAATCCCATCCGGATATCCAAGAAACACACATCTGAGAGCCCTTGCATCTAATTTGTCTTGCTTGATGTGGGCATAAGCAAGACACCCAAACACCCTTAATCCTTCATAACTTGGTTTCTGTCCACTCCACACCTCTTCAGGTGTTTTGAACCCAATCACTGATGAGGGTGACCTGTTAATAAGATAGCATGTTGTAGCAATGGTTTCTCCCCAAAACACCTTTGGCAACCCAGCATCCAACAGCATACACCTCACTCTTTCAAGGAGAGTCCTGTTAAACCTTTCTGCAACTCCATTCTGTTGAGGATTCATTGGCACAGTCCTGTGTCTCTTGATTCCTCTTTCTTCACAGAAGTTTGTAAACTCTGTAGAGAGGTACTCCAGTCCATTATCAGTCCTCAAGTGCTTCAGCTTCTTCCCTTTGACATTTTCCAGTTGGATCAACCATGTTTTGAACTTATGAAAGGCATCACTCTTGTCTTCAGCAACATGATCCATACCTTTCTGCTGTAATCATCAATCAGGGACATGAAATATCTGGCACCACCATGGGATTCTGTTCTTGCAGGGCCCCATATGTCAGAGTGAACATAATCTAATGGTTCTTGAGTTGTATGAACTCCCTTTCCATAGGGCAACTTCTTGGATTTGCCCAGAGCACACTGATCACAGAACTCCAGTTCTTGATTTCCCAGATTTCCAATTACTCCACTCCTTGCCAATTCCTTCAGTCCCTTTTCTCCTATGTGTCCAAGTCTCTTATGCCATTTAGCAATCTCAGTATTGTTCAAGACCACATCTACACTTCCAACAATAGGTGAACCAATCAGGATAAATAGTCCATTATGCTGTCTTCCTTTTATCACCATTTTTCCATGTTTTGTGATATGCAAGAATCCCTCTACTGAGCTAAACTGACATCCACTGGTTACCAATGAGCCAAGAGATAGAAGATTCCTTTTAAGGCCAGGAACATACCTAACATTTGAGATGATTCTGATCACCCCATCAAACATTCTTATGCTCACTGATCCAACCCCTTTGACCTTGCATGATTGGTCATTCCCCAGGAGAACATTTCCACCATCTTCTTTCTTCAGTTCATTAAACCATGACTGATGAGGACACATATGAAAAGAACACCCTGTGTCCAGGACCATTCCATCACCATTCTTGAATCAGTAACATTTAATACTTCTGGAGGGTCTTGTTGATGATCAATGGCAGCAGCTTCTGCCCCTTGATTTCCAGCTTTCTTATTCTTCTTAGGACAGTCCTTCTTCAGGTGACCTGGCTGTTTACACTTGAAGCATTTCCTCTTTTCAACCCAGTCACTCCCCTTCTTAGGATTTGAATCCCCTGATTTTGGATCCTTAGCATTCTGACCCTTCTTGCCTTGCCACGGTTTCTTGAATT
The DNA here is from genome assembly GCA_958295605.1 of Ajuga chamaepitys. NCBI lineage: Eukaryota > Viridiplantae > Streptophyta > Magnoliopsida > Lamiales > Lamiaceae > Ajuga > Ajuga chamaepitys. The sequence continues at coordinate 42,428,123 of OY282508.1, forward strand.
TGACATTCAGACCTTCTCCAGATTGCACCATGCCTTTGTCTCCTTGAGTCTGGAAGCATTTTGATCTCAGAGCCTTCACTATTCCATCATAGGACAGCTGCTCATCTCTCCCATACATCAAGGCATCCTTAAAGCTTTCCATGGATTTTGGAAGGATATTTAACACCATCAATGCCTTGTCATCCTCCTCCAGTTTCACATCCAGATCTTCCAATTCTTCAATCATCTTAATGAACTCATCAAGTTGATCAGAAATTACCTTGTCTTCTGTGATCTTGAAGGCCAACATCTTCTGCTTCAGGAACAGTTTGTTGGATACTGACTTTGATTGATACAGTTCTTCCAATCTCCTCCATGCTTCTAAGGAACTCTTGCATCTTGAAACTTCCCTCAACGGTTTATCACCTAAACACAAGAAGATAAGACTTAGGGCCTTCTTATCCACTGATGCAAACTTAGGTTTCTCTGTTTGTTCCCATGATTCCAGAGGTAACAGTGCAAGATCAAGGCCATTGTGAACCAGGACTGCGTTCATCTTGATTTTCCACAATGTGAAGTCATTCCTTCCAGTGAACTTCTCAAAATCCATCTTCATACCAGCCATTCCTCCTCTTATTCAAGCTGTGCGAGTTGATTCCCACAGACGGCGCCACTTGTTAGACAAATCAACTCCTAATCACACAACACTAAGAAACTGGAACGAGTTCGAAAATGAAACTTCTGAAAAATACACAACTGTTCGGCCAGAGTTGTGGCCGAAGTGAGCTTCGCGCAGAACTGAAAAATAAATGAATCACACAATCGATTTTACGTGGTTCGTTCAAGATGAACTACATCCACGGAGGCAAGACACACCTCAATCCACTAAGATATCCAATCAATTACAGAAATTACACTCAGAAATGAAGATGCCCAATTCTGGAACAAAATTAGGGCAGAAAACTATCACTCTCAAATTCTCTCTGTAATCTATGAAAACTGGAAATTGCTCGACGTAGTGTTGTTCTTCAGGAAGAGAGCTATTCAATGATATAGGTCTTGTAGCTCGAATGTAACCAACCAAGAAGTTCTAACTGATTGAAGACGACTGCTGCTACCGGACAAATGTGACGGTTTATTCCGTCACAAACTGTAACAAACTCGTCACAACTGACGGTTATCCTCCAACAACCCTGAACCCGGTTTATTCTGTACAGACTTACTTCTTCACGCTAAAACCCGGTCTATCTACCCGGTTCTTCACTTCATGATCCCGGTTCCACATTCTAGACACATTCTATTTCAAAATATAGCTCACTTGATGATATTGAACACTTCCTCACATATTTTAATAAAGTATATTCATTAATTTTTCTAGCCATTGACTCAGTATTTCTCCGCTTTAAGAAAACACACCCTCAAAGAAATAAGCCATTTTCTTTTTCTGATCGAAAATTATTGCTTCATTTAAAGTTCTGACTTTGACAATCAATAAAAAGAACTTATATTGCAAAAAACATTATTGAAGTTTGACTAAAGTGATAAACTTACGACGGATCATGAGGATTTTTGGGGACTTGATCACTTAATTAGGGTAGGGATGACAAAAACTTCAGGGGACCCGTCTTCGTTGGGACTCAAAAATATTGGGTCAGCAATTCTTCAGAAGAATGGAGACGGAAATGGAAATAGGGATTCTCCGAAATTCTATGAGTGGAGATGATATGGGGATGGAATCGTACTCCTCATTTCATCCCTGGCCCCGAACCCGACTCCGTAAAAACAAAATGAGGATTCCCCATTCCCCGTTATTATATATATATATATATATAATAACCCTTAAATAGATTTAAATAATATTATATATATTATTATATATACACTAAATACACGCTCACAACTTACTGCATTATTTCATCTTTAGTTAAAAAATATTCTACATATATAATTATATATATTTCATATGTAATTTGTTATTTTTATACTTTTATTTTAGATTTATTGACTTTTGACATGTTTTGGGTTTGGTGGTTGTATGTTATAACTTTATTATTCTTTTTGTCTAAAAGATTTGGAAAAAAAAAAAAAAAAAAAAAGAAGAATACGGGGAACCTGAATTCCCGTGGGACACGCTTCCCTGAATAAGGATTCCCCATCCCCGACCCAAGATCTTCAAGCGGGGATGGGAATCGGATTGGGAGTTGGGGATGAGGAGTCCAATACCAGCCCCGATCCTAAATTATGGGTGTTTGCAATTAATTAATTATTAAATTATTAAAAGGGTTTTTGAAATTAGAGATTGTGGATAATTATTTGTGAAAAAGTGGGTAGTTATTTAATAAAAAAGAGTGTTGTTAATCAATGTTAGAGAAAATCATTAAATTTTAGTTTTCGACTTGACTCGGAATTATTTTTTATTTAGAAAAAAAGAGAGTTGTATTTCTAACACTCCTAAATTACTTTTGTCAGAATTAAAAGTTTATAAGCATTTAAAAAAAGCCCACACAAACACCCTCTAAATAGAGACAAAGTTGTGCATAGTTGGTAATGGAGTGTTTGCAATTGCTTTTATTTTTGAATTTGGATGGAGGGATTTGATTTGTTAAGGGACTTAAAATGAATAGATTTCAATTTCAAAATCCTTATATTTGAAATCCATGGACTTGATATCCCTTGTTTGGATTTATGCTGGATTTGTGAAAAGATTTTTAAATCTAAAATTTTCAAATTCATTGTTTGGCAAAAAACTGATACAATATTTGTAATATTCAGTTATTTTCATTGAAGTTTAAACTCACAATTTTATATTTTTTATGAAATAAAATAATATTTATTTACATCTAAATTAACAAATCATTTTTTTTTTTTTTTTTGCAATTATGTGTATAAACACGTATATACATTTTATATATCTTGTATCCCAAAGAATTATTGGAAGCATTTCACTGGAGATAAAAGAAGAAAAAAAAAAGAAAAAAAAAGAAAAATAAATAAATACTGGGAGCATTAATTGGAGAACGAGAGGGAGAGATAGCGATGGAGAGAAGAGAATAGAGAGAGAGAGAGGGGGAGGAGAGAGAGGTGTGAGGGCTTTGTAAATGACTACATTTGTCAAAGAATTTGAAATTCACCAACACTTGGGTACATAAGGTGTACAATAGGCTTATCGTACACCATCCTAATTTAAAGTACGGGCTTAAAAAATACGCTCAATTGCAGCTAATTGGCCATTTCGCGTCCGCCCAACCAGGTCCGTGCGCGACCCGGTGGGTCGCGAATTTTTTTTTTTAGTTCAGCGCCATACTTCACATATTTAATGGCGCGTTTGTATACCATATGTGCAATGTGGCCCAGTGGTTGCCAAGTTGAGGGAGAATGTTTGAGAGGTGTGAGGCCTGGGTTCAAAACCACCTCCGCCTCTTGCAATTTTTTTTTTTTTTAATTACTTTAGCACGTAATAATATTTAATTAAAATCAGCATTTGCATTAATATCAACAAAATAGCTTCTAGCCAAATTGGTATAAAGTGTTGGTTGTTTATTGGAGGGTATGAGTTCGAATCCTTTCTCTTTTCTTGTTGGTGTTCCTTTTTTTAGCACATTTAAATGCCCCTTTTTATTTTATTTATGTTTTTTTTTTTTATTAACTTATGAAATTATACTATGTCATTTAATAAAATATACCTTTTGGTGAAACAAGTTATATTATATTGAATTTGTCACAACAAAAAAGAAAAAATTTAAAAATCAAGGATTGTTATTTATTTTGTTCTAATAAAAATATTATACATTTTGGTATTATTAAAATGAACTTATACCTTTAAGCAAGATAATATATACTATAAAGGAAAAATAATTCTACTGCAGCTGGAAAAATAAATATACAATAATATACAACAAAAAAATAATATTGTAACTTATACACTTATACTATTAGGCAACATAATATATACTATAAATAAACAATAAATATACTGTAACCTGAAAAAATAATTATAAGGTAATATAAAAATAATAAATTGTAAACAATATATCACTAAATGAACATATATTTTTAAGCACGGTAATATCTATACTATATAATATAACAAAATCCGCCAATAATAGTAATATCAACATTTTCCCGCCTAAAACAGCACTGCTAATTCTGGAAAACTTCAATATTAGCTGCATTAATTGATTAAGCATTATATATGGTATAATTGGCTGCATTAATTGATATTACCTTATATATGTTAAAACATTCAAACCATTTAATTCCGGAATTGCATTTAAAGTTGGTAATAAGTTACAATTGATTTACACAAATCTCGCAACATAACATTTTCAACTCAAACTCAAGGCAGTATATCATATTATAATTTCCAAGTTTGTGATTGATAAGTATTCATATTCTGGGCTCAGTAATGAAGCCCAATTGATTTTTCTCCAGGAAGGTGTTTTTCTCCAGGAACCATTATATTTCAATCTGTGTATTTTTTAGTGTCAGAGTTTAATAATAAACCTCTCGGTAGTAAAAAATGAATCCTCAAAAATATCATAAGTAGCTAAGAACAAAACAATTAAAAAGATATAACTGAATGTTTCTTGCTCTTGAATTCTTGAACTCTTCCTTGAATCCCTTGCTTGACACTCCAAATTATGACAGAAGCTGTATAAAATTTTATCTTTAGGTCCCCCTTTATAGTTGGAGAATTAAGATATGAGTTGAAGGGTGAAAATCCTTAAAAATTAGGAAAAAACGCATGTAAGACTCGACTCATATCGCATGGGCCGTGTAATGGGTTGGGTGACCCAAAGCTGCATTCTTCTCCAACTTCAATGTCGTCATATTTGGAGGTCTTATGATTAGAATTTGGAAACAACTATCTATACTTAATATAATAACAAAATCCACTTAAATTAGTAACTTTGAAGTTTTTCCCGCCCAAAATTTATTACCAATTCTGAAAATCACATTTTTTGGTATATAAAATTCAACCCAATATAAAACACAATTATTGGCAATAACTTGCCATATATTCGCCTAAATAAATATGATAAAGCTATTTGGGTTGATTTTGTCTGGGCAAAAAAAAAAAATATTTTCTTAAAATTATTTTCTTTTTATAAATTTATTGACTATTATTAATGAAAAATTATTTATGAAGACGGTAACTAATTTTTAACATTACAAATATATCCTCTGTCAACCGCATATTGCAATTCCAGCCCCAATCATCAACATGACTTCTACGGAAGGATGCTAGAGATATTCATACATTAAGAAAAACAAATATCCATTCTAATATATATTTTAGTCATTAATACTTTTCACTGCACTCTTTTTTCATTAACATATAATTTTTCATATCTTATTATTTATTGATTATAATATTTTATTATATTAAAATTATATTAAAATATAAAAAAATATTAATTTATTCATTTACACTTACAAACCGTGTATCGCACGGGGATACTACTAGTATACTATAAGAGAACAATAATTATACTATAAGTTGAGAAAATAAATATACAATAGTATACTACAAAAAAATTATACCTGTAACTAATAACTTATACTATTAGACAACATAATATATACTATAAGCAAAACGTAAATATACTGTACCCTGAGATAATAATTATAGAGTAATATAAAGAGAATAAATAGTTATACTGTAAATTGTAAACAAATGAACATATACTTTTAAGCACGCTAATATATATTATAAGGGAACAATAAATATATTATAAGGTTGGAAAATTAATATATAGTAGTATACAAAAAAAATTAAACTTATACTATTAAGCAAAATAATATATACTATAAACAAATAGTAAATATACTGTAATCTGGATACATGAATTGTATAAAGAATAGAATAAAAAATAAAAAGGTATATGAATTAAATAAAAAATAATACAGCAAAATTATGGAGACTCTAAGTTTTGAACCCAAGACCTCAAAGTAATGAGGGACTATCCGCTGGACTACCAACATTTATTAGCATTAATATGCACATTAATTGTATTATTATTTCGCACAGTATATAGCATATAAAAAAAGAAAAGGTAACGTAGCAGTTGGGGGCAGCAGGATTCAATTCGCTGCCCTCCACGCTTTAGCATCTAAGAGCGTGAGCTGAACCGCTACGCCACTTCGCAATCTTGCAAACCAAACGCGACGCAATGTATATAAGATCTGTTTCCGGAAATAAAACAAAAAAAAAAATAACAGAAAATTTGCGCGGGTCGGGCCAGCAAACCGGGTCGCGCGCAGATCTTTGAATTGGATTGGTGTACAATAAGCATATGATGCATCATATGCACCCAAGTTTTTGTCCACAAAAAAATAGTGTAAAATGGTGAATTTCAAATCTTGAATTTCTAATTGGGTTGACTTAACATCTGAAGTTACAAATCCACTCATTTAGTATTTTATCCAAACACAAGGAGTGAATTTGACAATGGATTTATAAATCCATAATACAAATCCCTCCATCAAATGGAGCCTTAGAGATTTTAGAAAAAAAAAATATTTTAAAAAAAAGTAGGCAGTGTTTAAACATAAAAGTGATTTCAACAATTGAGTAGAGCAAATCATTAAAATTTTGCTTGCAGCTTTTACCTTGGAATTACTTATTTTAAAGTTGAAGTTATTTTTCCAAATACTCTAAGGCCCATTTGGATGGAGGGATTTGTGCTGCAGATTTATAAATTCATAGTCAAATTCATTCCATGTGTTTGGATAAAATACTAAATGAGTGAATTTGTAAATTCAGATTTTTACATCAACCCAATTAGAAATTCAAGATTTGAGATTGACCATTTTACACTATATTTTGGTGGATTTCAAATCATTTGACAAAGGTAGTCATTTACAAATACATCACCACTCACCCCTCTCTCTCTCTCTCTCTCCCCATCAACTCTTTCTCTCTCTTCTTCTCTTCTCCCCATCGCTATCTCTTCCTCTCGTTCTTCAATGAAATGCTCAAAGTAATTTTTTATTCTTTTTCTTCTTTTATTCCTTTTTTATTATTTTTTCTTTTATCTCCAATGAAACGCTCCCAATATATTTTTGGAATATAAAATATAAAATATAAAAATATATATATATATATATATGTGTGTGTGTGTGTGTATATATATAAATAATTGGAAAAAATAATTGTTCGATTAATTTAGATGTAGATAAATATTATTTTATTTAATAAAAAAAATTGAGTTTAAACTTTAAAGAAAAAACTGAATTTTGCAAATGTTGTATCAGTTTTTAGTCAAACAATGGATTTGGAAATATTAGATTTAAAAATCTTTTCACAAATCCACCGTAAATCCAAACAAGGGATTTCAAGTCAATGGATTTCAAATCTAAGGATTTTGAATCTATTCATTTTAATTCCTTGACAAATCAAATTCCTCCATCCAATGAGGCCTAAGGTTGTGTTTGGATGGATGAATCTGTGAAATAAATTGATTTAGAATCAATGTAGTTCAAATCTATTAAAGATAAAAGAAATTTAAAATTCACTTAAATCCTTTAAAAAATAACTCAAAAGAAAATTACGTGACTAAATTTTAAATACATACATGTAAATACAAACCTTAAAATAAAAACATTATAGTAGGATTATGTTTGGAGGCTTGTACTGGGCCTGAGCCCACTGGGCTGCTGACCATCGAATTTGTCCTGCACTGGGAATTGGGAAACAGAATTTACTGTTACTTTTACTTTTTTCCGAAACTCCCATTGAACTTATCACGAAATATGCAAACGAACAAACATAGCCTTATTCTTTCTTGTATTTCAGACACTGTCACTTCATTTCCATCCAATTCACAGGTATAAGTACAGTTATAAGCTTTCGGTTTCTGCTGTTGCATTCTATTTGCTTGCATTTCTAACTTCGCCATCAAATTTGTTTAGCATCTTTTCAATTTCAGTGTGTAATTAGAAGAAATTGAAACTATTTTGTTTAATTTTATTATTCTGTATAAAATGTAGTGGAATTATGGTGCTAAATTGTGCCTAATTCAGCTCAGATATTGATCTCTGTAGATTTTGGTAGGTAGAATGCATGTTTAACTTCGACGGAGTTCTCTAACATTAAGAAAATCAAAGGAGAAGAAGAGACAGATCGGAGGAGAATTTGTATTATCTTTTTAAATTGGAACTAACTTAATGTAAAAGTGGAAAGAAAAATGTTTTACTCGCAGATATTATTGCAATTTCCAGTGTCTTGTAGTTCTGACAGATTTTGTTCTGTTTCCTGGTAAGTTTAGCGTAGGCATGGTGAATTTGGTTTAGATATCTATGCTTCTATCTGATGGAATGCGATACCGGTCGTGGTTTCGTGGATTTAAAATTTAAAATTACTTTAGCGCTTCATGTTTACTTTTTGCTACATATGAATTCAATACATTTTTGGTTGTGGTTCGACTGTGGCGATAATTCTTATGAATAGAACTTTGCATACATGCTTTTCTGCAAAATTGGAACTAATTTACTTAAAAAGAGGTTGTTTTGTTGAAATTTCCAGTGCCTTGCAGTAGCCTAATGATTTTGTTAAAAGATTTTGAGTTGTTTAGTTCCCTTCTATGTTTGTCTTTGGCATGGCCAACTTTGTTTAGATATCCATATCTCAATCTGGCAAAATGGGATAATGGTTGTTGTTTCATAGTTTAATGTTGCACATGATTTTAACGCTTTAAATTGGGTGCAGGTTTACCTGTTGCTATTTATGAACTAGTTCATTCATTCAATACGTTTTTTTGGTCATGGTTTGACTACAATGATATTCTTCGGATAGAACTTTGGATCACATGCCTTTTTACTCTCAGTGAGACTGAAATTCATGGGAAGTTCTGTACAACATGGTTCTGGAAAATATCTGAATTTCCATGACGCTGCAACTAAGAAGTATTTGGAGAAGGCTTACAAAGAACTGAAGAATGGTAAGCACCAGGTTAAATTATCTGATCAGGCTTACACGTGCCCCTACTGCCCTAATAAAAGAAAGGGAGAGTTCGGATATATAGATATTTTGCAGCATGCAAATTCAATTGCAACTTGCAATTCACTGAAAAGGACCGCAAGAGACAAGGCAAATCACTTTGCTCTGGCTAAGTACTTGGAAATTGGCACGACTGTTGGCGCTGGTCCTTCGAAGCAATCCTCAGAGGAAGATGTCCTCGGAGGCCATAACGGTGACGAGATGTTTGTCTGGCCATGCATTGGGATCCTTGCGAACATTCCTATTAGCTATAAGGATGGCCGTTATGTGGGGGAGAGTGGTAGTGAATTGAGAGATCAGTTGGTAAGTAGAGGATTTGATCCAACTAGAGTGCGACCTTTGTGGAATTACCATGGCCATTCTGGAATTGCTATTGTTGAATTTCATAAGGATTTGTCTGGATTTACCAATGCCATGTCTTTTGAGAAATATTATGCGACCAATCATCATGGAAAGATTAATTGGTTCTCAAAGAAAAAGGAGAAATCTGATCTTTATGCTTGGGTAGCTCGGGAAGATGATTATAACTCTAATAGTATTGTTGGAGAAGATCTTCGCAAGATTGGATATCTTAGAACTCTATCAGATATTATGGAAGAAGAAGCTCAAAAGACCAAGACACGCATCTATTGCCCTGATACAAGAAAGAGAGACTTCCAACACAAGGATTTTTTGCAGCACCCAACAGTGATTGGCAGCTGCAGTTCACAGAAAAAGATTGCAATAGACAAAGAAAATCACCTTGCACTGGCTAAGTACAAACAACTGAAAAATGGTAAATACCAGGTTAAATTATCTGAACTATCCTACACATGCCCTTTCTGTGCTAACAAAAGAAAAGGAGAGTTCCACTATAAAGATCTTTTGCAGCACGCAACTGCAATTGGCAGTTGCAGTTCGGAGAAAAGGACTGCAAATGAAAAGGCTAGTCACCTTGCATTGGCTAAGTACTTGGAATGTGACATAGCTGATGAAGCTGGTCCTTCAAAGCCTTCTGTGGAGGCAGATGACCTTGTGGTACTTGCAAACCTTGACCGTGATGAGATGTTTGTCTGGCCATGGATTGGCATCATTGTCAACATTCCTACTAGCCTTTCAGAAGGGCGTTATGTGGGAGAGAGTGGTAATGAATTGAGGGATCACTTGGCAAGTAGAGGATTTGATCCAAACAGGGTTCGACCTTTGTGGAATTACCAAGGCCATTCTGGAACTGCAGTTGTTGAGTTTCATAATGATTGGTCTGGATTTGCCAATGCTATGTCTTTTGAGAATTATTACAAGGCTAATAATCATGGTAAGATAAATTGGCTGGCAAAGAATGAGGAGAAGTCTGATCTTTATGCATGGGTAGCTCGTGCAAATGATTATTATTCTGATAACATTATTGGAGAAGATATTCGCAAGTTTGGATATCTTAGACCCATATCAGATATTATGGGGGAACAAGCTCGAAAGACTAACAATTGCCCATACTGCCCTAACACAAGAATGCGAGATTTCCAGTTTAAAGATCTTTTGCAGCACGCACAAGCAATTGCCAGTTGCAGTTCACAGAGAAGGACTGTAAGAGACAAGGAGAATCACCTTGCACTGGCCAAGTACTTGGAAAGCAACATAGCTGCTGGAGCTGATCCTTCAAAGTCTTCTATGGAGGTATATGCCCTTGCGAACCATGATCATCGTGAGATGTTTGTCTGGCCATGGGTTGGCATCGTTTTCAACGTTCCTACTAGCTTTAAGGATGGTCATTATGTGGGGGAGAGTGGTACTAAGTTGAGGGATCAGTTTGCAAGTAGAGGATTTAAACCAAGACGAGTTCGAGCTTTGTGGAATGGCCAAGACCATTCTGGAACTGCGATAGTTGAATTTCATAAGGATTGGTCTGGTTTTAACCATGCCATGTCTTTTGAGAAAGATTATGAGGCCAATCATCATGGTAAGAGACATTGGCTGGCAAATAATGACGAGAAATCTGATCTTTATGCTTGGATGGCTCGTGCAGATGATTATGATTCTAATGACATTGTCGGAGAAAATCTACGCAAGATTGGAGATCTTAGAACTGTATCAGATATTATGGAAGAAGAGGCCCGAAAGACAAAAAAGCTTGTAGGTGATTTAGTAAATATTATTGAAGCAAAAAAAATGCACTTGATAAAGTTGGAGAATAAGCTGGAGGAGACGGAAAGCTCTCTATGCCAGTTAATCAAGGAAAAAGATAACCTTCATCGAGCTTACAGTGAAGGTTTTCATGTATAAACTTGGATATTGTCCTAATCAGTCGAATTTGATGTAGCTTTAAACCTGATATACTTTTTTATGTGCTGATCAGATATAAAAAAGATCGAGTCAAGTGCCCGAGATCATTTTAAGAGGATATTCAATGACCATGAGAAGCTGAAATTTCAAATGGAAACCCAAAAGAGAAATCTTGAGCTTCGGGGTCAAGAGCTGATGAAACGGGAGATGCACAATGAAATTGAGAGAAAAAGGCTAGCGGAAGACCTTGAACAGGTGTTGCATATATTTCTCAAGTATTGGGAGTTTCTAGTTGTATATTCATCATTTCTTTGGCTTAAACTGATTTACAAGAAAGAAACTTGTTCCCATTTATCTTGTAAAACAAGCTATTTGCTTGTAGTGATAGTTAACATTGTTGACGTTGCACAAGAGACAAGCTGGCCCTTATCTGCTATTCTCTCTTGTATGTAAGTGTGGGTATTTACTGTGGATCCTAATACCACACCCAAAGAAGCGAAGTCCTGGCTGATCTTCCAGTTCTGCAGTTTCGACACGCCAATTTTCATCCATTAGTTGTATCTTTGATCTGCTGGTGCTATATTTGCAGTGTTTTGATGTCTTAAGAGCATGAGAGTTCTGGTTCTTTATAGGTTGGTGTCCCTTGCTAATTATTGATCCTTTCTCAATGATCATCCAACTGCTTCAATCTGCGTTTGCCTACTCTTACCAATATCCGAATTACTGTCAAGCAGGATATACATGGGTTGATGCTTATGAAACCAGTTGTGTTTTTGAGCTACTCTTTGGTTTGATCTTGTGCGGTCAACTTAACCTGCAAAATAAGGAAATATTTTTCTCACTGTTTTTTTTCCGCGGGTGGGGGATTATTACTGGCTATTTTATTTTATTTTTTTGAAATTTTCTATAAAAGCGACTAAGATGTGTTTGCAGTGTAAATCACATGGTTTTGGTCTCTCCTGTCCTTGTTAGTTTGTACTGGGAATTTGAACAATTGGGGTCTTTGGTAACTGAAGCAAGCAGGTGGACTTAATTACATAACATCTGTCTGTAGCTGTGGGAAATTTTTAGAAACGTAATGAAATAGAAGGTCCTCATATATTCCATAACAGCTAACTAACACTCTCATCTATGTGAAATGTATGTTGATAATGCATGTCACGTGCGCAATTTCAAATGAAGGTATGGCTATTATTTTGTTTTTAAGAAGCATTTTGTTTCCATTTGGTCTTACATGACCATCTTCTCAAATCTCAATTTGTTGCCCACATTCCATGTAAAAACTAGTAGTAATGAAAGAACTGTATTCTTTCACTTTACATCTTCAATAATTATTTCATATTTTGCGTCTTATGATTCCCTTAATTTGTAAAAATTGTTTTTCCAGAACGCGGTGAGAAATTACCCCCTTCATGCTGCCGGCGAGGTACAAAGAAAGGCTGATGAGAAAGTAATGAAGCTGGCTGAAGAACACAAGGTCCTCATTTCTGTTACAATAGTGACTGGACTTGTTTGGCATGTGAAGTTCAAACAATTATAGTAAACAGTGTTCTGGGTTTTGTGATGTCAGAAACAAAAGGAGGCGCTCCATAGGCGAATTATTCTACTGGAGAAACAACTCGATGCAAAACAGGCATTACAGCTTGAAATTGAGCAGTTGAGAGGTAAACTGAATGTGATGAAGCACATGGGAGATGAAGGCGATTTAGAAGTGTTAAGTAAAATTGAGTTTCTACTCAAGGCCTTAAGGGAGAAGGAAGGGGCGCTGGAAGATTTGAAATCATTAAACCAGACTCTAGTTGTGCAGGAGCGCAAGAAAAATGATGAGCTACAGGATGCCCGGAAAGAAATGGTTAATGTTAGTTCTCTAATTGTTTTACATACGTGGAAACTGATTTTGCTTCTTAATTTTTTAGCTTATACTTCATCTTTTTTCCACCAGTGTTTGATATTCTGAAGATTAGTATTTACGGGAATATGAAGAACACCACAGTGTTAATCTATAATATTCCAACTCATCCTTCATTTGAGATTCCCGCATTGTTAGCAGATCTTTCATATCGATAATGGGGTAGCACAATGTCATCCTACAAACTTAAAAGAAAGCTCATGCATTAACGAGAACACACACCATGGTTAATTAATTCCATCCTACCCTCCTAGTCAAGCTCGAAGAATATACAATGATGTTATGTATTAAATGATTTAGTGGGAAGGTCTCATACAAAACACAGTTCTCATTTTATCATTAAATCATGTGTATCAGACTTTTCTGTTTTCTCCAATTGCCTATATTCCTTTTGTTAAATATAGTGTCTAGTGTGTGGCTAAAAGAAGTTGGTTTCTCTAGGGCTTGAAAGAAATGTCAATAAGTTCTCATATTGGTGTCAAGAGAATGGGAGAGCTCGATAGCAAGCCATTCAAAGAAGCCATGACGAAGTGGTATAGTGAAGCTGAAGCAGATGAGAGGGCCACAGAATTGTGCTTGCTGTGGGAGGAGTACCTTAGAGATCCTGAATGGCATCCTATAAAGGTGGTCAGCTTTAATGGCAGGCATCAGGTATGCAGTTAAAACACATGAAAATAGTACTTGTGTGTCACAATTATATCCTATTTATCTGCTCGGCCAACAAAAGATGTGATTTAAGAAGTTCTATGCATGCATCACCCAACTCGTGGTAACTGCAAACTTAGAGAAATAAGAAAAATTTGCTTTTGCTCATCCCACGCTTTATAGGTTGATTTTGACATGGTAATTTTAGCTAAGAGTTGGAAAAGTAGAAGAATATTTGTGTGCTTTTCTACACTGTACCTTTAATAATTGACATTGAACCTCTTTGATTTAACTTAGGATCATTACTTCCATGTCAAGGTATTTAAGAAAATAAATATCCTCATTTTGTTTTTTTAACAAAATTTTGGGATGCCTCAAAATGAAAATGCGAACCATGTTGAGCCTATTTGGTTCATTCTCTTTCAGCAAACAATAACTGGAAACAGATATTACCCAGAGGTAAAAATACAGACTACTGCTTATGACATGATAAAGTTACCTTTGGTTGTGTTTACATTGAAGGATTTGACGATGGATGAGAAATCCTTTTCTGTAACAGATATTGCTAGAGTTGACTATCATGCTCTAGATTGTATGCTTGCCTAGAAACTGACATCGTTAATTAAAAAATATATATATATTTAAAGTGATTTGTTGTATTTGAAACTCCCTAATTTAGTTGGGTTTGAAATTAGGGTTAATTTCAAAAAGTAACTTGAACTATACGGATTTTTATACTTTGCAACCTAAACTAAATATTTTTTCCGATCACAACCTGTATAATGCGATTTGTTACATTTTACAACTCCGGCCATATTTTCCGGCTATATAGGCCATGTGCCCATCACATGACTCCTTTTTTCAGCTTTTTCTATTTTTTTAATCATTTAATGATATATTATAAACTTTAGAATTATTTTTATTCTACTTATCTAAAAAAAGTTAAAAAATTAAAATTTAATTTTAGATTCTTAAAATAAAAACAAAAATCAGAAAAATCAGAAAAATAATATCTAAAAAAATATATTTTAGAAAATAAAAAATAACAAAATTGCAGAAAATATTACTCCCTCCGTCCCGAATGAACTTGCACAGGGGGGTCGGCACGCATATTAAGAAAAAGTTGTTTTTTGGGATTTTGTTGACTTTTCAAAGGTTGATTGAGGGTGGAGATTGAGAGTGGAGATTTTGAGTGTGGAGATTGTGTTAGAACTTTCCTTTTTAAGGGTGTGCAAGTTCATTTGGGACGGACGAAAACGGAAAGTGTGCAAGTTCATTCGGGACGGAGGAAGTAGCTTTTTTTCAGAATAAAATAAAATATATTTTCATATTTTTATTACAAATATAAAAATTATATAAAGCTCTAAATATTTTTTTTAAAACCAAAACTCTATATAATTTTATATAAGAAATAGAAAACTGTAAATAGTATAAATTCGGAATGTAAAAACTCTAAATAATATAAATTCTGATTTTTTTTAATTTTAAAAATCTGTAATTATATTTTAATTAAAGTAGTATATTCTCTATAGTTTTAGTTTTATTTTTGAAATCTAAAATTAAATTTCCTATTATTATTTTCTAAAATTTAAAATTATTTTCTTATTTTATTCTAAAATTATATTTTTATATATTATTTTCGAATTTTTATCAATTTTTTTATATATTTTTATTTTTGACAATCTAAAATTGAATTTTAATTAAATTTCCTATTTTTTTTTCAAGAATTTTTCATTTTTTAATAGTTATTTTCAAATTTTCTTTTCTTTTTATATGCTATTTTTATTTTTTATTTTTTTATTGTTAGCCATGTGTCACTATCTCATTAGGTCTTTTGGCATGTGCTACGCACATGGCCTATACATGCCGGATTATATGACCGGAGATTGCAAAGTGCAAAAAAACGTATAATACAGGTTGTGATCGGAAAAAATATTTAGTTTATGTTGTAAAGTATAAAAACCCGTATAGTTCAGGTTACTTTTTGAAATTAACCCTTGAAATTAACTTATTTCAAATCCTTTGGACTTTAAATCCCTCAACTAGGGTCTTCCAGTTTCATGTTTTCTTTGTCTTGCACAGGTCCTATGCTATATCGTAGTCGTAGCTACTATAAATATGACCTGCTTTTTACCTTTAAGTTCTCTTGATTCAGCACTTCTTATTACCTCGTTGCACTTAATGGAGCACATTTCAATGTCGAAGTTGTCCAAATATAGTGGCGGTAACTCTGAGTAGATACACATTCTATTATAATTCGCTGCCCTTCCAAACATATCAAAGCCTCTAGTTATTATTTGGATTGAAACAAAGGTTGCTCCCCTACCACCTGCACCACTTTCACTTTTTGCCTTGGCCATAATATTTTTAGTCGGCTGTTCCTGTGTGCCCCCATTAAATTACATTTCTGCATTGTCTTGAAACATTTTTTAGTGATTAATTGATAGGGTACAGCATTATCTGCTTCCCACTTCTTTTGTTATCTGATCAAGGCTTTGTATTAAGCTGGCAAGGTTAGACCAACTTGGTCATCCTTCGATTCGGTCTAAATAAACTAGAAATTCTTTTTATTGTAAATTAGGAATTAACTTTGTATGTTTGATGGATATACCATTGCGAATTGTATAGATAGGCGTTTGGTTACACAAATTTTTGTTTGATATAACATAGCAGAAATATGAACTTTTCATCTAAGAAGTAGTTCCATAGTTGACAAAGAAAGTGAGGATAACCCCCTTAGATGAGAAAATCAGAGACATGCATTTAAGATGTCAGGAAGTCAGAGAAACGTATTTAAGATGATTTGGGCATGTGCATAGAGGACCTTTAGATGCTTCAGACACTGTAAAAGTAGTAGTGATCATTGACTCAAATTATAAGGGGAAAGACAAGGCATAGATGAATTTGGAATGAAATTATTAAGAAAACGGAAAACCCACATTCCCCTCCCCCACCCAATTTCATCCTTTCCACTTTTACCCCCTTCTTTTAAATTTTTTTAATAAAAAATAAAATAAAAATTGCCCTTTGAACTTTCCCCTTTTATTTTGGCTTTGAAGGGGCAAAAGTTAATATAAAATTTGAAAAAAAAAAAAAAGAGGAGCGCAAAACCAATGTAAGTATAGGGTATAAGAAAGTAGAGAATAAAGTACACAGGGGGCAAATGTTTAAAAATGCAAGTACTACTGGGGCATAATATGCATTTTTCCTTAAAAAAATACATGATACTTATGAAAACATGTGTCTCAACCCGACTTTATATGATGATGATTCATATAGCAGACATAAAATAGTGGGATTGAGGCTTAGCTTTTGTGGTTGTTTATAGTTGCAAGAACCGTTGTAGCTCATATTGTTATCAAAAGTATAGGCAATGCTTTGTGATATCTGCTTAAGCAGTTTACAAAAGAAGGATAGCAAGGTGGAGAATCAAGTCTTTTACATAAAAATCAAATTAACGAATCCATTTAAAGTGATCCTTTCCAAAAACAGAGATTTTTACTTGTAGATGATCCAAATGCTCAATCTATCTTTGAAATCCTCTTATAAGAAGTGTTGTTGTTTGTGCAGGCTGTGATAATGGAAGATGACGAAAAACTGAGAGACTTGAGAGAAAATTATGGTGAAGAAGTTTACAATGCAGTGTTAGCAGCTCTGTTTGAGATAAACGAATATAACCCGAGTGGAAGGTACATTATTTCCGAAATGTGGAACCACAGTGAAGGTCGGAGAGCTACTCTTAAGGAAGGAGCCGCGGCGTTGCTCAAACAATGGAAATTGCACAAGCGAAAGATGGGGATGGATTGATGGGTGCATACTCGGACGTGTTGTATTAATAGTATTTTCGAGTAGTTTGGATTGATTTTTCAACTTAGGTATTTTTAGGGCGGTAAGTGGCGGTAGGAGCTGGTTGGGACTTGTGAGAGCGTGGCCATTGATTGTGTAGAAAATGTAGAAGTTGCAAAGAGAAATTTAGTAAGGGGAAATTTATTTATAAAATAAAAAATTGTTCATATTTTAGTACTTAAACTAAACCGTTGAGGCAGAATAATATATAATGGAGGCATGGGTTGAGATGGGTATATTGGAGAATTGGGGTGGGAAATGGGGAATTCGTCTATATATGTTCATTTTGGAGATAGTAATTCTATTATTTCTATGAATAAAGAAAAACTCACTCCTTTCTCTCAAGGGGTATGAAACGTGGCACATATAGAATACTTAATAGAAAAAATAATTTCCATTCTTTCAAGATGAGATGTATGTCGCATATCTACTTACTGGAAAATGAAAAAGGTCTCAACTCAAAATTGGTTTAGATTGTACAAGATTCAATGTTGCTTAAAATTCACAATCTATAGTAATTATTAAAACTGTCATAGACTCATAATTCGTACATAATTTACCTTAATTTTCAGCTGCTATATTTCTACATAAAGATTACCTTAATTTCCGTAAAAAAAGGAAAGGGTGAAGTGAAAGCATGTAAACTTGTCTATTTTTGTATGTTATCAATTCATAGAGATGACGTAAAAGAGAATCCTCCAAAACACATAATGCCAAACAGTGCCTAGATCCTAGGGTTTCCATCTTGATATTAGCTATAATAAATGTTTTTTGGGGGTAAAATAAAAGGGCAATTTTTGTCCTCAAATGAAAAGTACTTCACTACTTGTTAATCCCGTTTGCTTAAAATTAAACTCAGTAAATTTAGAGAGCCGCATTTCTATAAAACACACGCATTAACTTTCTCAGTCAGATTTGACCCAACACTCTCCAATTTTAAGCAAACGGACCTCTTGTGTGGTCACATCCCTCAGATTACATGTTTCGAAAATAATGGACACTATTTAGTGAAATCAAATAAGCGACTGAGCTAAGATTTCATAAAGAGGTGGCGAAATAATATTTTTGGGATAGTTATTAAAGTTTTTAGAATTTGAGGGTGTCGAAATTTATGTTTTTATTATAATTACATTGTGTGTGGATAGTTTCAATGGAAAATTAGGGGCACCAGCCCCCGCTAGCTGCGTCCCTGCAAATAAGCTTGTCTTGTATTTTGCACCAAGTGTTGTATCTAGTGTGTTTTTCACGATATATTTTACTAATACATACATAAATGTGTAATAATATGTTAATACATGGTGTAAAATATAGTGGATACAATAACATTTTCGTATATACAGATGAACGTGTGATTATTATATAATAATACATGATGGAAGCAGACCATGTATTAGCTTACGTAGGATAGAATATTGATGGCCTACTGCAATCCGTAATTGCAAAGATAGAGTTTGGCAGATCCAAATTTTTTAAAATGAAGGTACGACTTATAAAACAATTAATAGTGTTAAATTCTTTTGGTTTCTCGCTTATTTTCTACGTAGATTTTCACAACAAAATGACTATTATGTCAACTTAAAATAATTATAAATGAGATTTGCTTATTTTAAGGATATGTGGCATTTAGTTCGGTAGAACAAATTATAGAATTAATAAAACGATTTAATAAAGAATACTAGCTTAAAATAAAAAATATAAGGTAAAGAAAATAACATTACACCCATTCATATCATATACATCCACTACAATAAAAGAAATTTTTTGTATAACATTTTTTGACACCACAATTGTGGTCACTAATAATAAATTATTTGTGGCAATTTGTTGTCACAAATCTCTCTACAAATTATTTGAGACAATTTTAAAACTACTTTTAGAGACAACTAGTTGTTGCAAAAAATATTTGAGATGCATTTTAAGCCACTTTTTGTAGTCTCAAAAGACCAATTTTTTCTTGTTGTGATCAAAGTCTAAAAATTATAGAATAATTTGGTAGCAACTCTTTCTTAAAGTTCTGCTCTTAGAATGAAATTAGAACATTTATAAAACCTTTCTATTAATGTATTAAACTTTACTAGTATTTCACCCTGTGCGTTGCACGACTTGAATACATTACGTATTCATATTTATTCATTAAATGCTAATTACACATTATAAATATTGCAATTTTTTAATGTTTAGATTGGTAAAAACTTATTCGAACTTTAGTATGTGCCGTTATGTATAATACTCCCTCTATTTCATATTAATTGACGTTTTAGGATGAAAGAAAATAATTAAGAATTACATATTTCGACAGATATACCATCATCTAAAGATTTAACCAAATAAAAATTTCTCTGATATAAAAGTAGAGATATTTTATGATTGAGTTCAGGAAGAAAATTGGTAGAATTGGTGAAAAATATGCAAAATGTCAATTAATTGAAAAAGAAAAAAATATCCTAAAACGTCAATTAATATAGAACGGAGGGAGTAATATTTTATACGATTGAAATATTGCATATTCAAAAACCACCACTTAACATTAAAAAGAAAAATCAATATATAAATTAAACAATGAAATGAAAAAGCCTTTGTTAGAAATATGAGAGAGTTAATCATTGGCTACTTTGTTCATCTCCTTTGTCTTATTTTAAAAAAAGGGAAAATTGATTAAAATGTCCCGTAAGTTTGTCATAATTAAGAAAATATCCTTTAAGTTTGACACTTTTTAAAAATGCCTTCTAACTTACAAAAAATTGATAAAAAGTGTCACGGGGCATTTTTATCAATTTTTTGTAAGTTATAAGGCATTTTTAAAAAGTGTCAAACTTAAAGGATATTTTCTTAATTAGGGCAAACTTACGGGACATTTTTATCAATTTTCCCTTAAAAAAATTAGTTTGTTGCGATTTGTGACTTGCGAAACAGCGCGTACAATACAACTAACCATAACTAATAAAATTAACATACAAATATATCATTTACAACAATAATCTGAAAAAACATCGTGCTCATAGATTGAGAAACAAAATAAAGTATGCTATAAGAAAAATAAGAATAAAGTCATACCTAAAAAATAATTCGAATATGAAGATGGAGTATATGATATAAATGAAGAAGAGAAATGAAGAGAGAGAGAAGAGTACTTATGGACAAAAGAAAAAGAGATCATAAATATGGAGAAGAAAATGGAAGGAAGTGAATTATGTTTCAAATTAAACTCTGTACTTTTTTCTAAAAAAATATGGTCAAATTGAGGGAGGCATTTTGTGGTAATTTCATGGGTCAAAAGTTATATTTGAGATAAACAATGCATTTTACCTCAAATAGAGGTAGCAACTTGGGTGCTCAATTAAAGCTGAAAATTCTATCCGGCTAAAAATTAGTAAACTTAGTCCATCTCCTTAAAATAAATTAAGATTTTTGAGTCGGTATATGGTCAGTCGAACCATTGGCCATCACGTTGGGCCTATTGAACCAGAAGGTATGCTGGCACAAAATTCATATAATTTAATCCATCTAAAATATCGGTCGAGTTGGGCCGGCCCATCAAGCCGGACCGATTTTATCAGTTTTAACCACAAAGAATTTGTGTGTTTTCTTATTTGATATATTTTTATATATAGTAGTATTCTATTTAGTTTATCTACTAATAAATACGAACATATCGAAAAAGTTGTTTATTGCCTTTTTCCAAATGTGGAAAAAATCATTCAACCTATATACATCGGATTGAGAGAGTATTAAAGATGAATGGACAAAAAATATTCAACCTATAATTACTAATTATCATTTTTAAAGTTACATGAAAATTCATTACCTTTTGGTTGAACGTAATCTTTAAAATCAACGTAAAAATGCACCACCTAACAGTTCTTTTCAATTCGATACATATCGATCATTTTCGGGCTCCATGGATGATGTGGAGCCTGGAACTTGAAATTGGACATAGATATGCAGCCACGTGGAAAATCTTTTTATTGTTTTTCTTTTATTCCGCACACTTTAAGAAACAACGTCGTTTTAATATTTAGTGCTGAGTTTTTTATAACCACACACCATTTGCACACCTCCATGTTCAAAAATTGCATTACCATCCATATAATAAAGAAGAAGAAGGGCGAGCGTTCTATTGTAAAAGAAAATGAAGGTACAAGTGCGTTGAATTAACAAGTGAAGAAAAAATCTCAAATTGTTCACTTTATATCCACCTATTCTGCAAACCCTAATTAAATATTAGTTGAAGCCATTACACCTTGAATATTCTCAATTGAGATTATCCACCCTAATTGAGATACCATTGATGATCTACCAAGGTCGGAATCACCATTGGCTGATGGCACTATTGGGATTGTTAAACAAAGTCCTACACTGACTAAACAAGGGAATATTTATCTCTATTTGTATGAGGTCTTTTGTGAGTGAGCCCAAAAATAAATTCGTGCACCTAGACCCTAAGTGGATAATATTATACTAATATGAAGATGGGGCTGTCAAGGGCCAACAAATGATATTAGAATCATGGTCCCAAACGAAATCGATATGGAAGAACCCTCGGAGTGCCAAATAGAGCAGTGGTGGAGCCTCAAGGAGATGACAAGTCCGGCTCTACAGGTCAAGGTGAGGTGCACCTGGGTAAAGGACATGCTCTCCAGCAGTGGTAAACCATGGACTCTACGTAAGACATGTGCCCCAAATATGGTGGGGATAACTAATTAATTGAATGGAGCGGGCTCACGAGCAATGATACGCTATTGATTTCACACAAGGCGTGTGTGATCACAGTGAAGACGACTCAATCGACTTGATCGCGCAAGTATCTTCCAAAAAGAGGGAGATGGTGATTGTCGCTAACAAGAGTTCAGTGTAATTGTCGTTTAATGAGAGGTTCGACAGTCATTTGTTTGAAGGCGAGGATTGTTGGGATTGTTAAATAAAGTCCCACATTGGTTAAACAAGAGAAGGATCAAGGCACATAATGAAATATGTAGCTATATTGGTATGACGCATTTTTGGAGTAAGTCCAAAAATAAATTCGTGTAGGCTAGGTCCAAAGCGGACAATATCACACCAATGTAGAGAGATAGGGGCCTAGCAGAGCCCCACAGTGACGTCGGGGGAAAATTCGGAAGTGGGCCACGATGCATAGTGATTTTGATTCCCATTGAAAGCAATGGCGGGCTAACATGTGTACCTCTTGTCAGGTTCCCTTCAAGGCGGTCGAAGGAGAGGTTCAATCTCATGAAGTTGCTCATCTGAGTGATTTGTGAGGGACTTTTCCAGATAACTCATTGTGAGACATATCGAGTGCCCCCAGCTTGATGACGTCGTTTCTTATATTGCGAGAAATAAAAACAAAAATATTCAAATTCCATGTGACCATGTATTTGGGTCTGATTTTAAGTTTCGGCTCCACATTATCAATTGGAGACTGAAAATGACATGTGTATCTAACTGGAAAAGAAAATGTCCGGTGGTACATTTTTATTAGATTTCAAAGATCATGTTGTAATTGACAATTGACAAGAAGGTGGTAATTAACTATTATTTTTATTAGGAATATAAGGTTGAACTATTAGTATAAATAAAACTCTTCTTTACTATTTCAAATAGTTGTTTTTTTATGTAAAAAATGGGGTTCTCCTAAATATTTAGTGCTCGTCAGTATTCATTGTGAATGTTCTATGTTTTTGTTCATATATGTAATGACCCGATTTTCAAAAATATTATAAAGCAATTTTAGATAGAGATAAATATTATATATATATATATAAGACATAACTAGACAGGCCGTTAAAAGAACCAAATAAAAATGCATATGAATTTATTTCCCAAGTAATATTAAAGTACAAATCAAATCCCTATTATAAACTACACCACCTGTCATTAAATATGTACATGGGAACCCTAAATATTTACATCACATATAGACACAGAAAATAACCATTTAATAATTATATTCCATAAGTTATCATCAAATAAATGATCATGAAAAATTATATAAAAGAAAATCAGCTAAACAAAATTAATTCAAGGCATACTCCTGACAACTAACTTCACAAAATCATGATTTTCCTTAAGTCACATTCCATAATATTATTTAAGAATAACGAAATAATCATTAATAACATATATGACACGCGAAAGCATATAAATCAGTCAAAACTGAACACCTAAATAATATTCTACCCATTACATCAATTCTAAAGTCAGTTAGCACATTGGACAACTCAAATAACGCAATTAAATATAAGTTCACTTAACACGACACTAAACAAATATTTCAAATAAGCTTGTATTATCCTTAAACATATCTTCGATAAAATAATTCAACAATTATACAGAGACATGTTTAACTCAAATTAATTTGAGAATATAATTAACTTCATATCAAAAAAATTTATTATCTATAACCGCATAAATAAATTCAAATACAAATCATGCGTAACAACGGGAACACAAGTCATAAGCAATTAAAATGGTGCTTACACAATTTAGACTGTAGCAACGGTGGGAACCTATATGACAAGTAAGTTTATAAATAAGCATGCTCGGAACTGCGCAAATCAGCTACTAAGTTAACACAAATGATTTATTAATTAGTTAAATTATTAGGAATATAAATCAAATAACCATGTCACTGATAACCTAATTAAAATAATGTATATTCTTCGTATACTCACATCTCTAATCAATATAACCTATAGACAGTAGTAATGATATAAATAAAATTAAAAAGAATTTTGTTCAATATAGACAATTAAGCAGCATAATATCCAACCAGCTAAATTTATGTGAAAAGCAAAGAAGCCATAATTAAAATATAATAATATTTAGTGAATCTTCTTCCATTAACCATATTAATAGAATAAAATATTAACTAATTAAATAATAATAACAATAACAATATGAATCAAACTCACATAAGTGTACCTATTTATCTAGTCATTGCTAACTATTCCATTATCTCAGTGTAAAGTCAACTAAATACACATAAATGATAAGTAATTTATTAAAGTTTATTGAATTTCATATGCTCCGGGCTCCGCCTCAACTCCACTTGTACGTACTAATTAAGGTAACCTGAAAGGATCAATATTGGGTTGGGTTGGGGTGAGCTTCCTTTAGCTCGTGAAGGATTACAATTTATCACAACAATTATGTAAAAGAATTTAATTTTGGGAGTTTTGTCAAAAATATATTGTTATTTAATTATTTATTTTATGTGCAGAAAATAGGAATTATGGATAAGGATTGTAAAAGATATGGGAAGATATGGAAGATTTGGAAGAAGATTACAATCTTATCCAGAGATATGTTACTTGGAGAGAAAGCTGTGAACCCCGCTATTTATTAACGAAAGTCATTCAGTGTAGGGGGCATCGAATACGTGATTATAGTTCAGAGAAACAGATCAGTATCTTAGTATTCGACAGCGATATTTTTATTGAGTCAAGAATTGATTTTCAGTGTGTTATAACATAGTCTTCGAGTTATAATAGTTTGTCAGTCTTAGTGTGTCAAGTAGAAGCATCTTCGGGAGAAGCTACTTCAAGGCGGACTCGGGAGAGTTCGTCCGACCTTCGGTGGTGTGCCGTGTCAGTGTCGAAGAAGTCGACGGGAGTCGTCGGGCGTTGTTGATGATACAATAGGTTAGGTATAGAAGAGTGAGGTCTTCTTGTAAAACATAGCATATTTGGCAATATTATCAATAACATAAAGTCCGAGGGGTCTGAGGGATTCAGCCCCGCGTTTATATTGTGGTGTGATTTGTTTTGTTTACTGTTTCGTCTGTGAATGTTATAACATTCACTGTAGTTCTCAGAATTTCAATTGGTATCAGAGCGGGTCCGTATTCTCATACGGCTGATCCTGCGGGAACTACATCAGCATGGATTTTCAGAAAAGTGACGGAAAGTCATCTACTTCGGGAAGGAAGTCAAGTAAATCTAACACTGTGAGTTCAAAGAATACTTCTTCATCTAACCCTGCAGGTACAAAAACCGATAGAGTAAGGTGTAGAGTATGCAACGGTTGGGGACATGTTCAAAAGGAATGCGCTACCTTCTTGAAAAGACAGAAGAAGTCATTTGTTGCTACACGGAGTGATGAATCTGATGAGGAGGAAGAAATATCTAACGGAGACAAAGATTACTCAAGCAACCTTGCCGCGTTAACCACATCACATGCATGCCTGATAGGCAGCGTTCACACAGAAAACACAAGCTTAACTGATGCATCAGGTATGTTACAACATGATTTACCAAATTTCTGTGAATCTGATGAATCTGATGAAGAGGCAGGACCAACCATAGAAGAGATGCAACAAATGTACAAAAAGTTGTCAGTCGAGTGCATTCGCGGGAGCAAAGCAATTAAAAAACTCGAAGGACAACTTCGTGACTCGCAAGCGGAGACTGAAAAGATTCGAAAAGCTGAGGTAGTGTTACAACACACACTAGCCGACAAAGAAAAGGAAGTATCTTCCTTACGGGCGGAACTTCAGAAGAGTCAGGATGACCTGAAAAAATGCAGGGAGTGCTTAATGACAAAGAACCAGACCATCGAAAGATTGAACTTAGAGTTAGAACAATCGAAGCAGGTTTTTAAACGTTTAAACTCTGGTAAGGCTTCTCTAACTGAACTCATAAGTCTAGGAAAGAATCATGGGGATGTAACAGGTCTTGGATATGCAGGGGAGTCATCTAATGCTGATCAGTCTGTTTTTGTGCAGTCTGATGAAAATGTTAACACATGTTGATCACGGAATATTTGCAGAGAAATCTGGAAATAATCTTAGATATCCACGTCCTACTGGACAGTATAAAAATTACCAACATACTGCAAGAAGAAAAGGTGGTCGACCAAATAGAATGTTACAACATTCTGAGCAGGGTTTCGAAAATAGTCCCCCATTCATTCCCATATGTCATTATTGTGGTATACCTGGACATCTTCGCCCTAATTGTTATAAAATGAAAGCTGACTATTTGTATACCTTTTCAGGTTGGAACTACAGAGGTCGTCCTCGAAGCATACGACGAAGAAAGGTGGATGTGAGACCAGCACAACATTCGAAGACACGCCAAGTTTGGGTTCCCAAAAGTCACGGTTGTTTCAATACCATGTTTTCTTTGAATGTTGCTATTATGGGGGCTTGGTACTTTGATAGTGGGTGCTCTAGGCACATGACTGGAAATAGGTCACACTTGATTAACATAGAACCGATAGTCAATGAATTTGTTACTTTTGGTGATGGGGTTAGAAGTAGAGTAATTGGGAAGGGTACACTTAATTTAAGCGGATTCCCTAGATTGCATGATGTTTTTTTAGTTGAAAACTTGAAAGCTAATCTCATTAGCATTAGTCATTTATGTGATCAAGGTCTGCATGTTAAATTCACCAAAGACCAGTGCTTAGTTTATGATGATGAGGATAAATGTGTCTTAACCGGTGATAGATCTGCTAATCTTCTTTACATGTTAAAACATGAACATAAGAGCTACAAAGAGGCAGAGTGTATAGCCACCGGGAGCTGTTGCGCGCAACCTGTAAGGATGAATCAAAAGTTGTCAGTCTATGGTGTTGAGGTAAGTGTTCCCAATATATTCTGTGATAATACTAGTACCTTTACCAAAAGTCTGGTCCTACACTCTCGAATAAAGCACATGGATATTAGACACCATCATTTCGGGAACTAATAGAAGAAGGAACCACTATCATGAATCATAGTCCAACTGGAGATCAATTAGCGGATATTTATTTTAAGGCCCTGGATTTCAGAGATTTGTCACACTCAAAAAGTTAATAGGTCTTTACTTTAAAAAAAAAAAAAAAAAAAAAAAAAAAGAAAGAGAGAGAAAAAAAAAATCTATGTTATAACATGCATCTAGGATTTGCACTAGACATTTTTTATACATCCTCGTGTCATACGCCACATATGAAGGAGCAAGTTTAAAGGGTTGTTTGGCTTAAAACTTAACATTTCTTTTCAACTAACTGGCACACTCATTCCCCTCTTGTCGGAAAGGGCTACAGTCATGAAATGATGTTGAGAGCAGCTATCGATCACAAAGATTGAAAAGAGCTACTAACACAGAAAGTGATTGATCTGTGAAAGCCGCCGACCACAAAAATAAAATGTTTGATTTCTTAATGATTGTTGTCTTAATTGTTGATCAAGGGGTTATAAGAAGAAACCAAGAGCTCGTCGCACCGGGTTTTCCTAGTGCGGTTTTGGCTCGTGGGGTTTGCGAGCTACTCCACGAGAGGGTAAAAGAAGTCGGAGGAATAAGGCACCTTTATTTTAATATTTATTAGCCCGTCTTCTCAAATTGTGCCAGTAATGTCTTGATGTGAATTTTTGTCTAGTTCTTTGCCAAATGCTCTGCTTGCCACAGATTGTGGGGCACTAATTACACAAGTCAATTTATATTATTGCATTAGGCATCTTTTGCATGACTTGATAGGTGTGTGCAAATTCTCATTTTTATATCCATGGTGCCTATGTTTAATCCGTAAAATTAGATTGTGGACATGTGTTTAATTTTTATTTTTTGGTTCCATTATTCTAATCCCTAGATCAGGTGGAAAATATCTTGTGGGCTAAAGTAAAGAGTGGTTTGGACTTAAACCCATATCCCCTTCAAAAATCGAGGACCATTGCACTAGGTCATATCTCACTACATTATCTCATAATCTCTCTATAAACCCTAGTCGTCAGAATCATCCACTTATCTCGCACCATGGCTAACGATGAATCCACATCGAGGAAGTGCAAGCATACAGTATCTCCCATGATCGGCACAAAGCTCTGTCTCTGTCATTTAAAAATGTCATCCCGGTCACATCATGGTGTTCCAAATATATGTTTCCATATCTTTGTTTTATGTTTTGGTTAGCATTTTATGTCAAAAAAGGGGGAGAATAAATTGTTGGGAGTTGATTATTTCTGAATTCTGGAAGTGGGATTCCACTTCTATGGCTCGTCCGAAAATGTTATAACATTTACTTCCGAGACATCATTCTGAAAAATGTTATAACATTCACTTCCGAGATATCATTCAGAGGTTCTTCCTTTTATCCTTCAGGGTATTTGTTAGTTTTTTTTGTTTTGAGTTTCTATGCTTCTGTGCAGGGGGAGATTTGTGTCAACAATCATCTGTGTAGGGGGAGTCCATCTTCTTGATTGATTTAGGATGATTATTCTGCATAGATATATTGTTTGTTGGCTCTTGTGTTTGAGTTGTGCAGTTGAGGGGGAGATTATACAGCTTAGGGGGAGTGGCTTTTGAAAAGGGAAGTGTCCTGATTTTATTTCTGCACTATTTCTGATTATGTTGGTTTTTGACAAAAATGCTCAAAAAGGGGGAGATTGTAAAAGAATTTAATTTTGGGAGTTTTGTCAAAAATATATTGTTATTTAATTTTTTATTTTATGTGCAGAAAATAGGAATTATGGATAAGGATTGCAAAAGATATGGGAAGATATGGAAGATTTGGAAGAAGATTACAATCTTATCCAGAGATATGTTACTTGGAGAGAAAGCTGTGAACCCCGCTATTTATTAACCGGAGTCGTTCATTAAGTGTGTATCGAATACGTGATTATAGTTCAGAGAAACAGATCAGTATCTTAGTATTCGACAGCGTTATTTTTATTGAGTCAAGAATTGATTTTCAGTGTGTTATAACATAGTCTTCGAGTTGTAATAGTTTGTCAGCCTTAGTGTGTCAAGTAGAAGTATCTTCGGGAGAAGCTACTTCAAGGCGGACTCGGGAGAGTTCGTCCGACCTTCGGTGGTGTGCCGTGTCAGTGTCGAAGAAGTCGACGGGAGTCGCCGGGCGTTGTTGATGATACAATAGGTTAGGTATAGAAGAGTGATGTCTTCTTGTAAAACATAGCCTATTTGGCAATATTATCAATAACATAAAGTCCGAGGGGTCTGAGGGATTCAGCCCCGCGTTTATATTGTGGTGTGATTCTGTTTACTGTTTCGTCTGTGAATGTTATAACATTCACTGTAGTTCTCAGAATTTCAAATTATATAAACAACAATTATATAAACAAAGAGGCATACAATGTAGCAAATATTATAATGATGTGCTTGTATTGACATGACATATAAAGTTAACTTGTATCAGCAAGTAGTATAATAGTAATTGGTTAAACTTGTATTGGCAATGAGCATGACAATGCGCTAAACTTGTATTGACAAGTAGCAAACTGAATAATTACTTGTATTGACAAGTAATAACTTGAAAATAAAAGCACACGTATACAGTCATGTAAATACAATTAAAGCAATAAATAGTAAAACTCCCACTTGAATTGTCATGAAAAAATAAGTGAAATATAATGCAAATGCCACGTCTGAAATTCTTGATCTGATAAACCCATATCGAAGATACACATATTTTTAATAGTTATGGATTACTAAATCTTAATAAAAGGGACTAAAAAGGATAGATATTATTATAAAATAAGGGGTCAGATTTGGAAGTTGAGTTAAAAATAGGCTAATGGGTTAAATCTACAATTTATGGAAAAAACATGGTAATTAGAAGGAGTCATATATAGAATTTGGGAACGGGAACGGATCCTCTAGTCCGAAACTCCTATCCCGTTTCTGTCCCACTATCTAAAACGACCCCGCTTTAATAAAACAAAGAAAACTGAATCCTATCATCTCGGAACCCAACCGCTATCTACTGGCTTTCTTACTTCCTTCTCCCGATCCTTTTTCTTTTTCAAACGCAAATACGCATCCATCCTTGGTTATGGATCTTCAATCAGAATTTCTAAGTTTAATCTTAACTCTGCTATGTTTCCTTATTATTGCTTGTAGGCTTAGAGCTATTTACTCAATTTCCGGATTTACGTTTCACTTCCACCAATCAAATCACAACCTGAATGAAGAACTACAGGAATTCGTTACCTACAAATGGCAACACCACTCACTTGCATATCTGAACCAGAATGAGAAGAATCTTGCAAATAATGCTTCTTGTTTGATTTACAATGACGCTTGAATTAATTGCTGGATAAATATTCTTGTAGGATTTTACTTTTTGTTTTATCGGGCCTTGCACACAGCTTTGGACTGATTGAAATGGTGATGGAGCAGCCATGGAAACAGAGGAGAGAGAAAAAAAAATGACAAGGGGAGTGAGAGACTAGAACAAGAGATGCGGCTCGAACCTTGAAGCCGATGAGTCGATCAATTTTTAAAATTTACAAGAAACGGTGTCGTTTTAGATAGTGGGACAGGAGTGAGATAGGAGTTTTGGACTAGAGGATCCATTCCGTTTTGGAACTCCTATGGGTTAATTGAAAAGGATAAAACTTGAATTAAGAAAGAATGTGGGAATTGGTCCCGTGACGTCACCCTCTGCCCATTCCCAAAATATGTATCTTTTTATTTCCTCTCTTTCTATCATCATGATGCTGTGCATTCAAGATATCTACTCACATGTATACAAACTTACACACCATCGCACACTTCTGTCCTACACCCTAAACACACCTATTTATACGCACATACACACATACACTTTACTAGTTTGTAGATTCATGGAAGCTCACACACACTTAAGTACATACATCCACACACAACCATATATATATATACACACACACACTCAGATTGAAAAAATATGTATATTCATGCACATACATATCAAGGTTGTAGAAATCGAAAGTCAGTAGTTGGCCGGAGAGTGGCCGACTAGACGACTAGTCTGTCCGACTTTTTTTTCCCTGCCCCTTTAATAAATCAACTGACATTCAAAACAGCGAAAAAAAAAAGTAATTTCAAATTCAAATATACTAACGTAGATATAAACTGGTTTGTGAGAGATGAGAACTAAATTTTTATTTTTTTATTTAAGCATTAAAACGACGCCGTTTTATAAAAAAAATTAATAATTTTTTTTTATTAAAATTGACTTGGTCAATTTGGCCGACTAGTCGGTGATTAATTCATGCAACGATTAAATGAGCCGACTAGGGTGAACTCGGGTCGACCGATGACCGACTAGCGAGTAAGCGCCGACTAATCGGCTGACTAGCCCAGCCCGACTAGTCGGTGATTAATTCATGCAACGATTAAATGGGCCGACTAGGGTGAGATCGATGGCCGACTAGCGAGTAAGCGCCGACTAGTCGGCTGACTAGCCCGAATTTTGCAACACTGATACATGTACAGACACACAACACTCGCAACGCGCACACACACTCACAAGTCACACCCTCTCAAACAAACACACACACACACCCCTACTAACAGTTCTGCAACACTTACAAGCAACATAACACCTATACCCATGCACACAAGCTTATTTACTACACATACACATACATCCAACTTTCTGTTGCTTAACCCACACACATATACTAAATGGAAATTATAAAACACTCGTCCCTTTTGATTATTTTCACTTTATTGAAGACAACCCAAATGGGTTCGTAGGGCGGTGGTGGAAGTAGCAGGATGATGCTGTAACTTTGAATACAAAATTAATGAACGACCAATAAAATTAATACTTGCTGAAGAAAAAAAGAATAAGAACCGATACCTCTCATTGAAATTGGCGTGTGAAATCTTTCACATAATAGAGGCTGCGGAAAATATCATATTGTTTAGCTGAGGAATCTATAATGTATTCCTACTAGGTTTAGGAGTATTTGGATAGGGATTATCAGATTTCAAAAAATCTTCCTCACTAGTAATTAGCGTAATTCAGTTGTTGGAATTCTTGATTCCTTTGGGCTCAAGACATGGGTCCTTGCACATTAGTGAATTGGGCTTGAGTCTTTAACTCAAAGAGATGGGCCTATTATGACATGTAAATTGCAAATAGATGGATTCTCAAGTTAATATTAATTCCCAATATAAATTGGGCTTGGAAATATTAAATGAGTCAAATTGAATTGGTGTTGGGATAAACCCAACATTAGATAAATGAATAAAATGATTGGCCAATTTAATAAATCAACAAATAATAATAATGATAATAATAATAACAATAATAATAATAATAACAACAACAATAATAATAATAAGTGGAAAAAAGTACTGGACATTATATAATCAAGACGAGGGCCAAATATATTATCTTAATTTTATAACTAACCTATGATCAAAATATTATAAATAAGATTTCTGGCAAAGTTTACATATTAATATTTTGTTTCACTTTTTGTGTTACAAATAAATATCAAGGAACAACTTAAAAAAGACGTAATAAATTATATAATATCTTAATTATTTATATGAGTACGTAAAATAATATTTTAGAATTAAATAATAGACTAACATTTTGAGATTTTACAATATATATGCTCATGCTGCATCATTTAGTATTCATAGTCGTGACAACGATCTCCAATAGTGGCCCCATGCGTACTAAACTTTTTGATATCTCTCACAAGCACCAACATGCAAAACATCATGTAGACCCGCCAATAGATCAATATCTTGGCAAAGGAACTCACTGCGATGCAGAGACAACAACACACTATCATGGACTTTTTGTCTAGCCATCATGTTGCAGGATAAAAACAAGGATGCGAGGGGCCTGAGATGGAATGTGTAAATAAGGATGTGGCCAAG
Source organism: Ajuga chamaepitys (assembly GCA_958295605.1). Taxonomy (NCBI): domain Eukaryota; kingdom Viridiplantae; phylum Streptophyta; class Magnoliopsida; order Lamiales; family Lamiaceae; genus Ajuga; species Ajuga chamaepitys. Next base: position 42,461,361 of record OY282508.1, read on the forward strand.
ACGCATGACACACTACAATCCCAATTCATACATACCACATCAGATTTTTCACGGTAATAAGTTATTTTTCGAGGATAAATTTGTTAATTCCTTCTGGAGGACGATGATTGTGACAAGGGCGACCTCGATTCGAGAGCGAATAGTCTTCAAAGAGAGGAGAACAATGGAGATAAGAACATAAGGAGGATGGTTGTGATGAGGGCGACCGCGATCCAAGGGTGAATAATCTCCAGAGAGAGGAGAACAATGAAGATAAGAACATAATTTGATGATATCATTTATTTGTTAGAATATATTTGATTTAGTATAGCTTATCTTTTAGAATATTTCTTTTGATGATTTACGTTTTATTCATTAGGTAATAATTTATTGTCATTAACATTTTAAGATTGAACTTATTAGTATAAATATGTTTCTTCGTTATTGCTTAAAATAGTTGATTTTGATATATAAAAAATAGATTTCTCCCAAATATTCAGTGCTCGGCAATATTAATTACGAATCAACAGTCTATACATATATGTTCTTATACACTCACACTGTGTTAGTTTGCTCACCCTTCAATCAAACGTTTTGAGATTGCACAACTCAAATTTTCAAGGTTGCTCATACTTAAAATGAGCATTGATCAGAATGAAAAAGGTCATTTAAATGACGTTTTGGAGAAATGCACGCATATTAAAAAGGGAAAATTGGTAAAAATATCCCTTAAGTTTGCCATAATTATAAAAATATCCTCTAAGTTTGGCCATTTTTGAAAATGCCTCATAACTTTCAAAAAGTTGGTAAAAATACCCTGTGACCGGGTATAGCCAGTGGCTCTTCCGGTCACAGGCTTATGTGGCGTAAAAATGGTGATTTGGCTCTGAAAATGCCACGTCGACGTCCAGCTATTTATTTCCATTAAAGAATAATGGGGAAAATGACACATAATCACCAACTTGGAGGGAAAATTACCATCAACCTCATCAAATCAAATACATACAATCAACATTAATTCGCAGCAACAATAAACCCTAATTACGTAATCCGGTGAAGATTTGGGGAAGAAACCTTAATCCAGGAAGAAGGTACGAGGAGAGTGAATCCTTGCTCGGAATCAGTGTACCTATCCAGCTCCAATGATTCAGATGCTATGGCGTTGAATTGAGAAAACAGAAATCCGATAATCGAGAGATTATCTTCTGCTCAGACTCAATTTACCAGTAGAAGAAGTGGTAATCGGTTTATTAGCAGCTGGAAATGAAGGAGCATTGATGTGATTTTGAACAATGAGGAATTGAGGATGATGAAGATATGAAGGGGAAACAGAAATGCCGCAAAACGCCATTGAAATTGAAGTAAGGAGCTGCGCTGCTGTAATAAATAGCTGGATGTCGACGTGGCATTTTCAGAGCCAAATCACCATTTTTACGCCACATAAGCCTGTGACCGGAAGAGCCACTGGCTATACCCGGTCACAGGGTATTTTTACCAACTTTTTGAAAGTTATGAGGCATTTTCAAAAATGGTCAAACTTAGAGGATATTTTTATAATTATGGCAAACTTAAGGGATATTTTTACCAATTTTCCCTATTAAAAAATTAAAAACATCATGTATAATACACTTTTTATATTGTCCACTATATATCTTACACATACCAATATAAATTGTGGTGTGATTATGTGTAAAATGTGTGGTAAATAACATACGTGGTATATAACAAATACTGTAGGATTTACCAATCCCGTGATCAAGAAAGCAAATATCATGATATTTAGCCAAAATATTGATTTTTTTTCGGTTAAATGAAACGACATTTTTTGTACAAGCTGTTTCTGTAAATATTTCGGCGAAATATCGCTGCAGTTTTTATCAATTTTGGTATCTATGATGTACATTTGTGTTGTAATATCGCCGATATTTTGCCGAAATGTCGGTGAAATATCAGGTTCTTTTTCAATTTTCTTTCAGATTTTTGGTGGAAATAGTGTAGGCGTAATTGGATTGATCAAAGTACATTTGATTATTCATTCACTCAAATGTCACATGGAGGTCAAAACATATATCAACGATATGACTTTTGAGTCAATCCAAGCTTTCTGATTCATGATATAAATGTTGAGAGAAACAGAGAAATATACAAGTGGCATTTGAATGACTTTTGTCATAATTACTTTCATGTGATAAATTGGTATCAATATTTCTTTGATAAAGATGGGTCATCTATTCCATTTGAGTCTCATAAGCTATTGTTTTTTATTAGTAAGTAGTCTGACAACGTTTATATAAAATTAGTTGTAAACATATAATTTTTTATAAAATTTTAAGACAAATATTTATATTTAGGTTAGTTATAACAATTTGTAAAATATCATATTAAATTTACAAAATTTTAATACATCTTCTAGTATTTCTTAAAAAATACACCAATATTTTTGCCAGTATTGATATTTTGTCGCTGCATGTGATTCACCTTTATGTTGTGGTTGGATGAAAGGATTTGGAAAATAAAGGATTTGATTTTTAATTCTTTGTATTTGGAAATACATTTATTTCAAATTCCTTATTTGGATGTTTAAATTCAAATGAGTGGATTTGAATTGTTTAAACTTTGCCTTTTTTAGTTATTTCTTAACATTTTTTAAAGAATGGTGATAATGAAAATACATGTAGTGTGTGTAGTGTGTAGTATGTGTGTGTAGTGTGTGAAATGCGTGTGAAGTGTGTGTAGTATGTGTGTGAAGTGTGGTATGTGTAATGTGTTGTGTGTAGTGTGTGAAATGTGTGTTATAATGTGACTATACATAAATGAGAGGTAGGATAAATTTATAAATGACTAGATTGTTGAACAAATTCATCCAAAATGAACTAAGAATTTAGGAAAAATTTAAAATTCCTTGATTTAACTTTTTCTTGCCAAATAAATTGAATAAATTTATTGATGAATTTTTAAATTCACCCCTCAAATTCTTCCATTCAAATGAACCTTATGTCTTTTAACATGTTTTACAGGAAAAGGAAAACAACTAAAACCTCATTAAAATAGAAGTGGGAGTAATAATTCCAAACAAGGACAGACAAAGCATTTAATAAACTTCTTAACGCTTATACATAAACTTAAACGGATACTTATTTTGAATGAATATATTATTTCTAACAAAAAATATACTCCATTCATTTTAAAATAATGTATTTTTATCTTTTTTAAAAAAAATTAAGAATTAATAAAATAATAAATATATCCAGACATAATCTATTTAACTAAATATATTGTGTAAAATAATGAAATAATCAACTAAATTAAGCATGTTATTTAGAATAAGATTAAAAAAATTATAATAATATTTTTTGCTAAAGCAATACGATACTTATTTTAAAAAAAAAAATTGTCTAAAGCTGACATTTATTTTAAAAGAATGGGAGTATATATTTTGTGAATTAAAAGAAATTTACAGAGGCTCCGACGGTTTTAACCTGGGTAAAATTGGTTACCATTTTGGAGTATCACAACAATGTAGGGTAGGTGACACACTTTTTCAGTGCTTGTGCTGACCTGACTCCTTCAGTTATCAGAGCTCGTGAACCCCCAAAACCTCTCACTTCTTCCTTTGACTCATTTCTCTGTGCTGTGCAGTACAACATTTCTCTCTCTTCATAATTTCTTCATTATTCTTTACCAAACTGAATAAATTCATATTTCCCAAGTTCGTTTTCTCCCTTTCTCGCTGCTTTTTTGGCACAGGAGCTGATTTCCATCAAATTCACAAGGTATTCGTTTAATTATTCTGGTAATATCATATGCATGTATTTCCGCTCTTGATTTCAGCTGATTTCTTGTATTTACGTGCATTTTCAGGGCAGGCTTAGAATTTTATTCCACATTTATTCTTATAATTTCAATGGAATTTTGAGAAATTAACTGTTTTCTGTTTTTTTTTTTTTTAATCTTTGGGTAGCTGTACCTGCATGTGGTGCGGTGTGCTTAATTCAGCTCAGATCTAGTGTTTTTTTTTCTTTCTGGATAATTTTTCTGTAGAGTCCGTGAAGAAATCGTTTGATTTCTCCACAATTTTGTGAAATTCAAAGGGAAAGAAGAGGTTCTCGAAGGAGAAATTGCATTATCTTTTCTTAATTGGAATTACCTGTTGCGTGGAAGATGAGAAGAAAACATAAAAGAAAAAAATGAGTTTTCTGAAAGATGAAAAGATTTTTTTCTAATTGATGAGTTTTTGCAATTTCCGAGTTAGAAAACTGATTTCTCATAGAATGCATGTAAAGTTCGTTTGATTTCTGAACGAATTTGTAAAATTCATAGGGAAGAATGGGTAGAATCATGGAGAAATTTCATTATCTTTTTGAATTAAGACTATATCACAATAAAAGGGGAAAAATGCATCTTCTACTTGCTGAGTTCATTGCAATACCCAGTGTCTTGCCTTAATAATTTGTATTTTTTCGCTTTACGTTCTGTTTATCTATGGTGCATTTGCATTGTTATCTATATTCCAATGTGTTGAAATGGGACCGTATTGTTGTTTAATAGGTTAATGATGCAAACATTTTAATGCTTAAATTCCCGTGCATGTTTTTATTTGCTATTAAATGAGCTGGTTCGTTTTTTCGAGATACTTGTGGTGATTTGACTATTGTGATATTATTAATTGTGGATTACGTGCTATATCATTTTCAGCGAGATTGAGTCATATGGGAAGCTCAGTAGAGAACAGCTCTGGGGAAGACACTGATGTCAGCGACTCTGAAACTGAGGAGTATGCGGAGAAGGCGTATGAAGAACTGAAGAATGGTAAACACCAGGTCAAATTATCTGATCAGACTTACATGTGCCCCTACTGCCCTAAGAAAAAGAAGGGAGACTTCCAGCATAAGGAACTCTTGCAGCATGCAAGTTCTATTGGAAAATGCAGTTCACAGAAAAGGACTGCAAGAGACAAGGCAAATCATCTTGCACTGGCCAAGTACTTGGAAAGTGACATAGCTGCTGGAGCTGGTCCTTCAAAGCCTTCTGCAGTGGTAGATTCCATTGAAGACCATGACGGAGACGAGATGCTTGTCTGGCCATGGATTGGCATTGTTGTCAACATCCCTACTAGCATTAAGGATGGTCGTTATGTTGGAAAAAGTGGAAGTGAACTGAGGGATCAATTGACGAGTAGAGGATTTAATCCTACTAGAGTGCGGCCTTTGTGGAATTACCAGGGACATTCTGGAACTGCTATTGTTGAATTTCTTAAGGATTGGTCTGGATTTACCAATGCCATGTCTTTTGAGAAAGATTACGACGCTAATCATCATGGGAAAAGGAATTGGCTAGCAAAGAATGAAAAAAAGTCAGGTCTTTATGCATGGGTAGCTCGTGCAGATGATTATAATTCTAATAACATTATAGGAGAGAATCTTCGCAAGATTGGAGATCTTAGAACCATATCAGATATTATGGAAGAAGAAGCTCGGAAGACCAAGAAGCTTGTTGGCAAATTAACAAATGTCATTGAAGCAAAGAAAATGCACTTGCTAGAGATGGAGAGCAAATTCAAGGAGACGGACAGCTCTCTAAGACAGCTAATCACAGAAAAGGACAATCTTCATCAAGCGTATAATGAAGGTTTTTTATGTATAAAGTTCTGATCTATTCCATGTATATCAAACTGAATTAGGCTTCAACTTGAATTTTTGTGTTGATCAGAGATAAAAAAGATTGAGGCGAGTGCCCGAGATCATTACAAGAGGATATTCAACGATCACGAGAAGCTTAAGTTTCAACTGGAAACTCAAAAAAGAGATCTTGAGCGTCGAGGTCAGGAGCTGATGAAACGTGAGACGCACAATGAAATTGAGAGAAAGAAGCTTACCGAAGACCTTGAACAGGTGCTGCATATATTTCTTATTACTCTGAGTGAAGTTGTATCTTCATTTATTGTGGCTAAAATGATTTTTCAGGAAAAGAATGCTAGCATTTTCATTACCTCTCTTAAAATAAGCCATTTTTTTGTACTGATGATGGCTTGACATTATTGAAGTTCCAAGAGAAAGAAGTTATTTCTCATCTGCAGTCTGCCTTATTCTCGTTTATATATAAATCTTTGCCAAGAGCAAGTGATCTATCGGAGTATGTACAAGCCAATGAACCCAAATAATAAATATGTAAATAATAAGTAAATGAATCCTGGATGACCTTCCCATTTGACAGTTTCTATGCGGATTAATTTTTAGTTCTGGTTATAATATGTTTGCTATTTGACCAACTTTATCTTGGATCTGATGTTGCTATTTTTGCAGATTCTGGATATCAGAAGAGCTTTGATGTTCTTTGTTGTTTATTGATCTTTCTGAATGATTATATGGTTATCTCTGACTTATTAAATCTGATTACCTTTCTGTAACCAATATCTGAATCAGGGACAGATACAGGTCTCAGGATATGGTCTCAAGGGGCGAATATATATTTGAACCATCGTTAGCATAAGGGCCTTCTACTGCATGCGGGGAGGGGTGGGGGTGGGGGTGGGTTGAGAACTCTGTATTGAGGTTCAAAATAAAATATATAGGACATAGCTACATATAAAAATGAAATTTTAGAGAATCCAATGGGTTGACAGATCCATCTTTGATCTGGATCATTGTCAAAACGATTTTATGTGGCTTGATGAGCTTGGTTGTGTCGGAGTTACTCCATGTTTTTGTTTTCCTTTTTCAACTTTATACGTAAACTGTGTAAATCAGATGGAGCAAGAAACTTTTTCTGCCACTGGCTTTGTGTGTTTGATATTTCAGTGACTAAGATGTGCTGCATCTTTCACATTTTCAGTCTTTCTTATCTTCATTACTTTGTGACATAATTAAGATGATTGAAGTCCTTTGGCAAGTGCTAAGGAAACAGGTGGCATTTATGTAGATTTCTATATGGTTGTGGTTTCTAAAAGTCTTTTGACATTCTTGGATTTGGGGAAGCATATCAAATAGGAGGTCCTCATACTTCCTATTGGACGTAATGGTCTCATCGTTTTTCTTTAAAACATGCATTAACAATGCATGTCAGATGTCCAACCTCCAATAAAGCACATTTATTATTCTGTTTGAAAAAATCTCCTTATGTGGTTGCTCTTACATTACCATCTGCTCCATTCTGCCCACAACCGTTTTAGATATCACCTTCTGATGGCCTGATTTGATGAGGGAGCTGTAAACTTTTAATCATACTTAATAGTCTATAATTATCTTTTGTGTCGTACATATTGTTCCTTATGGACATCCCTTTTTCCAGAATGCAGTGAAAAACTGCTCACTTCAAGCTGCTGCTGAGGAACAAAGAAAGGCTGATTTAAAAGTGCTGAAGTTGGCTGAAGAACAGAAGGTATTCTATAGTTCTCAGTTCTGTTACATTAGGACTTGTTTAACAGGAGAAACCCAATCAATTATTGGTCTTTGCAATTTCAGAAACAAAAGGAGGAGCTCCATAAGAGAATTATTCTACTGGAGAAACAACTGGATGCGAAACAAGCAGTACAGCTTGAAATTGAGCAATTGAGAGGTAAATTGAATGTCGTGAAGCACATGGGAGATGAAGGCGATCTGGAAGTGTTAGAAAAAGTTGACGTGCTGCTCAAGGCCATGAGGGAGAAGGAGGGAGAGCTTGCTGATTTGGAAGCATTAAATCAAAGTTTAATTGTGCAGGAGCGCATGAAAAATGATGAGCTACAGGATGCTCGGAAAGAATTGGTTAATGTTAGTCTTCTAATTGTTATTCATACATATTTTCCTTATTTTTGTATATAGTTCATATTATGTGTCATCAGGATTTGATAATCTGAAGATTTCGGTATTTAACTACGTAATGAAGGTAAGATACAGCTTTCCATCTTTCTGGCTCCCACTCCTCCATCATATGAGATCCCTGCACTATTAGCAGATCTTTTGATATTCGGGTGGTACATGTCATCTCCCAGAGTGAAAAGTTCATAACTAGACAGTAATTCAGAGGTTTGATTAATTTATCTATCCAAACCTCCTAGCTAATTTCAAACGACAACAATGATTTTGTGTCATATGATTTGATGGGAAAAATGTTTCAGGAGAAGAGAAAAATGTTTCAGGAGAAGAAATCTGCAGTAGCTTATGAATTTTTAACTTGCATATTTCTAGGTTGAGTCAAAACATCTATAACATTTCTTTTTTTGGAATGGTTGCCTCAGCCTGAAGGCTGAAGCTAGGAGTAATACTGTCCTTCAGCCAGATTGATTTGGGAGAGTGTATCAATGTGGGAGAGTCTAGCATGCAATGGACAAAGTTTCTCATTTTATCATGAAACCATGCAAATTCGGCAATTTTTTGTTCTTTAATTGTCTATACTCCTATTGCATATAAAGTTTAGGGAGTAGCTGACGGCTAGCATTCCTTTTCTAGGGCTTGAAAGACATGTCAGTAAGTACTCAAATTGGTGTCAAGAGAATGGGGGAGCTCGATAGCAAGCCATTTCATGATGTAATGAAAAGGAAATATAGTGAAGCCGAAGCAGAAGAAAGATCTACTGAATTGTGCTCGCTGTGGGAGGAGTATCTTAAAGATCCTGAATGGCATCCTATAAAGGTGGTAGACATTAACGGCAAGCATAAGGTATGCAATTAATCATATATGAAGCAGATACTGTATCATAATTTTGTTCTTTTATCTGCTGGCTCCAACAACCATTAGTCTAAAAATTAAATACTTCTTTCAAGTTCTGGAAACTTCAAACTACATATATGCAGCAGTTCTTCATGAGTTTTTTCTTTTAAGAGAAAACGATTCTTTTGTGCATTTTTACCCGTAGCAGTGGAGGCTGAAAATTTGTGTCACAAAACTTTATTTTTAAGGCATTTTGGAGAGAAAATCTTCTGTTTAAAGAAATAGAGCCTTTGGCGTGTCCTAGAAAGTAATGTGGGCCATAAAGGCATAACTTGTGTAAATGCCCCTAGTGGAGTATGTTTTTCTTTTTCGATTTTCACATTCACCCCTTATATACAAGCAAACAAGAATCCTGAAAAGAAAAATGAGTCGAGCCTGCTCGTGAGCTATTCAGAAAAACTCAAGCTCGGCTCCAGTCAACTGCATGCAGAGCTTGAGCTTGACAAACCTGAATCTATGGGGTAGCAAGCCCAATCAAAGTTATAGTATTTCGCTATTTGCCCTTGATATAATTAATTGTTTAAATATATATGTTTATATGAGGAATAGGGTCAAGCTTCTCAATGGAATTCCAATATTGCTTGGAATTTTATTTAATTTTTAAGTCTAGTCGAGTCGAGCTCAAGCTCGGAAAAAAAAAAGTTCAATTGAATTCGAGCAGTGCTCGTGGTCCTAGTGTTTCGGTTGAGCTTGACCTCAAGCCTGGTAGAGGATTGACTCAACTTAGGTTCATTATGCACTAACTACACTTAATTTTTCCAAAGTCGAGATTCTTGCTATAAATTTTTGGTTTGAATATGCTTTTCTAGAGTTACGAGGTTTTTGGTTGATGTTGATCTATATAGAAGCAGTGCCAACAAAAACTGGCTCATGATAGTAAACAATCTCCTTTTTGAGGCTCTTGAAAGAACTGTTTTTGTTGGTGTAGGCTGTGATAAAGGAAGATGACGAAAAACTGAAAGACTTGAGGGAAAATTATGGTGAAGAAGTTTACAACGCAGTGACAGCAGCTATTTTTGAGATAAATGAGTACAATCCGAGCGGGAGATACGTCATTTCAGAGCTGTGGAACTACCATGATGGTCGGAGAGCTAGTCTCAAGGAAGGAGTTGCGGTTCTTCTAAAGCAGTGGAGATATTACAAGAAAAAGAGGGGCATGGAATGACGAGAAGAACGTGTTCGGCCTGGTGAGCTGTACTACTAATAATAGCTTCCTAATCAAATAATCTGAATTCGCTAATGACGAACCCTTGTATGGGAGACTTGAGTATCTGCTAAGTATTTATGACTTGACATTTGTTTGTGGGGAGGCTAATGAAACCTGTGTTCACTTCATTATTCATCCTTTCCCTTTATGTTCTCCTTTCTTTAGCTTTGGTGCAATTATCATCCTACACCCGCCGAGCTTGAACCTTTGAGCAAAAACACGCATGTAGCCTGGCGTGGGACTTCGACGTTCAAGTTAGTTCTTGTTTCATTCCGTAATCAAATAATCATTTCTGCAACTACGATATCATAATTATAAAAGACGTTTTGTAAACCTACCTTTACTATAGAGAAATGGAGCATTTACAGGTGTCCCTTAATGCTCATTTTATGTAATTAGGTGTCCGTTTACTAATGGGTATCCTCATCACATATGAGTGTAATAATTAATTAAACCTAAATAAATCTATTTGTTACCTGATCTGCATCACAAGGGGTTTAGCTTGGCGACGTTAGTCTGACGATAGGTACTTATTTCAATTTGAAAAAGGCTCGAATTCAAGTCACTAAAATACCCTTCAGGAACAATTAAACCAAAAAATAAATCACAAAAGTTTATTTGAAGTTGGCCAGAGTTTGTTTTACCAGCATTTTTTTATATCCAGCTTGGAGTTGTAGCATTTAATTAAGATATCAATATTTTTGTTGAACTTGATCAAACACTTGATTTCTTTTCCGGAAATCAATTCACTCAAAAAGTTAGCAAATAAATTATTAAATTATTTATGTTAGTTTTTTTTGCCAGAAATGCAAAAAGCAAATTAAGTTCGTGATTTATTTTGCAGAAAAATTAAATCTCGTGTTAAATTTCCAATTCGGCGGAAATCGCATTTTTTGAAAAAAATTAAGCCAATCACTTATAATTCCCTAGTGTGTGTGATGGGGGGAGAGAACGCGTAATATTCTGTTCGTAAAGTAAATTATGAATCTATAATTTTAATATCACTTTTAAATTAATCAAAATAAATAACGAGGTTAACTAAATTTGCAATGTATCATGACAAACTTTGAGGCCAAGCTTTATAAAATTATTGTCATTTTATATCTTCTAAGTACAGTAGATAAAATCCAAATATGTCCAAATTACTCCCAACAAACATTTGGAAATCCTAAATCACTTCGATCCTCTCATGTTTTTTGAAAATCTGATCTTAGGGCCCGATCTTGTCAAATTAGTAGCATGAGTTGAGTTTAAGAAAATGCACCCCTAATTTTTGTTATGAATATAAATATGAATACATTAAATAATAAATAATATTAAAAAATTACTATCTTGTTAAATATAGCCCGTCGCACTAGATTTTGAAAAGAAGACTCCAAACTAAGAAAGTAAAATAAAAAAAGTAAGCAAATAAAATAATAAACTTAGAAAGTTATATATATATATATATGAATGAGTTTTCAATGGTTACTTATTTTTTTAACCATGGATGATTAACATGAGAATGTGTGTAGTATTAAATGACACTTTACCTACTATAGTGAGTTAGAGATAATTATATATATATATATACATATTAATTCATGTAATAAGATTCCTTAAGAATCTTTAGATTCAAACGGCCATCTTGGTATTTTAAAGATAAGTAATTAATGTTAGTTTATTGAAAATTGCAACTACAATTAATAACATACATTTAATATCTAATCTTTCTTTAGGTATATTTAGAAAAAAATGACTTTTTTAATTAATTCATCCAATGCAAAAAAAAAAAAAAAAAAGATAAAAAAAATAAAAAAATTATAATAATAAATTAAATTTATAAGTAATTTTAAGTAAACTACAAAGTTTCGCTTGTGATAAAATGATTGTAGGTAAAGTTACACTATACAGCTTCACTTGTGATAAAAGTGATTATAGGTAAAATTACATTTTAAAGTTTCACTTGGAATAAAAGTGATAGTAGGTAAAATTACACTATAAAATTATTTATTAAAAAATACAAGGAAAAAAAAATTAAAATCCTACTGAAAAAATAGTAGTTTCACGCAAGATTTGTGGGATCAAATCGGAAGTCATATATCTCTTAAAAGAAAATGAAATAAAAAATAGAAACGGGTTTTAGCGAGTTGGCGGTCTAGCGGGACAATTGATTTTGGACGGTTTTCAACAGATGTATCTGGGTTAATGGTATATCCAGTTAATTAGCCCTACTAGATCGGACTAGGGGTTGATTCGAGGTTGTACCATTTGACCCAGCCAGTTTGGTTCCACAAATCTTTGATTCACGATATTCGTTTGACCCTTTACAGGAGTCAACAAGTACTCACCATTTGACCTAATTCAACTTTTCGGATTAACAAGTACCTACCATTTACCTAATTTGGCTTATGGACTTAACAGGTACTCATTATTTGCCCCGATTTGACTTATCGGGTCAATAAGGTACCAATATTTGGCCCGTTTGACTTCTCGGATCAACAAGTACCCAGTATTTGAGCCGTTTGGCTTCTTGAATCAATAGGTACCCAGTATTTGGCCAATTCGGCTTATCAGCTCAACAAGGTACCCCTATTTTACCCGATCCGACTTATCGGATCAACAAGTACTCAATATTTGACCCATTCGACTTCTTGAATCAACACGTGCCAACTATTTTACCCGTTCGACTTCTTGAACCAACAAGTACCTTCTATTTGATTGATTCGACTGAACGGCTCGACAAGGCACCACTATTTGACCCGATTCGACTGATTGGATCAAGACGTACCAACCATTTGATCGATTCAACTTATCGAATCAACAAGGTACCATTGTTTGGCCCGTCGGGCTTCTCGAAACAACATGTACTAACTATTTGACCTGTTCGACTTCTTAAATCAACAAGTACTCACTACTTGACCGGTTAGGCTTATCGGCTCAACAAGGTACCACTATTTGACCCAATTCGACTTATCGGATCAATAAGTACCCAATATATGATTCGTTCGGCAACTCGAATCAATAAGTACCAATTATTTGACCCGTTCGACTTCTAGAACCAATAAGTACATTCTATTTGACCGATTTGGCTGAACAGCTCGACAAGATACTATTATTTGATCCGATTCGACTTATCCGATCAAGACGTACCAAATATTTGATCGATTCAGCTTATTAGATCAACAAGGTACCACTATTTGACTCGATCGTCTTCTCGAATCAACATGTACCAACTATTTGACCCGTTCGACTTCTTGATCAACAAGTACCCGCTATTTGACCGATTCGGTTTATCAGCTCAACAAGGTACACTATTTGACCTAATTCGACTTATCGGATCAAGACATACCAAGTATTTGACCCGTTTGGCTTATAGGCTAAATAATTTCCCACAATTCAGCTTAACGACTCAACAAGGTACCACTATTTGACCCGATTCGACTTATTTGATCAAGACGTACCAACTATTTGACCGATTCGGCTTATCAGATCAACAAGGTATCACTATTTAACTCATTCAGCTTCTCAAATTAACATGTACCAACTATTTGACCCGTTCGACTTCCTGAATCAACAAGTACCCACTATTTGACCGATTCTGTTTATTGGCTCAACAAAGTACCACTATTTAACACGATTCAACTTATCGAATCAAGTCGTACCAACTAGTTGACCAGTTTAGCTTATCGACTAAATAATTCCCCACAATTCGACTGAACGTGGTACCACTATTTGACACAATTTAACTTATCGATTCAAGACTTATCAACTATTTGACCGGTTCGGCTTATTGGATCAACAAGGTATCAATGTTTGACACGTTTGGCTTCTCGAATCAACATGTAGCAACTATTTGACCCTTCGGCTTCTTGAATCAACAAGTACCCACTTTTTGACTGACTTCTTGAATCAACAAGTACCCACTATTTGATCGATTCGGTTTATCGGCTCAACAAGGTACCATTATTTGACCCAGTTCGACTTATCGGATTAAGAAGTACCAACTATTTGACCTGTTTGGTTTATCGGCTAAACAATTTCACACAATTTGGCTGAACAACTCAATAAGATACCACTATTTGACACTATTCAACTTATGGGATCAAGATGTGCCAATTATTTGACTAATTCGGCTTATCGGATCAACAAGGTTCCACTGTTTGACCCGTTCGGCTTCTCGAAGCAATATGTACTAACTATTTGATCTGTTCGGCTGATTGAATCAACAAGTACCCATTATTTGATCGATTAGGTTTATCGGCTCAATAAGATACCACTATTTGACTTGATTTGACTTATCAGATCAAGACGTACCAACTATTTGACCCGTTTTGCTAATCGACTAAACAATTTTCCATAATTCAACTTATCGACTTAACAGGTACCTAATATTTGACCTAATTCCACTAGTTGTGTCTTCATGATTTTTTTACGTGTCATGCCACAAATAATTAATGCTCTATTTTTAATATTCAATATGGATGTTAAATTAAAATTAAAAAAAATATATTAATTTGATATATCCTATGCTATAAAGGATTCGAAGTGAAAGTATCATTTGACAAAAAGAAAATCAACTCGATATATCCTAGGCTATAAAGATTAGAATGGCAATATCATTTGTGTAACAATTATATAAATAAATAAATAAACAAATAAAAGCAATAAAAAAATATATAATTAATAGAAAAAAGCGGGCAACTGGGCATACAAAGCAAAATGCAGCATATACTCCCAATAAAATAAACAACATTGAATAATAATAAAATATATATATATATATATATATATATATATATATATATAATAGAAAAAAGTAGCAGTTGTGCATACCAAGCAAAAGTGCCGCCTATTACACAAATAAATAAACAACGCAACTGAGTTTATTAAAGAAAACTAGTAATTATAAGGTTTATTAATTACATAGCTATTATTAATGAAAAGTTAAATTGAATATTTATTTGTTTAAAATTAGTGGGTAAAGTGAAATAGTAATTCTGATATTTAATGATTCTCATCAATCAAGGTGCATGTAGTACATTTAATAAGATTCAAGTATCAATAATGCTTACTATAATGACAAAAAAGGACATAGACATTTCACTTTTATTAAAATTTAATTTTAAAAAAAAAAAATGACACATTATCAATGTTACCTACATGTCATCAGGTTGCCCATCTTCTCATCATTAAATGTGTTGTATTCTTTTTAGGTGAATTAATAGCATGATCCAACTACTCAATTCATCCCATCCTTTGATTTTTGATCCAAGGGCTAATATTCGGTCACCATCCATGGTGATAAAATGGAAGTAACCATTAAAACCTTGGTTGCTAGCACACTTTCGCTAGAAATTATTAATAACTGCAAAATAAGAAGAGATACAAATGTTAAACAATACAATCGAACTAATAGAAACTATTAATAAAGGCAAAACAAGAAGAGATAAAAACGCTAAGCAGGAGGATCGAACCTACATCTTACAAAATAAAATTACACCATTTTACTATTGCCCATCCACACCATTACAACAATGTTTTTCATCAATATATATTAACTAACATTACAAAAAATTGAAGGCCCTTAAAATTCTCGTTTTCTCGGTGGTCTGAGGCGACAATCTCTTTGGCCTCAAGTGAGGACCAACCTTATCTGATATCTATGTGTAGTTTGCAGCAAAGTTAGAGGGTTTTTGACCGAACTTATAAGATCTTTAAATCATCTTATAAGATGTTCAAGAGCTTATAAGCTCTCAAAATGTGTTTGGGTTTTTTTTTTTAAAAGGAGCTTATAAGAGGTATAATTAAACTCCCCAAGAGCTTATAAACTCTTTTTAAAAAAGTATCACCTCTCCACCTTTTTCTTAAATACACTTTTTCTTTTTTTGTAATTATAATTACAAAAAGATCTTATTTATCAAAAAACACACTAATATCTTATAAGTTGTTGAGATCTTATAAGTTATATGATCCAAACACTTCTATAGCTTATTTTAAAATAAGACCATACAACTTATAAACTCTAAAAATATCTTATAAAATGTGAGAGCTTATAAGATGTTTTCAATAAGCTTAATCATACACCCTCTTAGGGGATGTTTGCATTTACTTTTTCTAAGTGATTTTCAACTTATAGTTAGAGAAAAATTATTTTATAGTAATTGCAAAACCAACTTCTACTTTAAAAAAAGTGCTTCCAATGTAAAAGTTAAAAGCATAAATTTAATGATTTTCTCTACTCAATGGAAATTCTGTAAATAATATGATATTTTTTAAAAGACATAAGTGATTCTATAGCAAACGCTCCAACTTCTACTTTTATTGGAAATCTCTTTTTTCTTTTGCAAACACTACCTACTTTTTATATAAGTGGATTTTATTAGAATTTCTAATTTTAATAATTTTTTCAAAAATAAAAGTAATAGCAAACACCCCCTTACGTACGAAGGGAGGAAACACTGTCATTATAGGCTCTAACATATAAAAACTGGAAATGCAAAATCATACTCCCTCTGTCCCTCTTAATTTTGCGAGGCTGATCGAACACGGATGTTAAGAAAAATTTGCTTTTATTTTTAAGTAGACTTTATCAAAAGGTGTAGATTGAGGGTGGAGATTGTGAGAAAAAATTATTTTTTAAGGATGTGCAAAGTTAAGTGAGACGCACGAAAAAGACAAGTGTGTAAATTTAAGTGGGACGGAAGTAGTATAAGTTTATAATATAAAGTTTGTTAATTTTAAAAAGCCGTGTTAAATTTATAATTTTGTAAAAGTTTATTATTTATTTTGCAATTATGTTTAATTTTTATTTGAAGACTATTACTTATCTTTTGCATCATGGGGTGTCATTGTTTTACACAAGTTCTGTAAAAAGATATTAGGTTAAATCTGGATTTGAGGATGTTTAATCTCGAATGAATGATTTGGAGAATTAAATTGAGTTCGTAACAAATAAACCGTTAATCAGTTCCCAAAAAAAGAATATCCATAATATTTTTTGAAAGAACCATAATGTTTAAGATAAGTTGTAGATACACGATATATCCTCAGACTTCGTTTACTTTGATAGATAATTTAGGATAGTGACATTGTATTTAGCTCATCTAGTGTTTACTTGGGTGGAAATAGAAAGCCAATTTATCCATCTGATTTTGAAATTTGGATGATACCTTGGATAATAATTCAGGCTCTCCCATGATAATGTTGATACGCAAATTTCGTATCCAATTAAAATGCGTCACGTTATAAAATATATGTTGAATATCAATTTTATATTGATTATTTTAATATTAGGAATTGGATAAATAATTCCTAAGTTAAATAGTCAATTTAATTGGTGATTTACTATATATTTTATTGACCAATGCGAAGCCGCCACGTGTCAAGATAATGCAGATATTACTGAATTAAATTAATTAATTTAGTAATTATCCAAGAAGATGAGGATAAACATCAAGTTATGGTGGACCAATCAGAATGCTCCATGTGTCAAATTGTTGCAGTAATTATTAAATTAAAACAATTAATTTAATAATTATCTTATGGATAATGATATTGTGAAGGATCAATCATATCGCTCCATTCAGACTCAAGTCCATTAGGGTTTTCCCATCCTACAACTATAAATAGGGCCTCATTCTCCACCAAAATGACAACAACACAAGTCAAGAAGTGAAAACACAAGTTGAGAGCTTCAAGAATTGGAAGAACTCCAAGAAATCCAGAAGACTCAAAGTTCTTGATTCGAAGACATTTTTCAAGATTCGAAGACGTTCAAGCCGTTCGGCCTTCGGACAACGTTATTGAAGAACAACTAAAGAGACGGAGGAGATCAAGAAGAATATTTCGCTCCAAATCATCAAATTCAAAGAAAACATTCGAAGAGAAGAATCAGAGGATTGAAGAATAGAGGTTGTAATCTACAAAGTTCTCCATTTGATACAATTTGGATTTAATTTGTACAATTTTTGTGTTTGTTAATTCAATACACGAAATTTGTTATTACAAATTTGGCACGCCAAGTGGAACATCTCTACCTCTCATCTTTTCTCCTCAACCAACAACTGAAGATAGTGTTATGGCGTCTCATAAGATCGCGCTGACGAAGATCGCTGCAACAAACTCTCCAACTGCAAATGCCAATGTCATCACAAGGAGTATATCAAGGCAATCACAATCATTGACATCTTCAGAGGAAAATACTTCATCCGGAGCTATTGAGAAGTCTGTGCCAGACATTGTGGATAGCAATAGAGATGAAAAAGACAACTATGCATGTTCTACTCCTCGCTCTACATCAAGCTCTTCATCCGCTCCCGACATTGCTCCGGTGATGATGACAAATAGTTCAACTCTGGAGGAACAACTTGCAAGTCTAACTAAAGTCATTGAAGGACTTACAAAATATGTCCAAGAGCAGGACTTGAAGATTGAAAACCTGAGGAGTAAGATTGACAACTGCGATACAAGTCATGTTTAGGGGAAAGAACCAACTGAAAATCAAGGCGACTTTGAAACGTCTGCAAAACGCGATGTAATTGACAAGGAAACGCCTCTAGAAGAGATTCAAGTATCTGTTGATGGTATGATTCCCGTTGACCAACTCAAGGAGATCATCATGGGGACTATCAAAGACAAATTCTAGGGGAGCTCAAAGTCTTCTTTCACATTCACCAAGCCATATACTCAACGAATCGACAACTTGAAGATGCCAATGGGTTATCAGCCACCCAAGTTCTAGCAATTCGATGGAAAAGGCAACCCTAAACAGTATATCGCCCACTTCATTGAGACATGCAATGATGCCGGAACTTATGGTGATCACTTGGTGAAATAATTTGTTCGATCTCTGAAGGGCAATGCATTTGATTGGTACACCGACTTGGATGCAAACTCCATTGACAGTTGGGATCAATTAGAACAACAGTTCCTCAATCGTTTCTATAGTACTCGAAGAACCATCAGCATGATTGAGTTGACCAGCACGCGGCAATGGAAAGAGGAGGCCGTAGTTGACTACATCAACCGATGGAGGAATATGAGCCTCAATTGCAAAGATCGTTCGTCAGAAGCTTCCGCGATTGAAATGTGCACTCAAGGAATGCAATGGGGTCTTCGATACATCCTCCAAGGAATTCGACCAAGGACATTTGAAGAACTAGCAACAACAGCGCATGATATGGAGCTAATTATGGATGAAGTTGGAGTCGATGGACCCCCGATTCACGAGTCTCATAAGTTCAACAATGGGGGCAAGTCTTTCGCCAAAAATCAAAATCAAAATAGAGACTCCATGGTTGTTAGTGCGATGCCCATCAAATTCCGAAGAAGCAACGATGCCATGGGAAAGAATATCCCTCAAGACAGTGAGCAAAGGAAATCAACTTTGAAGGAGAAGCAGCAAAGGACTTATCCGTTCTTGGACTCCGATGTCTCTGGAATATTCGATGATTTGATCAAAGAAGATCTCATCGAGCTGTCAGAAATGAAGTCGCCTGAAGAAGCTGGACAAACTGATGACCCAAAATACTACAAGTACCATCGCTTGGTAGGCCATCCAATCCAGGATTGCTTCATATTCAAGGACAAGGTCATGCAGTTAGCCCGACAAGGGAAAATAGTGTTAGATGAAGGCAATGTAACAACAAACCTTACAACTATCTTAGAAGATAATGGCCTTGGTGACACCCTATGCTACATGAAAGACAAATAAGGAAGCAAATACAAAGATAGACATGTAGAAGAGGAAGATGTTGAAAAGACCCTACTTGATCTTGAACATGGTGTACGAATTGGTCCCTTAAACGGGGAATTCTTGAAGTTCACTTGAGCCTGATGCCAAAAAAAGAAAAGAAAAAAAAAAAAAAAAAACTCCTGGCCCGCATGAGGATAAACTGTGCACGGCGACCACCAAAGGTAAAGTATGTGGTTAAAATGCTAACTTACCCCACTTTGGCTAAAGTGGTTAAAGAATAGTCACTCCTGGCCCGCATGAGTACACTGTGCACGGCACCCCCCCCCCCCCCCGAAAATAAAACACAAAGTGAAAATTTGAACTACGTTATGACTTGATCCTTCTAACCGGGGTACGTAGGCAGCTTAGAATTATTCTAAGTTCAGTCATACAAATACATATATTGTGTTTCCCTCTCCTAAGTTGCTTCGAGTTTAGGGATTCAAGCTCCAAGGGTATCAAGTTATCCGATTTCGTCAAATTGGGTTGTCAAACTCAACTTCAGATAAATCCACTTCTCCAAGTCAAGTATGTCAAATCCATCCAAATATACCATGTTGAAGATTCAACTTCCAAATTCAAGAACTCATTGGTATGAGTATAGACTACCAAGAAATTTCAAGTTCAAGTTCAAGGCTCCTTGACACGAGTTTAAAAGGTCTTTAAATCAAATTCAAATCCAAATCAAGGCTCCTTGATACGAGTTTAAAAGGTCTTCAAAATTCAAGTCCAAATTCGAGTACTCCTCGATACGAGTATAAACTTCTACAAATCCAAATGAAGAACTCCTTGATACGAGTATAAACTATCTATGAATACAAATTCAAGTCCAAATGAAGAACTCCTTGGTATGAGTATAAACTATCTACAAGTCCAAATCCAAGTCCAAATTCAATAACTCTTTGATGAGAGTATAAAAATATCAATATGTCGGGAGAAATTCCGAAAGTCAGTTCGAGACTTATCCACTCCAAGACACATCGTCCGTGAACAAGTCTCAAGGGGACATTTGTTGATACACAAATTTCGTATCCAATTAAAATGCGCCACGTTATAAAATATATGTTGAATATCAATTTTATATTGATTATTTTAATATTAGGAATTGGATTACCAATTCCTAAGTTAAATAGTCAATTTAATTGGTGATTTACTATATATTTTATTGACCAATGCGAAGCCGCCACGTGTCAAGATAATGCAGATATTACTAAATTAAATTAAATAATTTAGTAATTATCCAAGAAGATGAGGATAAACATCAAGTTATGGTGGACCAATTAGAATGCTCCATGTGTCAAATTGTTGCAGTAATTATTAAATTAAAGCAATTAATTTAATAATTATCTTATGGATAATGATATTGTGAAGGACCAATCTAATCGCTCCATTTAGACTCAAGCCCATTAGGGTTTTCCTATCTTTCAACTATAAATAGGGCCTCATTCTCCACCAAAATGACAACAACACAAGTCAAGAAGTGAAGACACAAGTTGAGAGCTTCAAGAATTGGAAGAACTCCAAGAAATCCAGAAGATTCGAAGACATTCTTCAGGATTCGAAGACGTTCGACATTCTTCAAGATTCGAAGACGTTCTTCCTCAAATTCATCAAGAAAGAAGTAGTGTTCAATTCGGAATCAAGTCTTGATGAATTAGCGTTCAATTTGGAATCAAGCCGTTTGGCCTTCGGACAACGTTATTGAAGAACAACTAAAGAGACGGAGGAGATCAAGAAGAAGATTTCACTCCAAATCATCAAATTCAAAGAAAACATTCGAAAAGTTCAAAGAAAACATTCGAAGAGAAGAATTAGAGGATTGAAGAATAGAGATTGTAATCTACAAAGTTCTTCATTTGCTACAATTTGGATTTAATTTTTACAATTTTTGTGTTTGTTAATTTAATACACGAAATTTGTTATTATAAATATAACAAATAGTTTACCCAATATTTATAATAACATTAGGAAAAATTCATAAAATAAATCTGAAATATTTTTTTATGCAAACTACTATTGATTTGGAATTAGAGAATACAATCCCAACAAGCAAATACATTCGAAAACTATTGAAGCAAATCCACTTCTCAAGATGCTCGAGCTCTAGTAATTAGATGCTTATTTAAACAATCAACCATTGTCGTGGTTGGAGGAGATAGACCCGATTTGAATTAATATTGCAATAGATCTGATTAGGAGCCAAAACAGTAGTAAGTTTAGAAGAAGATGATAATCTAATTTAGGGTATGGGTTCTATAGTTATATTATATGGTGTGTTAAGTAAAACTAGTACTATTCCCGTGCGATGCATGGAAGTTATTTAAAAAGTAATGATTTTAATAAAACTAAATATGATATAGTCTAATATTTAAATATGTGATTGTTTTATCCTAATAAAATATTTTTTTAAATGTAGAATAAAACATAAATAAAATTATAAGTAATGTGAATATAAGTTTCTCGCATGTTCTACATGAATTTAATATAACTCACTTTATATATAGGTATATTATATAGGTATATATATAAAAATTAATATTAAGATAAATATCTTTTTCAAAATGTTCATTTCTTATCTTTGAAATCCAAACACACATTTAGTGTGTCTGCTTCATTATTCACCTATATGAATTATAACTTAATTAATTATGAATTTTAAAACAAACATAAATATCTAACTATCAACTCATATTATTAAATAAAATAAATTGAATAATGTTATAAGAAAATTATTTTTCTTTATTTTTTCCAGTCTACTTTAAATATTTAAATTTATCTAAATAAAGTTTTAAATTCTAATTATAATTATTTACCTTTAAAAAAATATTAGTTGCAAGTTTTAATACCTTACTTGGTATTATAGATATACAAAGAATAACAAAATAAAAAAATAACAAAATAAGATTCAAAAGTTATTCAATAGTTGGAATAATAAAATAAAACATCTTTTGTTTTTTCAATAGTTCGAATGACAAAATAAAACATATGAGTTCTTCAATATTTCTTAATACTTTTATATATGTGTTGAAAAGTTTCAATTAAATTATACGTTTATATTGTAAATAGTAGATTCATCTAAAGATACACATTGACTAATGTAAAAGAATTGCTTATGTTGCAAAATGTGAAAAAAAGACATAATTGAGATTGGTTAATGTGACCAAGTATTGTTTAGGTTGCAAAGTCTAAAAAATATATATAGTTTAAGTTGGTTAATTTTGCTTATTTAAAAGAAGTTTAGTTGCAACTTGTATAATAACATAGTTTAGGTTGCAAAGTGTAATTATTTATAGAAAAGTAACATTAATATATGTAAAATATAAAAAAGTAATATTTTTTAAAGATTAATTACCATATATAAAGTTATATATATATGAGCGAAAGTCACTCATATATAGTTTTGTGATTTATCAACAAAAATAATTATTATAACAAATAAACATTAGCAAATTTAATAATTTAATAAGATGATTATAAATCAAATATAAACCATCGCTTTTAATTCGATAAAGTATGTGTTCAATTGTATATACAACGATTTTTCTCTCAATGTAATAAATGAAGAAAGCTTGAGACAATTCAAGTCAAATAAATCAAACTGATTATTTGTCATTTTAATGAAATAAATTTGTAAAAGAGAATTATTTGAATGATTTTTAATTTTGTTCCGAATCAATGCTATATTTGTTTTGCAACCTACAATAAATACTGAAATCTTACTCAAATAATCAACAAACAAATAATATAATGTTTTAAATAGAATATTATATATATATATATATATATATATGTATATATCATATGGATGTCAAATCGAATATCATCAAAAGATAATTAATTTGATATAGTGTACATAATAAATATATTAGAAATGAAAAAAAGATATTTGCAACTTTAGAAAGTAAAATTAATTTTTGATTCTTACCAAATGTGACAACTTATCAATCACAGTCTAAAATTATAGGCTGGAAAGTGTTACTTACAGAAGTGTCCCTACTGTGGCTTATATGTATAAATATATATAGATTTTTTAATTTATAAAATAATTTTTAAATTCTAACTATAAATAATTTAAAATATCCATGAAATATATAATAAACAGAACAATGATATCTTATTTGGGTAGTTCATATGTAATGTAAAGTTAATATTATTTTTCTTTATGTCCCTACTTTTATTTTATATTTTTTTAATTTATCTAAATAAACTTTCAAGTTCTAATTATAAAGTTAGATTTTCATTTGCAACTTTTGAGATTTCATTTGGTGATTTCAAATATACTTAAATAATTTTATTTAATAAATTTTTATTTTAACAAAATAAAATTCAAAAGTTATTTAATAATTCAAATAACAAATTAAAGTCTATGTGCTCTTCAAAATAAATGGATATTTCCGTATTTTATATGGTATTCTAAATTATCTATATAAATGTTATATTTTTCTTACAAATAATTTATTTATTTGAAGATAAAAATTGATTAATGCGGAAAAAGCTATTTAGATTGTTAAGAGTAAAAAAGACAGTTGATGTTGATTAGTGCGACAAAGTATTATTTAGCTCACAAAGTTTAAAAATATATATTGAATATTAGTAAAAATTTAAAAAATTTAAAAAAGTTTGCAAAAATTAACAAATGTCATAATTTAGGCTGCAAAGAATAAATTTCCTTAAAAAAGTAATTTTGACAAAATAAACATTATTAAAAATTTAAAGATAAATAAAAGAAAGTTATGAATATACCAAAAATAGAAAAAGTTACTAATTATAGTCTAAATTTTTTGGAGGGAAAACTAAAATGACATTAATGCCCTCCATTTTACTTTTATATATATAGATGAAAGAAAAATTTAAGTGTGGTACACACAGAAAAAAAAGTGGTGCAAATACAAATACAAATACCTACTTTTAATTTTGTTTCCATATAAATAATGATAATGATTTTGTTTCCATATCAATAACGTTAGGCCTTCCCCAATCATAATACCCAAAAAGCAGGTATTTTGCTGCCACATCAGCGCCACCTCAAAAGCAAAAATACCCCTACCTCCAAAACAAAACTCCTCCCCAACAATATACCCAAAAAGTAGGTATTTCCGTGGGACCCACCTTAATTTTCTATTTATCCCATTCATATTTTTATTTATCATCTATATTATAATTAACTTATTTCGGATAAATAATTAATAATTAAATATTCTGATTATTTTAACTTTTTAATATTTTAGGATATTTTCGAAAAAAAAAATGCCAAAAAAATAATATTAATTTTTTTTATTACGTAAATAGTAAAAATACAAATTGAAAGCTCACACCGTACAATTAAAAAAAAAAAAAAATACCCGACAACAACAACGCCTACGAAGTTGATATTTGGAGGCGATGCTTCTTCTCCGGAATTCGAAGAATTGAACCATTGCGTCCACGGATTTTTATCCATTATTTTTTTTTTTTTGGGTGTGAGGAGGAGAAGAGAAGAAATTTATCTTGAAAATTGAAATTTGAGAGTAGTAGGTAAATATGGGGAAAATGGTGAAGTGGGAAGATATATTTATAGGGCAAATTTAATTTTTTAAAAATTAAAAATTATTTTCTAAAAGCTACATAATTTCAGTAAAAAGAAAAAAAAAAAAAAAAATTGGAGCCGTTGCAATAACGGCTATTTTTCAATACACACATATCTCAAATATACACACAAATATACACATATTGCAGCCAAAAAAAAAAAAAAAAAAAAAAAAAACGAAAAAAAAAAAAAAATATATAGTGGGGGACAAAGCCTGCAGGCCGCGGGGCCCACAGCGCACGCGCTTTGCGCGCGCGTGGTGCCCACGCGCCGGGGCTGTCCCCCTATTTCCGTGCGCGTTGCGCACAATCGATGCCCTCCACCAGTCGCGGGCCCACCACAATACCTGGGTAGCGGATTCGCTACCCGGGTTTATTCCCCACCCACCCAAAATGCCCTCCCAATGGTGAATACCTCATTAATGGGTATTTCACCTTTTGCCAACTCAGCAAAAAACCTTCCATTGGGGAAGGCCTTAGCGCGTATGCATTAGGCCTTCCCCAATGCACAACCTCAAAAAGCAGGTATTTTGCTGCCACGTCAGCGCCACCTCAAAAGCAAAAATACCCCTACCTCCAAAACAAAACTCCTCCCAACAATAAACCCAAAAAGTAGGTATTTCCGTGGGACCCACCTTAATTTCCTATTTATCCCATTCATACTTTTATTTATCATCTATATTATAATTAACTTATTTCGGATAAATAATTAATAATTAAATATTCTGATTATTTTAACTTTTTAATATTTTAGGATAATTTCGAAAAAAAAAAAATGCCAAAAAAATAATATTAATTTTTTTTATTACGTAAATAGTAAAAATACAAATTGAAAGCTCACACCGTACAATTAAAAAAAAAGTAAAAAAAACCCGACAACAACAACGCCTACGAAGTCCCGACATATTTTAAATCTAGCTAACTATTTTCGGATCGAGCCCAAACATGCTCAATTAAATCCTGCCGAAGCTGGAGATGTTTCTGCTTATCCCGAAGTTGGACACCTCTTCTAACGTAGTCAGCGAATGCTCCAGTTGATCCTTGACTTACGTGGGGCGGCGGTATGGCGTAATTGGGATCGTCGGACCAATCGATCGCTGCATTTCCTTCATTTTCGATAATCATGTTGTGCAATATAATGCAAGTTAACATTATATCCTTCAAGTTATTCTTATAACAAAAACGACTAGGACCGTGAATCATAGCAAAACGCGCTTGAAGCACTCCAAAGGCTCGTTCGACGTCCTTTCTAGCAGCCTCTTGCAGTACCTTGAAATGTTGTCTCTTCGGACCTTGGGGACATTGAAAGCTTTTCACAAAAGTAGCCCACTCTGGATAGATTCCATCGGTGAGATAGTATCCTTGATTATATTGCTTACCATTGATTGTGAAATTAATGGAGGGACCAACTCCTTGCAACGTTTCCGTAAACAAAGGAGACTGATTGAGCACGTTTATGTCGTTGTTGGAGCCTGCTACTCCAAAGTAGGCATGCCATATCCATAGATCGGCAGAGGCAACCGCTTCGAGCATGATTGTTGGGACGCCATAATCACCTCGTGTGAATTGGCCCTTCCAAGCTACCGGACAGTTTCTCCATTCCCAGTGCATGCAATCAAGGCTTCCTAGCATTCCGGGAAATCCGTGCCTTTCTTCGTGCATTTGTAACAGCCGCTGGCAATCATCGGCGTTAGGCTTTCTCAAGTAGTATCCACCAAACACTTCGATCACACAGCGGCAAAATTTAAATAGACATTCCACAGCGGTTGTTTCGGCAACACGTAGGTACTCGTCCCATTGATCAGCAGGTCCGCCATACGCCAATTGGCGGATGGCAACCGTACACTTCTGGAGTGGAGAGAACCCCTTTTGTCCAGTTGCATCGACCCTCAACCGGAAATATTCATCGTGGCCTTCCAATGCATCAACTATGCGCAAAAATAACTCTCTCGACATACGAAAACGCCGGCGAAATGTATCGCTTCCGTATATCGGATCTTCAGAGAAGTAGTCGAGGTAGAGTCTTGCATGCCCCGCCTCACGATCTCGGCGAACGTACGTTCTTCGTTTTCTAGCTCTGCCGTCAGAAGTACCAGCATTGACAAGTAACTCTTGTTTTTTTTTAAGTAACGACTGTATTTCTTGCTCAGTCGTATCATCAATTAAGAATTCAAGAAGACTATCACTTTCTTCAGAAGATGAAGACATTTTCGAATATAGAGGAGTGTAATGTTATAGTTTGAGATGTGCAACAACCTGGACAGGACCTTTTATAGACTAGAGTTACAACGGCTATATTACCAACGGCTAGTTTTATAACGGCTAGTTTTATAACGGAAAGAAATACAACGACTCGTTTTATAACGGAAAGAAATACAACGGCTAGTTTATAACGGAAAGAAATACAACGGCTAGTCTTATAACGGAAAGAAATACAACGGCTAGTTTTGCATACAACGACTACTTTTCCAAAGCTACATCCCCCACTTCTTCTTGATTTTATCCACCACAAGGAGGTGGAAACGCAATTGGTCCTCCGTCATATTCGAGGTATCTTTCATCACTATTTTATACTCTTTCGCAGTTGCAATAGAGTTCAATCCTTCGATCTTTTGTTTGTTTTGTTCTTCTAAGGCCTGGAGCCTTTGCTCAATAACGTCGAGGCTTTCTCCGGCATTAGACGTGCCTGCTTTTCCCTTGCCCTTGCTCAATCGCCTAGCCGCATTCCTCCCCATTGGACGAGCATGTTCCGTCCTCACTTCCTCTCCAGCGCTGGAGTCGGTGTTTGAAGATATCACGTACTCTCCAGATGCCGATACTTTTGTCTTTTTTGAGCCGCGGACATCGTCGTCTAGATTGGCAAACTTCGGGCTATCTTTCAAAACATACCAAGAACTCATATGAATAAACTCCCCTCCATGTTTTGCAGTATATTGAACATTCGCCTTCGCTATGATATCTGCATCGCTACAACCGCTTCCCCAGGCCTTTTTCTCAATATTGTAACAGCCACAGAACCATCTCACTTGTTTCTGCAGAGTATAGTAATGAGTCTTCAACTGGTTATGAGTCCTAAGTAGCGTGCCGCTTGGACGGTTCCTGTTGTATGCCTCGGCGATCCGAACCCACATTTGATCGAGCTTTTGATCGTTTCCAACAACCGAGTCTGTGCTGATATCAAGCCAACAGCTACAGAGAAGGGCGTTTTCATCATGAGAGTAAGTTTTCTTTTGTGGAAGTGGAGCTGGAGCCTTGGGTGGATGATCAGCAGCCTCAAAGTCGGAAGCGAGATTTATTCGATCAAGACCGACTGGGGAGAACTGAGACGAGAAAGGAGACGTGAGAGTTCAGGGTCGGAGTGTCTCTGTCTGTATCGGAACTATCACTCCCGGCCTTTCTCAAAGAATTAATGCCCATCATCGGACGAAACCCAGACGGAGGAGGTTGCATGTACGGTATTTGATTCGGATGCATGTAAAATGCTGGTCCAGATGGAGTAACGGGCATGGATTGGTTGTTGCTACCTTCCGGATAATTTGGGAAATGAGTTGGAAAATTAGGATTTTGAGGATTGAAGATGGTAACAGGTGGACGAAAGTTGATATTTGGAGGCGATGCTTCTTCTCCGGAATTCGAAGAATTGAACCATTGCGTCCACGGATTTTTATCCATTTTTTTTTTTTTTTTGGGTGTGAAGAGGAGAAGAGAAGAAATTTATCTTGAAAATTGAAATTTGAGAGTAGTAGGTAAATGTGGGGAAAATGGTGAAGTGGGAAGATATATTTATAGGGCAAATTTAATTTTTTAAAAATTAAAATTTATTTTCTAAAAGCTACATAATTTCAGTAAAAAGAAAAAAAAAAATAAAAATTAGAGCCGTTGCAATAACGGCTATTTTTCAAACACACATATCTCAAATATACACACAAATATACACATATTGCATTTGCAGCCAAAAAAAAAAAAAAGAATAAAAAAAACGAAAAAAATAAATAAATACATAGTGGGGGACAAGGCCTGCTGGCCGCGGGGCCCACAGCGCACGCGCTTTGCGCGCGCGTGGTGCCCACGCGCCGGGGCTGTCCCCCTTTTCCGCGCGCGTTGCGCGCAAACGAAGCTCCCCACCAGTCGCGGGACCCACCAAAATACCTGGGTAGCGGATCCGCTACCCGGGTTTATTCCCAACCCACCCAAAATGCCCTCCAATGGTGAATACCTCATTAATGGGTATTTCACCTTTTGCCAACTCAGCAAAAAACCTCCCATTGGGGAGGGCCTTATGGGTGTGTTTAGGCTTGACTCAATAGATTCAAGGACTTAAATATTGATAAAACACACTTATTAACTCTCTCAGTTAAATTTGGTTGAGCAATATGAGTGTATATAATATATGCAGCAGTGTTCTGACCACATGAGTCCCCGAGGTCCCATCGCCGCCCACTACAAAACCCATCCAAATTCCATTAATAAACACCAACCGCCAAATCGCCTCAATTTCTCTCTAAGATCAGAGCAATTATAAGGTAATCATTCATTCTGCTAAAATCATACTACTATCATTTTTCTACTGCCTTTCCTCTCATTTTTATGTTTCTTTCCTCCTCTTGATTTGAATTTTCTGTTGCGCGTTTCCTTCTATTTTTTTTTTACTGATTTTGGCACTTTTTTGGTATCTTTAAAGTGTGCATATTGTGGTTTCCAGTAGAAATGTTAGAAAAAATGAAGTTGATCCGGCGGGGATCTGATCCAACTGTTGGCAGCTGTATTTGTCATACTAATTGAGTAATTTGATTTGATATGAGAAAATGGAGGTTTTATCAACCAGTTGAGATTTAGGATTTGAACTTAGGTTGAGAAAATGATTTTAGGTTCTCTGAAAATATACTTGATTGTGGAATTTTCAGTAGAAATTTTTCATAGTGTAGAATTATAATATGTAGTAGTATTTGCTCAAAAAATTGCTAGTTTGAGACTCCTTTTGAATTGATATAGTTTCTTTATTTTCCATACTGTAGACCCTGTGTTTTTCTTTTTTGAATTAATAAAAGAAAATTATTGGGTTTGTTAGTAGATTTGTTTAATTCAATATTGATATAATGTTATAAATATTGGTAATGGGAGTCCTATTATGCTTCCATTATTGCAAGAAAAAAATAAAGCCAAGTACAAGCACACACCTCAACAGAGTTTTTCTATAGTGTAGTCCATAGTTTTGAGATATTTAATGTTGAATGGCTTAGATTAGTCCACTCCTCTTTCCTCTCTTTGTCAGTGATAAGATAATGTCAGAAGGACCGGATGTGTGCCATTCTCATTATAACTTTCCCTGTTTCAGGGATTTTCTTAATTACTTTTCTAGAACTTGGATTTTGGCAGAGATTTTTGTGTAGGTAGAATCTAAGATGTTTGCTTTTCTTTTACCTTGTTAAGTGGGGTTTAAGGTTCGAAAATTTACTTTGTAATTCATTAGTTAAGACTCTTCAGAAACGGGTGTATTTTTTGCTTGTTATGTGGCCTTCTGAGATTTTTGTTTATTCTTCTTGTGTATTTAGCATATTTTCGTATTAATGTTTTGTCCATCTCAAGAAGGTTGATGTTTGTTATATGTTTTAGCTCCAGTTGATACTTCTTCTTAGTTAATATGTCTTTATTGAAGTAGAATCTGATTTGATACTAAAGGATCCAGGATATAGGTATATTTTCTATGATGAGTGGTTCTTATGATATAGAAGGTCATGGATCAAATCTATGGGGTTATGATGGGCCAACATCTCGAATCAATTTTAATGACCACCAAGCTCCATTATTTCTGGATCCCAATCCTATCAACAATTTGAGAGCTAGTGATAATTTTCGAAATGGGAGTCATGCTGATGCAATACCAGTCTCTAGCCATTTGAATTTTGATGCCCAAGCCCAATCAGTTGAAGGTGATTCTCCTGAGGATCTTGATTTTAGTGATGCAGTACTCAAGTATATAAATCATATTCTCCTGGAAGAAGATGTGGAGGAGAAAGCAAGCGTTGTTCATCAGTCTGCAGCACTTCAAGCTGCGGAGAAATCATTTTACGAGGTTATTGGGAAACAATATCCTGCTTCTGCAGATTATAAGCATGTGCCACCAAATGTAGATCAGACCATTAAGAACCCTGATGGAAATTTCTTTGGAGTAAATGATTGTTGCGTTCCCTATGATGCGGGAACATTATGTCCTGATTGGAGTTCTGCTGATCCTAGGTTGGACATACATCATGATACTGTCAGTGTTTTGTCACAATCGACTTCTCTGTCTTGTAATGGTTCATCCAGTAGCAATAGTACTATTGTCGATGGTCCAATAGATTCTCCTGTGAGCATTCTTCGAGTACCTGATGTATTTGGTGATAGTCGGTCAGCTATCCAATTCAAGAAAGGAGTAGAAGAAGCAAACAAGTTTCTTCCTGATGGAAGTAAATTTATTGCCTCTTTAGAAGGCTCTGTTAATCTTGCAGTTAAGGTGGAAAACAGAATCGAAATTGGTAAATCTTATGATGTTTCAAGAGGGAAGAAGAATCTGTATCATGAGAGCACGGGTTTGCAAGATGAAAGGAGTAACAAACAATCAGCTGTCTATACTGAATCAACTGTGAGTGCGGACATGTTTGATAGGGTCCTTCTGTGCAGTGGAGGGAAAAACGAGATGGCCCTTCGAGAAGCATTGAATGAAATAACGAAAAGTAATCAACAGAATGATCAGTCAAAGGAATCTACTGGAGGCAAAATCAATGGTAAGAAGAAGCAAGGCAAAAGGAATGTGGTGGATATGAGAACCCTGTTGAGCCTCTGTGCACAAGCAGTTGCAGCTGATGATCGTAGGACTGCAAATGAGTTCCTGAAGCAGATTAGGCAGAATGCGTCTCCATCAGGAGACGGAATGCAGAGGCTGGCGCATTATTTTGCTGATGGCCTTGAGGCACGTATGGCAGGTTCTGGAACTCAGATATATACGTCCCTCATCAGTTTGCCTACTTCTGCCTCTGACATCTTAAAAGCCTATCATATATACCTTGCCACCTGTCCATTTAGGAAGATCTCTAATTTCTTTGCGAATAAGACCATTATGAATGTCTCTGAGAAAGTAACAAGGCTTCACATTATTGATTTCGGTATTCTCTATGGTTTCCAGTGGCCTTGCTTTTTTCAGCGTCTCTCGACTAGATCTGGTGGCCCCCCAAGAGTTCGTATTACAGGCATCGATCTTCCATGTCCAGGTTTTCGACCATCAGAAAGGGTCAAAGAGACGGGGAGGCGTTTGGCTAGGTATGCAGAGACATTTAATGTTCCATTTGAGTTCAATTCGATCGCTCAAAAGTGGGAAACGATCAAAATCGAGGATCTTAAGATCGACAATGACGAGCTGCTTGTTGTGAGCTGTCTTTACAGGTTCCGGAATCTTTTAGATGAAACGGTGATGGTAAACAGTCCGAGGAATACCGTCTTGAACCTGATCAGGAAGATGAATCCGGCTGTTTTCGTGCAGGGAATAGTCAACGGTGCCTATAATGCGCCCTTTTTCATTACAAGATTCCGTGAAGCATTGTTTCATTACTCGTCTTTCTTCGACATGCTAGATGCTAATATACCACGAGAAGTTCACGAGAGAATGCTACTCGAGAAAATAGTTTTTGGTCGAGAGGCGATGAATGTTATTGCGTGTGAAGGTTCTGAAAGGATTGAGAGACCAGAGACATACAAGCAATGGCAGGTTCGCAATATAAGGGCTGGCTTCGAGCAGCTTCCGCTAGATGAGGAGATAAAAAGACTGGCTAGAAACAGAGTTAAGTCGTCTTATCACAAGGATTTTGTAATAGATGAAGATGGCCACTGGTTATTGCAAGGATGGAAGGGGCGTATTGTATACGCGCTTTCTTCTTGGAGGCCCGCTTATTGAAACTTGTGTTTTACAGCATATATGAAGGCATGATAATCTGTGCTGGCTTCTGCATCAGTCAATCAAAGTATGAAGTTCGCTTCCTTTCCTAAGCAAGGTAGTACTTAAACCTAAATCTCTTCTAGCTATACATTCAGCATTTTAATTTAATGCAAGAAAATGAAAATCATGCAGAAGAATAACAAGTGGTAGAGCAACAGATTGGGTTGATAATGATTTTTCCACAAAACTTAGTAGGAAAATATGGGATGATGGGGATCGGAAACCTTCATCAATGTTAGCAGCTCTAGCGGGTCGTCGTGTACATACGGTCAGTCTGTTGAAACGCTGTTAGCATTTGTTAGTTCAATACAGTGCTTGGTGGAAGAGAGTGGATAACTTTGTTTAGCTTTTAACTTTTATGTTACTTTCAACTCTTCAACTATAGAAATGTCAATTTATTCCACATCAGTTGAGTTGAACAGACATGACTTGGTTGCCATGGGATGTTTTTTCTAGTCAATATTTGCTGATCAGATCTGTGAGTTCTTTGTGATCAGATCTGTTTATCCATCAATGATGACATGATCACCTTGCTCTCTCTCTCTCTGCAAGAGTAATATGTGGGCAATCTTTTCTTTAGTTTAACATTTTGAGGAGCATTATGCGTCATGGATTAGTTCATTTATTTTGCAGTTGTCTTCTTTTCCTTACATTTTCTGCAGAATTTGCAATAGTTTAAAATGGCTTCTTATTTTGACTTGATCATCACAAGATTATCCCACAACAGAAGAGTGCAAAAGCAGCCAATCATAAGTTGTGGGTTGACTTTTTGTGTGTATTCATCACCCTGTAATTCCACAGTTGATAATTGGTTAATAAGATATTGCAGAGAGCAATAATTTTTGTATAGGCCGAGAAGATATTGTTTTTGATTATTTTAATATGATGTTTTGGTGGGATTACTATTGATTTTTCATCGAAATTCCTTCCCTATCCACCTTGAGCACATGTTAATGTGCACAAAGTTTGAATTAGTTGACTAACCTTTTTTCATAACATACGACACATGAGCTGGTCTCGGCGGGTAATGGAGCGGGACTCTGCATTTCTTTTTTCCCATTTTTTTCTACTTCCAGTATGTGGTGGCTGAAATTACCGGTACACCCTCTCTATATTGGTGGTAGGGACACTGAAAGCGACTACTTGAGGTCTGAAACTCCCAATTTTAGGGGCTCTAAATTTATATAATCTTCTAAAATATAGTATTATACTCCCTCCGTTCTATAATAATTGACGTTTTAGAAAGAAAGGGAAGAATTAAGAATGAAAATTTTTGACAAATTTATCCCTCACTTAATTATTTATCTCTCTTATATGACTCCTAAAATTTAGCATCTTTAAATATTTATTTTTTCTCTCTCTGAAATTCCATCTTCTCTCGTCATTGTTGGAGAGTGAAACTCCGACATCTTTAAATATTTATCTTTTCTCTCTCTGAAATTCCATCTTCTCTTGTCATCGTTGGAGAGTGAAACTCCGGCAATAAAAGCTTTCAGTCGAAAACATGAAAATTATTCCGTCCTATACCATGTATTGGTTCTCCAGAAATTTATCCCGCCAAAATTAGAATTAAATTTTCTTTCTCTTCTTTTTTCCCTTCGACGAATCTCGGCGGCTCCAACAAAGCAAAACTATGTCGGTCTTTAAACTTCATATTTGCATTCTTCATGCTTTGGAATAAGGAGGGAGAGGGGAAGAAAGTCTTGATTAAGGAGGGCGCGTGGAATAAGGAGGGAGAGGGAAGAAGGCGCTATAATAAGCGAGAATATTTTAGGAAATAAAGATTTAACCAAATAAAGATATTTCTGATAGATTTAAAAATAGATATTTTTAAGGATGGAGTCCAGGGAGAAAACTGGTAGAATTAGTGGAAAAAATGTAAAACGTCAATTAATAAGAAAAGAAAAGAACCTCCTAAAACGTCAATTATTATGAAACGGAGGGAGTATATTTTAAATTTTTATATATATCCACACTCAATTTACTAAATTCTTTTCGTCGGGCCAAAAAACAAAGACTATCAAACGCCCTTTCCTTTTGAACTACATATGCATGAAAGACTTGTAACCTTTTTTCTATTTTATAGGTGGCTTTTTTTATTTTTCTAATATATTTTTTTCTGCTAAAAATTGTATATGTAGTGATTTTTGTAAAAAATACTTGAATGAGTATTATTTTTGAAGTGTAGTTTCTTTATATTATGGTGCATTGTCGTCCTTTCAACGAGTTATATATGACAATTAAAATATTGCTCAATATTTAAAAAAATAAAATTAGAGCACAAATGCGATACAAATCAATCCCACTATAATTCTCAAACTCAATACAAGTATTTCAACTAACTAAAAAATATTAATGTGAAACATAAAATAACATACATTTATATGTATAACATTTTTATATAAAACAACATATAATACTTATATATTTGTAGGTTAAATATATATAAGAATTTTTTATTTCAATGTTAAAGACATATATCAATCAATTTTTAAATAAATTATTC
This sequence comes from Ajuga chamaepitys, assembly GCA_958295605.1. NCBI lineage: Eukaryota > Viridiplantae > Streptophyta > Magnoliopsida > Lamiales > Lamiaceae > Ajuga > Ajuga chamaepitys. Next base: position 42,496,992 of record OY282508.1, read on the forward strand.
CCTAAGAAATTACATCCACGTTTTATAAGAAGACGGATAATTTCAAGACATCATATACAAATTTTAAAAATTAAAGGAGTTTCCATCGATAATAGATGATTTGACTAATAGGTTAAATAGAAACCATGTACATTATGTCATGATAATTGTTTTAAAAAACGTCATAAATAAGATCTTAATATATATATATTGGCGGAAGCAAGTTGTTATACATATTACTTCTGAATCAATCACAAGTATTTTTTTAAAGAAATAAAACATAAACTACTGTAATAGTGTTTTCATGTGTGTATAATAATAGATATGTAGTACCTATTCAACTACTGTAATAGTGTTTTCACGTGTGTATAATAATAGATATGTAGTACCTATTCATATGTCATCACATCATTCTCTTGGCTTCACTTGCAGCTCCATCAACCTGAAAAGAGGTGAGCTATATACAGCTCATGGGGTTTAGTTTGCTAAAATTAAATACAAGCGAATAGTTAAAAATATGAGCAAATCACCAAAAGTATCTCCATATAATATCACCATATTTCTTTAGGCCATTCACATAAACGGATCAAATAAATTTGAATCTCATATCATAAAACCACCATAGCATCATATTTAATTAAAGCAAACATTGAAAGAAAACCCCACCTTAGTTGTTGAATAAATGATGTCGTGCAAAAAAGTCTAATCACCCTGCTCTTAACTAGACAAACTTAAATAATAAATTTTATATCTTAATTAATATTTGATGAGGGGTCCTAATTATAAAGACCGAAATTAAATAATATGTTGGCAGGAAGGGATATAAACATTAATATTTGATGAGGGATCCTAAATAGAAAGACCAAAATTAAATAATATGTTGGCGAAATTAAATAATATGTTGGCAGAAAGGGATATAAGTTTGTATATTGGTAAATATTAAAGTTTGATAAAGGGGTCCTGCCAAATGAGAATAGAGATAATGGGAAAATAAATCTCATTTTTGTGCATTTACTACCCCACATGTGGTCCCTCATAACACTCATTACTTCCATTAATACATATAACACACACCCTGTATACACACGCAACACACACCCTCTGCATACTCATGCAACACAATACCACACTTTATAATATATATATATAACACTATATAAAAGCATTGGAATTATTTACAATATTGCCATTTTCCCGTCCACTGTCCTGCTTGCAATAAATAATTAAAAGAATGAGCTGGAAAATGTGAGACAGATTTTAGGAGCGTGTATGGTGCCACTACACCTCAAAAGGCATATTGGTGGCTGGTGCATTAAATGCATGGTTCTCCTCGGGAAGTGTATCTGAAAATAAAGAGTCACAATTTTCTTTCATCCGCCGTTCATCTGAAAAATAGAGAGGTGGAACCACTATATTTCAATTTTCCAAGACATGAAAGGTCAAACTTGCCAAAACGGAGGGAGGATTGATGTTTTATGGCCGCTGAAATGGAGTGAGGTCCCAATGATGAGCTGGTGCGGAGGCGGCGGTCGGTGGAGCTTTGGTATATTTATATCATTCATGTTATGTAATGCTTAGTGATAATGAAGCAACACTCGTGATTTTAAGTTTCCATGGATATAATAGAAATGAAAAGAAGTACAATTATAACCTCCACATTCGAAAAAAACCCACGAGATCGAACATCTGCAGAAAGATTTTCATTGCTTTATGTATTTGCTAGCTGGTTTTGGAAATATGATTTTGGTGGTCCGTAAACAACTATTGTCTATTAATAAACTAAGAATTAAGTATAATACTATGTGTTACATATGTCTGCAGCGGGAGTGGTATCGTGAGAAGTAGCTGCAGTGACGGTGTTGATAGTTGTATCGTCGGTGGTGCAGGACATGGTGATGAAGAATGACGAGCAGAGAAGGGTCTAGTAGGGATAACAGATGAACACAGAGGAAGGAGGGATTAGTGAATCTTAAAGGATGATACCATTTGTGATATAATTATTTACGTGTATTTCATGGGAAAAAAACCAAAATAATCCCATAACTTTTTACTTTTTCGGATTTAGTCTCATAAGTTATTACTTTTTCGATTTAGTCCCACATCTCTGGTAATTGCTCAATTTTGGTCCAATTTTGACCAAATGTTGACCAACTGACCGGAAAAGGTCACGTGACCTTCACGTGCCGGCGCGGTTTTGAAAATTTCGGCTAAAATGGTCCCATAACTTTTTACCTTTTCGAATTTAGTCCCATAAGTTATTGTTTTTTCGATTTAGTCTCATATCTCTAGTAATTGCTCAATTTTGGTCTAATTTTGACCTAATGTTGACCAGTTGACCGAAAAAGGTCATGTGACCTTCACGTGCCGACGCGATTTTGAAAATTCCGCCGACTTTTATGTTTTATCAACTCATTGTTGATGGACTCCAACTCCTTGTTCTTTAACTCCACCTGTTTTTTTTTTCTTTAACGAGTAGCTCATTCTCTCATTATCTATCTCGGTTACGGAAACAATTTCTTCGAGATTCATGCGGGCGTTATGCAGGACCTTATTTTCAGCGTTCTTCTCGTTAAGCCTTCACAAGAGCCCTCTCATTATGTGTTTGCTTCTATCACATAGAAGTGCATCTATCCACCTAAAACTCGTACAATGACCTTCATTCTGCCAAAATTATATCCAGTATGTTTCAATTAATTCAATTCAACCTTGAATAAACTAATAAAATTGAAGCAAGAACTAAAAACCATATCGGGTATCGTGAGAGCAGCCGTAGAACCTACGCCCAACATTTTCTTCTTTCCAAAAGGTTTTAATGGGGGAATTCAAACCTTAGTCGCACACTGTTAAAAATATGGCTTATCAACTCAGGATTAAGTGTAAATTGATTGAAGAGGATTTCATAACAACTAAATTCTATTTCAGGAAACTAATTTTGTTATTTCTGTTATTCAGCTTCTACAACGGTTTTTATTCAAATCGTGGTCTTTCATCTGTTGTTGTTTGCAGAAAGCAGTTAGTTTGTTACTTGAGGAGTTGTGATCCGGTTTCTTGATTTAATCTCATCCGTTGTTCTCTAAGGCGGTTTTTTTTCCCATCTCTTATACATATATATTTCTTGTCATTCCATATAGAGGAGGCAACAAGTGTATTGAAGGGAGAACCACGTAACTCTCTTTGTTGATTTTATATTTTCTTCTTTGTTAAACTTTCTTGCATACAAGTGTGTTCTTGAAACAAGTTGATTGCTTGTTTTGATTGTTTGATTGTTGCTGTAATCAATTGTGTTGAGCTAAGAGAGCTAGGGCTACGAATTCGCACACACAATACTATTTCGCAAGCTATTCCTAGATTGGGACATGGTTCTTTGTCTTCGTGTGTTCTCCAATTTTGGGGGAGTTGAAGCCGCGACTTTCTAATAGAAAAGATTGGAAGAGAAAAGTTAGAGCTTTTTCTTGTAGAAGGACGCGAACTGAAGAAGAAGAAGAAGAAGAAGAAGAAGAAGAAGAAGAAGAAGAAGAAGAAGAAGGGATGCTAATTCTGATTTAAGGGTTAGATCGATAAAATATTACATTTCCTTATTTTGCATTTGTATTTTTTGGAGTTTAATTCAATTCAGGCAAAAGAAAATATAAGCTGACAAGGTAAATAATTTGCTGATGTGGTCTCCTAATAAAAAAAATTAAAATTCCACCTCGGAAGTCCGGCGACACGTGTCATAAGTCGTCAGAATTCCCAAAATCGCGCCGGCACGTGAAGATCACGTGACCTTTTCCAGTTAGCTGGTCAACATTAGGTCAAAATTGGACAAAAATTGAGCAATTAGTAGAGATGTGGGACTAAATTGAAAAAGCAATAACTTATGGGACTAAATTCGAAAAAGTAAAAAGTTATGGGACCATTTTAGCCGGAATTTCCAAAATCGCGCCGGCACGTGAAAGTCACGTGACCTTTTCCGGTCAGTTGGTCAATATTGGGTCAAAATTGGACTAAAATTGAGCAATTACTAGAGTTGTGGGACTAAATCGAAAAAGCAATAACTTATGGGATTAAATCCGAAAAAGTAAAAAGTTATGGGACCATTTGTACTTTTTTCCCTGTATTTCATCTTTCACTTGATATGATACATCTCATATATACGGTACATCAATCAAGAGCAAAAATATGGAAAAGATTTACAAAGGCCAACTGTTCTAAAATAATCTCTAGAAGAATATTTAAAATATCCACTCCTTAATATTACACAGTCCTTTAAGTTTCAATTAGTTTTTTTTTTTTTTTTTTGGCTGTTTGTTATATATTATAAAAATCAGATTTGGAAAAACAATTTAAAAGTTTATTTAAAATAATATTAATTACAAAAAAAAAAAAAAAAATCGGACTCTACAAGAAAAAATCAAATTAAAGACGGAAAAAATCGTCTCTAATTACATGATATCGATTTCTAAACTAAAGTAGTGACATATTAGTGATGAAATAATTAGTTTTTATAATTTTGGTCTCCAAAATTTAGAGACTGATTTTATTCCATCTCTAAATTTAGTGACAGAATTTCTCTCTCTATTATGAAATTAGAGACCAAATTATAATAGAGACGGATTATATCCATCTCTAATATTCGGTTGCTAATTCGTAACTAATCGGGTACTAATGATTTTTTCCCACTTTCTGTACTATTTTATTTCTATTCTCTTTTTATTTTGTGACCGATATTATCCGTTACTAATTTCCGTCTCTAATATGAATTTTTTTTGTAGTGGGATATCCTTTTCAAAATTATTAACATAATATAAATCAATCATTTATTTAATATCTATATGAATAATATATTCAATATGATGTATAAATAATATATTTAATAATATGCATAAAGAAAATGTTTAAATATATAATTATAAATAAGCATTTGAAAAATATTAAATATAAATGATTATGAAGTTGAATTCACTAATTCAAATTGGGCTTTATAAAATCTCACTGGACTAGATATTATTATACGGACGAACTATGTTATCCTAAAATCTTAATATACATAATAAAGGGGAACTCTTTAGAAAAAGAAAATTTTCACCATTTTTTAATTTCCTAAAGTATAAATATTAAAATATTAATTTAGTCTATGAACTAGTTGTCCGAGATTTATGAATTTAGTTAAAGATGATTGAGTTTATCATAAATTGAGTATGTTTTTTTCGTTAAATATAAACACTATTATATTAAACATAAATATATCAAATGAAACATACACCAGTCAATAGAAGTCTTGACAAATTCTGGCGTAGGCTATTTTATTTTCATTTATTTTAATACAACTATCAAACAAGCGACTATTGACTATTATTCAAATTAAGTCATTTATGTGCAATCCATATTTTTAATTAAGATCATGCATGTGAACCAACTAAAATTGTCGTGATCTGCACAATTTTTTTGTTATAAACGAAGATTTTCCACCCTGAAATGTATGGCCCAAAAGAATTGTGGACAAAAATACAATTCAATTTTTAACTTTAATATGTTCCAATATTATTTAGATATCAAATATCCAATATATTAAGAACAACTTTTATATTTCAGAATGTTAACGTTACTTCTCATATTGATTATTATGCAGACAAATTCATTCCACTCAATTTTACAATATCTTACACATAATTTTATTTAATTAAAATCTATAAGTTTTAATGACTCAAAATTATTTAATTTATCAAATATTTTCCAGTCGTGCATTGTACGAGTACAATACTAGTGTGTGTATATATATATATATATCTACACATTAACACGCACACACACACTACTTATATAACACATATACACCACAAAACATATTGTATAACATAGTTATAACACACACTGCACCACCATATATATATATATATATATACACACACACACATTAACACGCGCACACACACTACTACAATCACTCACCATATGTTTATATACACGTACCCGTACACACATATGTTTGCTACTTATCGACAATCCACAGAGAAGAAAGGGTGAGAAGAGAAGAAAGGGTGAGAAAGAAAAGAAAGGATGAGAAGAAAGGGTGACATTTTTCTTTCAGGAAAGGAGGTGTGATTTATTTTATGTGTTGTGTAGGATTTTGTTCTACAATCTTATATTTATACTAGGGTATTCTCCTATTGGGTATTAATCAGAATTTCCATAGGAAAAATATTTTTCTATCACATATCAGCTAGGGGAGAATCTAATGGATATATATGGTCAAGATACGTAATAGCTGACAACCCTTTTATGGATAAACATGAACTATGATTTGGTCTCAATCTAGGCCCAAATAACTTGACTCAATCCACATGAAATTTATGATGCATGTTGAACTTAATTAATAATAACCCGTAAAATAATTCGGGGCGTTACAGTGTTCTCCTCCAAAAAGGTTCCAAATAAATAATATTTTTTTAAATATTTAATGGATAAATGAGAAATTGAAGAAGCGTTTAGAGTGGATGTCAGGCTAGTTATGTGGGCTCGTGACCGGTTCCTTTTGGATCTTGATTTTCGTCCAAACTTCCAAACATCTTATGACCTTCAAGCTTCCTCGTTATTGGATCAATCAAATTGAATATATGCATTGTACAATGAGCCAGCTGGAGTATGTGGTACATTTAATCAAATTAAACATGCATGTATCTTTCAAAATGAAAGTGGTTTATTGTACATTTGGGGTCACCAAATTAATTTGGTTCATTTGACCAAATTTGGTATATGCATGAATGCTCTAACATCCTCATATAAAGAGTCATGTTGCACGTTATATATTGAGTCTTCATCGACTGATGAGGTACACAAAAAGAATTGGAGAAAGATATGCCACAAAATATTTTAGCTATTGGTATTCCTTTCTCTTCCTCTTTTGCTCGAATTCTTGGCCCTCTTATTGGGATTATGGTGATATATTTTGGGCACAATATTAGTTCAACGGAGTACAAGTTTGTGCTAAACGTGCTACGTGTCTCTACCACTGTATCCTTTTATAAAACAGACGTCCATTATATCCTCTAATACCATGTGAGAGGACAAATCTATTTTAAGAAAGTCTATACGAACCTCGGTTTCCTTCCTATTTTGATTATTTTAAAGCCATTTTCAACACATACTTCCCAATAATATATTCTAACAAACCTCTAATTAAGTAGTGAATACTACTTTTTAATATGATACTCTTCTAAGCCACTCTGTGTTCTTACAGAGGTTATTAATAATATAATATGATTTGGGCTCCAATAAGTATAAGTATTTCAAAGTGGGCCAAGCCTTCCATGGGCCTTAACTCTTAAAACAGTGGGCCGCTTAGGCTGATTGGTTTGTAGTTAAGATTTAGTAATCAATCCCATCAAATTATTATCATTTTTACACATAAATTATTAATTTTTTTTATTGCATAGATACATATAAATTATACGAGTTTTGTAGATAAACCACCAAACTTATTTTTCATTTGGCAGAAAAACCAGTAAACTTATTTTCCGATATTTTTTTGTCGGAAATCCACATGTGGCTTGCGCGTGATAAACTTTTAATGACATTTTTTGTACAAACAACCTTTTTAGTATGCTAAAGTGAAATTCTTTCACACATTTCTTTTCCATAACAATTTCTTTGATCATCAATAGTTCTCTCTCCTAATATCTAGAACCTCTATTGTTGAAGATAGCTGCCCCTCTACCTATTAAAAAACATGTTTAGATAAAAAAAAAAAAAAATCCTTAAAAATTTATAATGCACAAGTTACATGCGGAATTTTGGCGAAAAATGGTTGAAAAATAAGTTTGGTGTTGTATATGCCAAAACCCTTATAGTTTATATGTATGAGCGCCACAAAAAAAAAAAAAATCAGTATTTTATGTGCAAAAACGTTAATAGTTTTGTGTGATTGCTATAATTAACTCTAGTAATTATTATTGTAATTGTAAGTTATAATCGAAGAAGAAGCAAAAAAAGATAATATAGTAAATTATTTTCTAAAAGAATAGGTTTAGTACGGCAAAAATGCGTTGATTCCTCTATTACAAAATACTACTTTATCTAAATTTTTATATACGTTATGTGTGTACAAGTTAACCGTCATACATACGACTACAAATTTGATTTTCAATTAAGTATATTTTTAATTAAAAGTTGAATAGTTTATTGTTGGATCCATCAATAGAGGATAATAATTGTTGATATATTGTTTTAATAATTTAGATTAAATTAAGAGTGCAATTATATTTTTTTTGTAGAATAGAATCATACTTAATATAATATTGGAACCCCCTATAAATAGCAGGTTCCAAATTTTTCCGCCCAAATTTATATACTAATTGTAGAAACCGAATCTGTAAGGTAAATATTCAGTTGATTTGAATATACATGGAAAGTTTTGCATGTGATAAAAATCACGCAATTTATGACATTTTCTGTGGTAACCAATCAATCAATTCCTATATTAATTTAAATGAAAAAAAAAAACATTTATTGTCACGATTTTGCTAAATAAATTTAAAGAAAAAAAATATATAAGATTTTGTTAGGCTGTAAACATGTAAAATAACACACCCCTTATCACGTTTTATTTGAGATTTTTACTTTAGCTAATTTTTATAAAAATTTAAAATATTGCGACGCGGAATTATATTTAATTATACATTTTAAATAATGAATTAATTTTCAGTGTAGTATACATTTAAAATATTGAGTCTTGTGTGTGGCGATCACATGATTCTTATATAGTGTGGCTCTAGTCTCAATTACCCAAGTCAATAATAAAATGTGGTGCTTCATTTAAGATGGTTCATTTTTACTATACTTGAGTTGACTCGCCTCACGAAATGATATCCATGCGACCACCACAATCAAGTTTTTGTCTATTTAAATTCGACTCTATTGTACAACGGCGTTCTATTTTTTTAAAGAGGTGGTTAATATGTTTTATGTTTAGGGGGTGTTTTCGTTTGCTTAACTTTTAAAGAAGTGATTAAAAATATACATTGTTGTAAAATTGCTTAAAATTAAAAGCACGTAGTGGTTGATAATATAAATGATTTTGGTCAAATGTAAAATCTGTAGTAGTTGCTACTTAAGGAGCTTTTAGCTTATGAGTGAAAGAAAAAACTCCTATTTATTTATTTACCAAAATACCAAAAAGTTGTAAAAAGCAATTATTTTCTACTTTTAGCTTTGGACTTAAAATCACTCATATTAAAGTTAAAGTTATTTTCCCAATCACTTCAAAATAACTTTTCTTGAGCTATCATACTTAATATAAAAATAAAAACCTCTCTAAATAGAAACTTTAAAATTTTCCTGCCCAAAATTCCTTTGTCATTTCTAAAAAATATTATTTTTGATTGATAACATTTGACAGCAGTGCAAAACACATTATTTGGAAATAAATCGTCATATATTTGGATAAAATATAATTAATCACCATTATATCAAATCAACAGTAACTCCCCCACTTTCAGCATAATTTGTCAAAGTCTATAAAAGAAGACATTCACACAAACTTCTAAAAATAGTTACAAACCCATATCTCACACAAAAAAAAAAATCTATGCAATTAATTTATTTCTTAATTGAAATCAACAATAATCCACCTACTGAAAATAAACACTCATCTTCCTCCAATTTTCATTGAATTTTCCTTTAATATTTCCGATTTTCATGGAATTCTTCCGAAAATATTTCCATTATATACCACAAATCAAGGATTAAATATGCTAAGAGATTAATCAACTGCTTTGTACTTTAAGCAGCTAGCCTTTTGTAGAGCACAAATTTTCAGCAAAAGAAAAGAGAGTACAATACTTTCCATTCACTTGATGGGGGTCTGAGATCGTTTTTGCTATGTTTGTAGTTACGATAAGAGTTGATGCTACTATGGCTCAACCAAGTACACCATCACATAATTGCTTGGCTCGAAATATTGTAAGTGAGGTCTTTTCTTTCCCTTCTCTTTGATTTTGTATTTGTTGTATTTATGATTGCAAATCGGTTGCAGAAGTGATGTGCATCATAGCTTGGTTAGTTGTCCAAAGACTTCAACAAGGTTTACTTAATCACTTTTTTTAATATTTTTTATATCCGTCTATATCTTTTTTGTTGGATAAATATTTTCATATGGGAGTCCCGCAGTGGGAGGAAAATAGATAAAGAAAACCCAAAGTGTTGAGTTGAATAAGACTGATGAAGCTGTAAAGAGAATAATACATCAAGGTTTGTGAGAAGGAGTTTACTATTTTGGCACTGTAAACCATGCCTCTGGCTGTTAGATGGTGATTTCTTAATCAACTTTTGGGTTGTGGACATTAGTGAGCTTTTGGTTAATATTGATGCAATGATGCTGATGGAGTTTGTGTGAGATTTTATATAACATATATACTGCCTCCGTTTATTTTAGTTGTCATTCTAGCATATTTATTTTGTTTGTGAGTAGTTGTCGTTCTACCTTTTTTACCAATTTTTTTACAATATTAATCCTAAGTTATGAAAAGTGTTAACAATATATAGAAATGATTAAAAAAATCAAGGGATTTAAGGGAATTAGTTGAGGGCTTTGTTGCCAACTCCTTAAGTCCCTTAATTTTCTTATCCAACGCTAGAATGTCAACTAAAAAGACAAAAGATAGTAGTATACAACTCAATAATTAATCTTGATAAAAAATTTCATTTCAATAGGCATTGTACTATTTGATTATATAATTCAATATGAAAAATTTTGTGCGCTACACCTCAACTTAACTATCTTTTTCATGATCTTTAATTTGACATGTATGTTGTATATTTTAAAATAATTTACATGATAAAAACTATAAATATTGAGTTGGATTAGTGATATTTGTTTTTCTAGGAAAAAGTGATGTTTGATTTGAGTTGCAAATAATAATTAAAATATCTATTAAAAATATTTATTTTTTAATATTTGTCATATGTAAGTTGTATATATATATATATATATATATATATATATATATATATATGTATTAGTCAATTTAATTTATCATTAAAAATATTAACGTTATTTTTTAAAAGTAAATAACTAAATTTATCTATATATATATGTGACATATACATATATATATATATATTAATTTATCAATACTAATATAATATTACATCAATATATAAATAGTAAAAACTAGTCTTATTTTAAATTTTGAGAGATTATTTGCAATTGTACGAAGAAAAAAATATAGTGGATGAACAACATGCACTTACATAAGGATGTAGATCTCTCCCCCCCCCCCCCCCCAAAGTTTTTCGAATACAATATTCTAAAAAATACACATAACTTTTCTATTTTTAATTTGTTGTCTTTATTACTCTTATTTCATTTTATGCTCATATTACATATATTGATTTTAATTTTTTTTTATAAAAATAAATATAGTTAAAGTCGTGCATCGCACGACGGGGGAATTCTAGTATAATTAATAAATTAAGGGCTCGTCTACTTGGGTTGAAAAAGGGTGATAGGACTAAATAATCACCCCTAATCCGACGTTTACTTTACGGATGTAAAAACGCGGGCTATCCCTAAGCCCGGGTCAAAATCTAGAAAAGGGGATAAAACAAGTGATTCCTATCCCTCCTCATTAGGAGGGACAGACTCAATCCTCAATACTGTAGCAAAACGGAGGTAAAAATAGCCCCCTTTTAAAGATAGAATCCTGAGTTATTCACCCAAATATCATCTATCCTCTTTCAACCAGTCTGGTGATTATTGCGTAGGAGTAAAATTGTCTCTCTCCTCTTTCAACAAATTCCTAGCCATGGAAGTTGCATAGGAGTAAAATATTCTTTCTACGGATCTGCTGAAGAAGAAGATATTCATAAGATGCTGAAGAAGAAAATATTATCTTTGCCCAGCAAAAGGGATTTTTTAAAGAAGAAGAAGAAGTTGTCAATGGTCCTATTCTAATTTATTCCGAAATTTTCGTCCTACAGATCTGGCGATGAAGAAGAAGAAATTGCATTTGCTAATGATGAGATTTTAAAGAGGAAGAAGTCAATGGTCCAAACTGGTGAAGAAGAAGAAAGTTTCTTCCTCCTACTGATATGCTTGGTGGAGAAGACAATAAAATATTAAAAAATTAAAAATAAGGGAAAAAGTGTAAAATCAATTTTAAAGTAAGTAAGGGATAAATTTTGTCCCACAATTTATCCCTTAAAGTAATCAAAGGAATGTTTACTCCTTAGATTGTCCCTTCCTCCCTTTAGTCACTTTTAATCATATCCCCTCTTAATCCTAAACCCAAAGTAGACGAGGCCTAATATGATAAGTCAAGAGTTGACCGGATCATAATAAAATTATTGGAGCTTAATTTAATTGGGTTCGATTTTGGGTTCCTTCGGTGGCTCAGTGTAAACTGGATTAAATTATAAATATTACTCCCTCCGTCCCGCTCAGTTTTGCACGTAGGGACGGGCACATATATTAAGAAAAAACTGCTTTTTGCTTTTGGTTGACTTTTTTAAAGGTGAAGATTGATGGTGGAGATTTTGAGGGTGGAGATTGTAAGAGAAATTTCCTTTTTAAGGGTGTGCAAAATTGAATGGGACGGACCAAAAAGGAAAGTGTGCAAAACTGAGCGGGACGGAGGGAGTATGATTTATTATTGCAATACAATAAGTATATTGGATATTGATAAATATAGAAGATGGAGATATCTAGGATCTTCTATATCTATCAAGATATGTTGTTTGGAGAGGAAAAATAATGTGGCATTATATATAATTAATATTACACGCCAATTAAGTAGGCAAAAACTTATATGAGATCGTCACATGGTGTGACGAGAAAAAAATCACTTTTTGTGGTAAAAGTATCACATTTATCTGTAAAATATCAATTTTTTGGAACAAAAAAAAGTATCACTTTTTGTAGCAAAAATATCACATTTATCTGTAAAAGTATTAATGTAGTAAAAGTATCACTTTTATCGGTAAAAGTATCACTATTTCTTGTAAAAGTATCAATTTTTCCTGTAAAAGTGTATTCTGTCACACGTGTGACCGTCACACACAAGACTCACTCAATTAATTATTCGTCATTGATTATTCACAGTGCATAAAATATTCCAAGGGTGTCCACAAATCGTGTATTGCAGTTCAGTTCGTGAGAACACCGGAGAAGGCTTGGAGGTTTGAAGCGTGATAAGAACTCGTTACAAAAGGTATTAATTTAATCCTTCCAGAGTAAATTAATTAATATATAGATCATATGATAAATATATCGATCCTACAACGATGTATCCGATCTTCAACATTTAATATTGTGGATTAAAAAGGAATCATGGTTCTAACATTTATACTCCAATAATATTTGTAACTTAGAAAAAAATACATTTTACAAACAACAAATTACGCAAAAAAAGGAAAAAAATAAAATAAGAAAAAGGTAAAAGATAAAAAGAACCACGGTTCTAAAATGGTGGAGGGTGGAAGCAGAATTAAATCTCAAGGGCTCATTTGCTTTATTAATTGGGATAGATAGGATACACCAAAATGTTATTGTTTACTCATATTAATAACGGTGTTTGGTTTAGAGCAAGAGTATTTAAGGATGCCTTGTAAGGTTATTTGGATTATGGGATCGATAAGACAATATCACTAATATGGATGGGAATTGGGGTATTATTTATCTGCTGAAATTGGTGTGATTAATAGCAGCAGATTTGTTGGGAAATGTTGGATTTTGGACTAGGCTTCCCATCCAGTTCGGGTTTTAGACAATCAAACCAAACACAAGTTTAATAGGGACAAATAGTCTAATCCCAAGTAATCATACGAACCAAACAAGCCCTAAGTGGATGATTACTTTCTACTTAGCACAAATGAATTTCTAATGCTCAAATACCTAATTCTTCTTTGTTTTGGGGTTTAAATTCAAATTTCACAATCCAATACAATGTTATCATACAAAACCTACCTACTCCCTCCATCCCAAATGAACTTGCATAGGGGGGTCGGCACAGATATTAAGAAAAGTTTGTTTTTGGGGATTTTGTTGACTTTTCAAAGGTAGATTGAGAGTGGAGATTGAGGGTAGAGATTTTGAGGGTGGAGATTGTGTAATAACTTTCCTTATTAGGAAGTGTGCAAGTTTGCTTGGGATGGCCGAATTCGAAAAGTGTGCAAGTTCATTCGGGGCGGAGGGAGTATAATATAATATCCCTACGTACAATATAATATTACATACACTAATATTTTTCAACATTGATTTGACATTTATAATACAATCCTACTTTATACAGCAGGATTTCTCTCAACCTACTTAAACTTAAACCAGACACCCCCTAATATACTGGTTATGGTTATGCTTTTCAGCCAAAACCAAGTCATGAACCGTTGACCATAGGTTCCAAATTAGAGGTGTACCTATGTCTTACAAGTAGGAGGTGGAAATAGGCTATGTTAGACTAAACTTTCATTAGATGGCTTACTCCATGACCCAATTTCAATTCTAAACCTACCTCCGTTCACAAACATCAATTATCTTTTTCATTTATTATTTAATTAACCAATCATTACTTATAACATTACAATATAATAATAGAAACTTATCAATCTCAACACCTTTTGATCATTAGCTAACTACCTAACTATCATACTCAATCTCAATACAAACATACATTTTGGATGAACACATTCCCTATTTCCAAACATCCTCATATATATATAAGAGTTTTAATAAGTGCACTCTACGGTGAGCACTTGTCTGTATGACAATTTGTTAAATATACTACATTAAAAACACATCATCTGATAATCATCAGATGATTATTGTAATTGGGCAACATATTGAACTTTGTATGTATGAATATCTATACGTCCCCTAATATAAACATGTGTAGGAGTATCTATCAATTTTATTATATTAATTTATGTGTTAAATAAAAAGGAAAAGTTATTGTATATGGGTGCTTAGCCAGGCGGGTCGATTTGCAAACTGACGAGGTAATATAAATACGGCCCAACCACCTAATGTGTAGGACAGGATAACCAACGGGTCAAAGTCCATTTTAATACGTGTAGTTCACTACAAAAATAGTCTATTGAGATAATAAAAATAATTTTAAATAATGAGTATTTGTTATAACTTATGAATATTTATCACAATTTTATTATTAGAGATAACATGTGTCACTAATTAGTCCTCTCAATAACTTGGACGTAAATAATATATTTGTGATGAAAAAAGTGGTCTTAAATGCGCCTTAAATATTTTTTGTAATAATTAGTTAATAATTTTGAAATGGTCTCAACTAATTTGTAGAAAAATTTATTATTGGTGAAAAACTGAAAGCAATAAAAAGAAAAAAGAAACGAGACAATTGAAAAAGTAAACAAGAAATTTGAGATGCGATTTATGGATGTGGGCCGTAAGAAGCCCAGCCAGTAGAAGCCCAGCCAGTCATCTATTTATTCTTCAAGTAAATTGAAACAAAATATATTTTCATTTATAGTATACTGTAATATGCTATAATGTTTTGGCCCTTTTGGGTATATTCTGTGTTATAACTGGGACCACTTATTAATGACATTTCATCATAGCCCACTCCAATTTTGTTCAACAATTCAATCCCACCAAATCCTTCCCCAATTAATATTGTATATGAAAATTAAGAGATACAAATAAATCCTCAACTAGATTGCGTAGTTATGATAGATTAGATACTTAGAGATATTTCAGAGATAATTATAGGAATGGTATTAAAAGAAAATGTGAAAAAAACTATAGTAACAATTATTGATGAACATAGCACATAAGTTAAAATGACATCTAAAGAAATAGAGATAGTACTTTATTTTTAAAGGTTTAAGTACAAAAATAGGAATTAAGTTAAATTTTCTTAGTTTATGACAAAGTTGATGTTTTTTAAAATTTATCTATAAATTATATTTCTGTTTCTAAATTCTTTTTCAGGTAAATAATGTTTATATATAGGCAAAAATTCGTATGTGACCGTCACACGGTGTGACGGGAAAAACTATTAATTTTTGTGATAAAAGTATCACGTTTATCTGTAAAAGTATCACCTTTTTTGAACAAAAAAAGTATCACTTTTTGTAGCAAAAGTATCACATTTATTTGTAAAAGTATCAATGTAGTAAAAATATAACTTTTTCCTGTAAAAATATCACTTTTTCCTGTAAAAGTATCAATATTTTTTATAAAATTGTATTCCGTCACACGTATGACCGTTCACACACAAAACTTCACTCTTTTATATATGAAGTCTATACGGAGGGAATTTATGAACAATAAGCAAGCAATATATATTTAAGACGTATATCAAATGTGGAGAAATATAGAAACATCACGAAAATGAGGTTTACTTATAGTACTAAAATACGAAAAGGTCAATACCTATAAATTTAGGAGTATGTACGTTCTTCCTCAAAATAAAGGATCAGGAGTTTTTATAGTTTAGGAAGCAGTGGTTGCATACGATTACAGTTTAAAGATTTCTAAAATTGAATTATCAAATCGAGAAATTGGCAGGGTCCGCGGATATGACTATGAAATATCTACAATTTCATATTTAACAACTCTATGATACGAGTATAAACTATCAAACAAATCTATTTAAAACTCCTTAATACGTGTATAAACTATTCGTATATTCAGTTCCAAATCGAAGATTCCTAAATCTATATATATATAAAAAGCAAAATGAAGGGCTTTTATGTCAATTAACCTTTCCCGCCTAAATTTTATTTACCAATTAAGTAAGTTTATGTCAATTTTGGTAGGTTCATAATGTTCTTTTAATTTTTTTAAATGTAAATAACTATTTTATATCTAATTTATTTTTTATGTATAATATATCAAATTATTCATCTTTTCACGATCTTCAATTTGACATCCATATCACATATATTATAATAAGATATTTGATTTGAAACAATAAAGTATTTATTTACTTATTATTTGGGGTTTTTTTATTTCAAATTGACCTATAGTACTGAGTCTAGATTGGAATTAAACATTCATTTCAAAAAAAGGATTGAAATTAACATTAATAAAATAATTTTCTTATAAAAAATAGTAGTTGAGTTTTTTTTTTTCCCGTAAAGTACAACAAATCAATCTATTTAATTTAACATGAATTTTCAAATATTTTGTTTATTTAAGTTATACCCGGGAGAAAATAATTGATTAAATGATGAAAATACTACTTTATTAAATTAAATGCAAAACGTTTATATTTACATTTGCTTATATATATATATATATATATATATATATATATACACCAATGTTTTGTTTGATTCGTCATGGAGGTACGGGAGCTTTGAACATAAGTACATTTAAAATATTATAAATTATTATTTTATAATTATTCATATTTTTATATAATGCATATTTTATTAAAAAAAATCATTAAGTAAGTTTACCGTTGAAACATAAATTATGACATTTCCTACATTTTCAATCTTTTTTTTACGTGAACAAACCTCAACTATATATTATTTGCACTTTGCAACCTAAAAATATTTTCTCGCATGCCAATTTTTTCAACTATGCCATTTTTATTCTTTGCAACCTAAGCAATTTTATTCGCATTAATCAATTTTTATCTTTAAAAAAATATAATATTATAATTAAAATATAGAATTTGTTTGAATAATAAAAAAAAAAACAAATAAATATGAAAACATTGAAATACTTTGAAGAATTCACATACTTTAAATTGGCATTGGAATTATTGAGTAACTTTTGGATTTTATTTTGTTAATACTAGGAATTGTTTAAAAATAAGATGAGTATATCTGAAATCACCAAGCAAAATATTAAAAGTTATAAATGAGAATCTAATTTTAAAAATAAATAATTAAATGTTTATAGTTTGACTTAAAAAACTATTTACATATATTTAAAAAGCTAGATATATATAAATATATAAGACGGTTAAAACTGTAAATTGCATTTTCTCACCAAAGTGTTCTATGCTACTTATGTTTATTTGTATAAGTGACAAGTTTTGATATGTTTGTTCTTTCTTCCCTTTTCTTTTCTAAAAAAATATTTTTCTAAAATTTTATATACAATTTTCTTTTTGTATCTTAACCATTTTTTACGTATAATATATCAAATTAATTATTTTTTTGTGATCTTTAATCTGACATCCATGTCACATATATAAAAAATTGATACTATATTAAATAAAATACAAGTATTTATTGGTTGATTATTTGGTTTGATTAAATTTTCTAGATATTTATTGGTAACATGTTTAGATGGCAAATAAGAATTTTTTAAATATTTTTTCTAAATAATTATTTAACAATTTCAATTTTTTGAAAAATTACTCAACTAATTTATTACATTTACCTTTATCTTTATTCTTTTCTATAAATTAATCTATATCTAATAATATACAAATAGGTATATGTGTGTGTGCGCATAGTAAAATAAAATGTAGCCAAATATGTAAAAGGAAAAAAAATAATTTTCCTTCCAATTGTAAATTGAACATTTTCGAGGACTTAACTTTATTCATTTATGTGTCCCTAAAGATAAGTTGGTGTAGTATCAATTTTCTATTAGTTTGTTTCCTTATAAACAACACTTTTCAATTTTTTTAACAAGTTTTTTGTTTCTAACTTATTTTTACATATAATATATCAAATTAATCATATTTTCACCTTCCTTTAGTTGAATTCAATTTTAATTTTTTTTATTGTGGATTAGGCTATTCATATTGTGAATTAAATTTTGAAAAAATGATCCAATTGACTATTTCTAACAGTAAAAAAATTGGAATTATTTAAATAGAAAAATATATTTTCTTATAAATTATTCGATTAATTTATTTATTATCTTATTTATTTATTATCTTATCTTAGTTTTTTTACATGTTGTATATGATTATCTTTGTGTTTGCTTTCACATATGTAATTAATTGAGTTATAATGTGGTTATTTGCATATGTTAAGAATGATAAGGACTGACTAAATGTATGTTTGAATTTTAAAAATAAATCAATTTTAAATATGGATTGTTCTTTGTTATATCTAATATTTATTTTAATTTTATTCCGTAACAATAATTTGTTTGTAAATAATAAGTATATATTCAAGTCAAAAATTGCATGAAAGAATGAATATTTACGCTATTTATAATTTTACTCTATATAACTTAAATTTTGAAATATTTATTTAATCAAGAGACTTCCGTGCATCGCACGGGAATGGTACTAGTATTGGTATACACTATCCACATATAACTTCGGGAACCTTTGATTCTGCTGTGAAAATCTTCAAGACTTATTCACTTTAAAACAAGTTGTCCTTGAACAAGTCTGGAAGTCATTTGTAGGCACACAAAATTTATGTCTAATTAAATGGTGATGTGTATATATTATATTGAATATTAATTTAAATTTATTATTTATATTTCAATACATTAATTTCTAAAGTAAATAGTTAAATAAGTGATATCTTATAATATAATATAATATATATATATATATATATATATATATATATATATATATATATATATATATTATAGGTCAAATGGACATTGCAAAATATCGATATCTTTGTTTGTTGGAAATGATGATTGAACGTCAAAGTGAATTACAAACACTTTTGGTAATCAGATCAAATTAAAATCATATCTTTCTATTGAAAGAAGGTGACACCAAATCATGAATGATCACTTAAATAATGTCATTATATGTCATGACTACATATATCATCCTACACCTTTATAAAGAGATTTGCTTCTTCATTCTAGAACACATCGAAACATACAGTAAGACGAGAAGTTGAAAATAAATTCAAGATGTGATGAACGATGTGTAGACGGATCCGAAGACATTATTTGCGGAGTCCAAGAAATAATGGCCTTCATAAGTTCGAGAATAAGACGCTAAGTGCCTCGAGTCAATATTATTTCAAATTAAGTCAACTTCAAGAAAAAAAATAGATGGACAAATAAAGATTCTAACACACAAATTATTAATTTCAATGAGTAAAATTCAAATTGTACAGTATTTCTTGTTTAATTTAATTCACACATGAAATAAACATTAAATTTATCATACTATTATTCTTTTAAAATTTAATGTACTCATAGAAATCCAATTAAATGGTGTTTTTGTATTGTTATAATAAGTCTTTCCATTTAATATAAGATCACATAAAATATGTGGGGATTAAATTACTTTTATTGATCTCAGTATTGAATATTTATACATGGAGGATACAAGAGATTTTCATCCATGCAATCGAAAAAAATTCTACAAAATATAAGGTCAACATAATTTGGATTCACGAGTATACCTCTTAAGATGTTATGACAAGTATATCTCTTGAATCTTCCTTGATATGCCCCCGCAAAAAGGACGATCCATCGGCAACATATATTTCATAACGTAGCAGCTCGAATCGGGATCGCAAAAGTGGCTTGGTTAACAGGTCTGCTACCTGGTCGATGTGCTAATGTAGGATACCGGGAGGAAACCCTTTGCTGAAAGATCTCACACAAAATGAATGTCAATCGCGATGTGTTTTATACGGGAATGTTGGATCGGATGTAAGGCAAGTCGTATCGTGTTCATGTTATCACCTGGTAGTTGTGGTGTGATAGTGATAGGAATACGTTGTTCCTTGAATAGATGAATAATCAATCCTACCTAGGATGGAGCTGAGCAACTGCCTAGTATTCAGCCTTGATGATTTAGCGACCCCAGTTTGTTTCCAAGACTACCAAGAGATAGGATTATCACCAAGAAAAATGATATATGCAGAAGTCGAATTACAGTTCGATAAATCCCCTCCAAAGTCGGAATCAGAGTAAGCAGTAAGACGAAGATGCGCAGGCTTACAAAGAAGAAGATCGTGATGGATTGTTCCCTTAAGATTGCGAAAAAGACGTTTAACCTCACCCCAGTCTTTGACCGTCGGGGAAGCCATCTTGGGCTAGATAATTGATGGTGAACCAGATATTTGGACGATTGAGAGCCGGATACTGGAGTTCCCCAATAACATTTATGTACTTAGTCGGGATGAACAGACCTGTACCCTTAGATGTTTTCGGATTGCTGGGCGTTCTAAGCGGTTTAGTACCATACATGGGGTGCCGTCTCAGAAGATCCACACTGTACTTATGCTGAGAAAAATAGGGCCTTCTTTACGATGAGCAACTTCCACCTGAATAAGTATGAGAGATAACATAGATCCTTGACAACAATTTGATCTTGTAAATGCTTGACGATAAGGCTAATATGGGAAGGACTGGAGCCAGTAACAATGAGGTTGTTGACATACACAAGTACCACAAGGCGAATATTATCCCGATGAAATGTAAATAGAGAGGTGTCAGACCTAGACTGCATGAAGCCAAAAGATACAATAAATGCACTTAAAGCAATATACTACTCCCTCGGAATTAGTTCCCACGTACCATGACGATGTAAAGCAGTGGATTCTTCAGACATGGCCTGTCTTAGATATTGCTTGAGAAATGTAGGTGGGTTTGGAATCATCTAGTAGAGGATGCTTCGTACAGAGTACAACTGTTTAGGCTTGAATATATTATTCTACGATCGAGTGTGCATGGTATGAGTGCGGGTTGGGGGATCTACTGAGGGCACAACGTCGGGAGGTGGCATGGGCAAGAGTGTCGTGCATGGCTGTGGAGAGGAGGAGCAGATATGCAAGGTGATTAGGTTCCAGAACTCGTGCATGGTGGAGGTGACACCGTGGAAGATGAAGAAGCAGACAGAAGTACAATAAGAAGAGTGACTATGTCACTGTTACACACTTGAGCAGAAACATTAAACAACCAAAAAGTAGACCTAGAAAAGTTAACACACCGGCGTAGCTAACAAATATGCACAGTTTGGACGGAAAATTTGATTTGCCCATATTATACAGTCAAAGCCACGAAAAACATATACAACTAAAAGTGCACAATTTGAGATAGTTTGATGAATGCTTGAACAATATCTCAAGAGGACTGGGACCATCCAAATTTAGAGCCGGAGTACAATTTATCAAATATGTGGCAGTCTACCCCAAAAGGATTGCGGAAGTTGTGCATGGTACAACAGTGTACTAGTTATTTTAAGGATGTGGCGATTTCGTCGCTCATAAATCCCATATTGTTGTGGCGTGTGCTGGGCAATGGTCAACTAATTAATACTATTAGTATCTAGATAGGTTTTAGAGCAACAAATTCTCCACCATCATCTGTGTAAAAAAATTTAGTGGGCATGTTAAACTGTTACTCCACAAGATTATGAAATTAACAAAAATAGATGCAACTTTTTTGCAAAAGATATATAAATGTAGAAATAACGACTGAAAAGATCAACCACAAATAAGAAATATCGACAACCATCAACGAAGATACAAGCGCAGGGCCCCAAAAATCAGCCTATAAATATTCCAACGGATAATTCACATTAAATGAAGAGGAATAAAAAGGCAGTATGTGAGCTTTACTCACACAACAAGAGACACAAAGGTTATTTAAAACATCGGTAGTATACAAAACAAGTAACGTAAATTTAGATAAAATGAAGGAACTCATTCTCTTCGAAGGGTGGCCCAGGCGGGCATGCTAATGAGAGAGACGTTTGAATACCCAAAGCAGCAGTCTTTGGCTTAGAATTGGACAACGATGGCTGCAACAGATAAACACCATTATGGCATGACCCTTTGATGAGATTTGCCCCCTCTATGGCTAGATCATTTACAATAAAATAATCAGGAAAAAATTCCAAGGAGACGTTACTTGCCTTTGTTAACTGATGAGCATATATTAAGTTTCGAGAAGCACCAAGCCTACATAAAACATTTGAGATCACAAATCTGCGAGAAGGAGTGTGAAAAGTAGATAAGACAGTACGAGTTATAAGTAAACATGTTCCATCCATGATATGTATTTCACCAGTTCCATCATACTCAGAGTGAATCAAAAGGTTGCCCAACTCATTTGCCAAATTATGAGAATCCCCGGATCCATGAGTCAAGCCTGTTGAGGAGACTACTGAGAGGGGAGCATAGCAACATTCACCATAGGAAAGTGGCGGTATGTGGGGGCAGTATCAAACTACTGATTGACAATTACTTCCATAATTGGTGGTACATCCGTCGCTACCCTGACCGCGACGCTATCCACCACCACATCCACATTGATTGCTATTAGAGGAGGAAGAACCAGTCCACCCCACCTGGAAGAATTGGCTTTCGATTTAGAGTGGTGGCTAGATTGTGGGAATTGGTCGTTGCCACTATTTGAGCAGTATCGGTCGTGTTTAATCAATCTATCCCGGGGCTCTTCAAATTGTTGGGATTTTTGGAGAATATTATATAGGTGAAAATATGTTTTTCCGAGGCGTGCTATTATGATACTCTTAAAAGATTTATTTGAGTAATCCCCTAGGATACAACATAATTTTTCACTTAAGATAGGAGTAGAAACACCAAAATTAACGTGCAAACCCGCAAAAATATTATAACAATATTATATACGTTTTACGAAAAGAGATTTTTATACTAACTTGAAAAACACATCATATAACAAAGATTTTGAATCTTACTTTGATTGAAATTAAAAGAAAATTATGACATACAATTATGGACAAATCATGAGGTTATAAAAGTGAGAATTAAATTAATTGAAACCGTTGGCGGTTAAGGGTTTGAATAATATTAGTTTATAAATGCTCAAACAAATATTTTGAGAAAAAAGCTTAGATATAATGTTTGATTTGTTTTGAAATATTTATTTTTCAACACAAATTTAAAGGGAGTTTCTGGCATGCGGATTGAAGGTAATCTGCTCCTAGTCCATTGATGATCATGATATAAGAGTGGTGTATCAATTATCGGCTTCACATGATTGCAATACTCAGAGCCAATCGAGGCCTTAGTTAGGGTTGTCTTGATATGCATGACATGAGCCCTAGACGTGCTACCAAATGCACGATTCTTGCCACAGTTATGGTAGTCGATGAGAGAATGGGTAGAATATCAGCTATGAATCCCAGAATTGCAGTAAGGATTGAAACCATCAGGCAGACGCAGCAACATGGCTGATAACATCGGGCCAATCAGATTGATTCCGTTGAGTAGTATGTGATGGTTAGGTTAGGAGAGATAGAAAGCACCGGCAGTAACAGTGATTGACACAAGTAAAAGAAAAATGCGCCAAACAATTTGCAACAACATTACAATCTCTAGACATATGAGAGATTGTGTAAAAGTAGTCATGCTCATACACGAGTCTCTTAATCTAATTCACAATAACGTAACAATAATGCTTCATGACTGCATGCACATCAAGCAAGGAATCCGTAAAGTCGTCCACCTTCATAGCCGAAAATTCATAAGAAATCGGAGATCAGAGGTCGCTCGGAAGACCATCTAAAAACAGATATCGGATGCTGCATAGGGGCGTGGAAAGATGCACAAAGAAAGAAAAAAAGAAAAAAAGATTTTATTGTTCAGTTGTTCCATTGAAAAAGAAAGGAAAAGAGAAAGGATTGAGCTGAAAAAAAGTAAAGAAGCAATAATTAGTGGTGGGGCGATAGTAGATGCTACTAGTTAAAACTGAATTTTGAATTTTATTAATTTAAAATTAGAGATGAGATAAGACGCCATTGACTCTGGATCACCGTTTTCAAAAATGATAATATAAACAATCAAATAACAAATAATTTCTCAAACCCCTTTAAAATATAAGGCGGATCTATTAACATCTCCAGTTCCTCTGCAATCAAATAACAAATAATTGTTTAACCCATTTCAAATATATATAAGGCGCATCTATTAACATCTTCGGTTCCTCTAAATATACCTAAGAAACAATTATTTTTTAAGTATTCTATTGATATTGCCTGAACACTTTTTAAATATAAAGCGTTTAATCATTCTAACCGAACACCTTAAAATATATTCGGTTGGTATAAACGTATACAATTATATTTGTTGGATCAAAGTGACCGAATACTTTTTATAGAGTATATTTAGAAAAAATTAGCGTTTATTGTGGTATCCTAAAATGTATTATTGGATAAAATTATTATGGAAGGTGGAGGAGTACTGTAAAGTATTACAGGTGAAGTAGTTTTGAAGACAGAACATGTTGAGTTGGGTGAGATCGCCTTTTAGGATGTATGTATACACAGCTTATATGATATATAAATGTGTGTATTTATACATACACACGCATTAACGGACTATAAAAAAAAAGACAATAAAGTCAACTATAAATGAAGTGTATCTTGAGTTTTTTGTATAATAAAGAGCACATTAATTGGAGTTCTAAAGTCTAAACCCATGAAAATATTCGAACTTTCTTTCAAGGAAAACAAAAATTCAAACTAATACATATATTGAAAATTGAATCGAGTTTTATTTGATAGGTAAAGATAATTAATAATATAAATATAAGTTAAGAATTTTCAATGCAACTAAGTTCATTCAAATCGAAGTTTATATGTTTGTTTGTTTTTAATTAATTAATTTATTTATTATTTTTTTATTTTTTGTAAGTTTGACAAGATGAAACAAATGTTGGAAACCTTTTTTTTCGATTAATTGCAAAAACAAAAACAAAAACAAAAAAAACTTTTAGGACCCATTTGGATTGAGGGATTTGATTTGTCAAGGGATTTAAAATGAATAGATTTCAAAATCCTTATATTTGAAATTCATGGACTTGAAATCCTATATTTGGATTTACTGTGAATTTGTGAAAAGATTTTTAAATCTAAAATTTACAAATCTATTGTATGGCAAAAAACTGATACAACATTTGTAATATTCAGTTATTTTCTTTAAAGTTTAAACTCACAATTTTATATTTTTTATTAAATAAAATAATATTTATTTACATATAAATTAATCGAACAATTTTCTTTTTCCCAATTATGTGTATACACACATACATACATTTTATATCCCAAAAAATTATTAGAGGCATTTCACTGGAGATAAAAGAAGAAAAATAAAAAAGAATAAAAAAAATGCTGGGAGCATTTAATTGGATAACGAGAGAGAGAGAGATAGTGATGGAGAGAAGAGGGAGAGAGACGGAAGAGAGAGGGAGAGGGAGGGAGAGAGAGGTGTGAGTGGGAGGGATTTGTAAATGACTACATTTGTAAAAGAATTTGAAATTCACCAAAATATTGGTGAATCTCAAATCTTGAATTTCTAATTGGGTTGATTTAAAAATCTAAATTTACAAATTCACTCATTTAGTATTTTATCCAAACACATGAAGTGAATTTGATAATGGATTTATAAATCCATAGCACAAATTTCTCCATCCAAATGGAGCCCGATTGAATTTGTAATTATAACATGAACTTAAAATATACAAAAAAATCACTAATTGTTATTTTTTTTTATTATAACTTTGATCACATTTTTTACATCTAATTACATCGCCAACACCATCATTAGATTCGCTTAAATGAGTTTGTCATATATTCACCTCATATTTTATCATATATTGTTATAATTATAATGAGTCAATGGTTACGACTGGCACAACTTTTACTCTCAATTCATGAATTTTTCTGGGCTTTTAAATCAGTGTTCGAGTTGAAAGGGTTTTAAGGCACGACCCATTTTTTTGGTATAAATAACTCTGTGAATCATTGTATGCAATTTGCTATCACCCGAAAATATTAGTAAATCTCCTAGTTTAATGGGTTGTGCACACAGATTTATCATTTTTGACGAACTAGGTTAACAAATTTGTGTTCATTATTTTTTCATTCCTATTAAATTCTTAATAATTGCACCTTAATTCCTAAACTCTATGTTGTAGTTGAAAAAAACTTAAATTTGATGAATTTTTTTGATACATTTTAAATTTTATGTTGTAATAGAAAATTCACCCAAAGTGGGTGATTTTTTAACTTAATCCTCCTTTTCCCTGAAAAAACTTGTACTCCTTTTTAACTTTTTTCTTTATAAACCAGCAATATCCCCGTGCGATGCATAGTTTGTAAGTTTAACATGAATGTACAATAAGAGTTGATATATTTATGTGGTTTTAATATAGTGAAAAATTATAATAAATATATATTAGGTGATGAAAAATTATACGGTTCTAAACAAAAGAAAAAACAATAAAGATATCCACTTGCTTCTTCCCGCGAATCCGCAGCATGAGCGCCGACATACTGTCGGCCTATATCAATATACAATTCCCTTTCAAAAATTAATATTATCCTTAATAAGAATCATTGCCGTCAAAATTAACATCACCGTCGCGATTAACATCTCTGGATGATTGGGTGACTACTTTTCCCAAAAATCATCTCGACCGCCGTCATAGAGAACTTCTTTCCACTGCCGATCATTTTCATCCAAAATCTTCATCACCACAATCTAGTTGGAAAGCTTGATAATCTAGGTAAGCGTCCAATAATTATATAATTTGTGAGTATTAATTTAATTAGGCGATATTGATAAGATTATGCGAGATTCTGTATTTAAAAAAAGAATAAATATTCTGACCAATGATGCAATTCTATATAGCAAAGAGTGAGTCTTGTATGTGACGGTCACACGTGTGACGGAATACACTTTTACAGGAAAAAAGTGATACTTTTACTACAGTGATACTTTTACAGATAAATGTGATACTTTTACAATAAAAAGTAATATTTTTTTTTTGTAAAAAAAAGTGATACTTTTACAGAGAAACGTGATACTTTTACTACAAAAAGTGATACTTTTTTTCCGTCACCCCGTGTGACGGTCTCATATAAGTTTTTGCCGATAGCAAATGCTTAAATCACTCATCATCATGCAATTTCAAAATCAATGCCTTATATAACAGATTATGATCACATAAAATAGTAGCATAATAGGATTTTGTGCGAGATTTAATGTTATTGATTGAAATTAGAAGATATTGATTAGAACGATGCGAGATTTACCCTACGAAATATGAACAGATTTGGCCGAGATATATAAAACTTATTCTGGAAAGTCTCCGAATTACTCCTTAAATGTGATGAAATTGGTATTACTAAAACTGGAAATAAAATTTGAGAAAAAATCTATAAATTACTATTTATAAACGATATCACTTTTATACAAAGTAGGATGAAATAGGTGTTTTTATGCTGGTATTTGGAAGACAGGATCATGGCGTATGTACATAAAATTTGTTTCTAATAAACATGGTGATATGTGGAAACAATTATATGGAATGCCAATTTACATTTGCTATTCGTATTTAAAGAATTTAACTAAAATAATTCTTCAAGTAGAATATATAAATAATTGATAATCTAAAATTAATATTTTTCGACAAACAAAATATCATTAAATCTTACTTTTTGACAATCAACATGCAATCTTGAACATAAATAAATAAATTACCAATGTTTTAGCAGTAAAATAAAATTACTAATTTACTATAAAATGCAAGAAAATTATCAAATCAAACACGATCAATCAAATCGCAACATTCAATCAAGAAAGTCTCGAGAAAACTCTTGTTTTACAATTATAAAAGAAGTTTCCTCATAATTCAAATCACACAATTCAAGAGGTAAAAAAGTTGTAGAGAATTCCTACAAGCATTCTTCAAGAACGGAATCTGATATTAGATTAAGGCGCTGCAGCGACATTCAAGACGTTGTTTACAGAGGTCACAAATACTGATATTCAAAGAAGATCTGATTGAAGTTGTACTCTGATTTTTCAAATTTTAAGTGATACTATTGAAGGAGAAGCAGTGGAATGTAACATAAAATCGTTTGTTGAAATTAATTTTGTACAATGTTTTTTGAATAGATTTGTTATTTGGGTTTTGAAGATTTCGATATTTGAAGTGATTCAAGAAGAAATTGTTGATTCTTGTGGTGATTTAACCCTTTTGCCCCCTTTCCTTCTACTTTGTATGATTATTATTATTTGAAACTCACAATTTCCGTGCTCCTACTTACATCTCGGATGCAATCATACAAATTCTTTTATTTTTTTTAATGTATACAATTATACAATTAGTTGTACTATAAAGTTGTATATACACTCTTATTTGTTGTATACTAGAGTTTTCCATTAAAATATATTAAATTAGAGTATGAAAAATCAAAGTCAAGTCAAACAACATAACTTAATACTTAATTTTGATTAAATAAAAATAATATTAGATTATCTAATAATTTTAATTTCTTCAATAACTTTTTTTTTTATTCGCACTCATAAAACTCACAATAAAAATTATTAGAGTTTCTAGGATGTTGAAAAAATTAAAATATTTGAGAGAAAGAAATACAAAAGATAAAACAGATCTCTAAATTATTTTCTTCCTTAACTTATGTGGGCACATGTGTTCCTCCCTATACTCTTGTTCTTTATAAAAAATCAAATATTATATGTGAATGTAGAAACTGAAACATAGTTAGTTTTTACTATTTCTGAATACTTGTAATATTGTAGGAAATATACAAATGTATATTTGTTCATAAAATAAAGTAACATTTAAAAAATATAAAAAATTAACTAATATTTTAAAAGGAGTAGCTAATTAATAAGTATTTATAAAAAAATCCTGATAATTATTTTATTTTTATTTGTATCTCATACCCAATCAAATAATTCAACTCATTACATAAGCAAATTTAACCTAAATAATTGACAAACGATTCCATTTATTTAATATAACGTATTTAACAATATGCAATGTAAATGTCAAATTAAAGGTCATGAAAAAAAAATGCTATACTTTACTTTAAAAGCGAAAATTTATTTTATTTTATTTATTTTCTTTATAATTTATTTTATTTTTATTATAAAATGAATCAATAAAAAATTGTCACCTATAATTTTTTTATATAGCAAATTGCCTACAAAATTTAAATTTGTAACTAATTTTGGGAAGACTTCACCATAATTTTATATACAAATATTTATCATATAAATAAATCTTTTTATGCTAGTTATGATTAAACCTACTATTTTAGTAGGTAAAATGAGCGGGAAAATATGTCGGATTTCCTTTATACAGGGTTCTCCTATATAGTAAGATTTTGTACATTGACACTATGAACTTGTCGCAAAAGTCGCTCTAAATCTATGTGATTAGAACGACCTTCGCAAACCGCAAGCGTACGGTTTGTGACAGTGGTAGTATAAAAGATATCGTATCCACAGGGAGAATTTTTTGTGAGAATCGGCTTAAGCACGTTCAAACAAGTTAGGTCAAATGCAAATAGAGAGTGTGGACTAAACTAAACAACATAAAAAAATAAATAAAGGCAAGGAGGGAATCGATCGATGGGGAGATATTCCCAAAACTCGGTTTCACACAAGCAAAATAGAATTAACAATTCGAGGACGATTAAAGGAAACAAGTGTGAGTCATATGTGGTTGAATTCTCGACCTAATCGATATCCTAATTGGGTGATAATTCTGAAGTACAGTTGAGGTACTGTATGCCCCTAAGATAGGTAAGTAATCGGGGTTCGATGTAGACTACCCACACGAATGAGATGTACAAACTCAACCTCGGGCCCCAGGTTACCAACTACCGAAGACTAGAAGAGGTTAGCCCAACTTCTCCTATGCTAAAGACCGGCGTAGGGGTGTAGTTCCTACACACGCGACTAAACCTAATTTTGTCCATCCTAGCCAAGACCCCCTAGACTCTACTTCCCCATTTGGTAGGTCTTCTCCTCCATAGGTCTTTGTCCTACCAATTGAGTTTTGATTGATTTAGGTTCCGGATTGAATTTCCTTCCCGACTAATCTAAGGCGTCGAAATTCAATCCTAAGCTCATTTAAGATCATATGAAATCTACTCGGAGGGTGGCAATCCCTAACCTATATTTCGATAATCCCATCTCAAATGCACAATTATACAAAATAAGGCTAGGTTATCGAAAGCCCCAAGCGACCAAAGCAAGCTATAATCAAAGCCCTAGTTTCATATGATAATCATAATAAATCAACCAAATCCAAACCCTTGGTTATCACAACCCACACAAATCCTCTAATCGGTCAACTAATCATTAACCCCGAAGCTTGGGCTACTCACGGCCCTCGAAAAACAAGGAAATTACTCACAACTCATCAAAGAAATAACAAGCATCATCAACAATAACCAAAAATAAAGAGAAGAGATAGAGAATGCTTTGTATTGAAGAAACCCTGGAAATCTTTTGATGAAATAGTATGGTGTCACAAGCTCGCCAGTAATCTCCGAGTTCTCCTCCAAAGACGGCTTCCTCCTCGAAGAGGAGGAAAAAATCCTAATTTTTCTAAGTTAAAATCTGAAAATATTGATACATGCTAGTTTTACATGTATTTTAGGTCAATTAAAGGTCGTAATATGGGACATATGCATGTGTATTTGGGCGAAAAGTGATTAAATTCCATCTCTTGAGCTAGATGACGTGTTTCTGCTTGTTTTGGTGTTATTCAGGTATAAAAAGGCCAAAAAGTCCGTTTGGGCAAGGTTCGGGTGGAAAACGAGCAAGAAAAGTCGGAAATAGCAAGAAGATGTTGAAGCTTGGCCAGAAACTCCAACTCGGTCGAGTTGTTTATCAACTCGGTCGAGGGATGAATGAAGAGAAAACGTGAAAATTGGCCAGCAACTCCAACTCGCCCGAGGCCTATTACGACTCGGTCGAGTTGACCCAACTCGGTCGAGTTGGCCAAACTCGGTCGAGTCAGCTTTCCGGGTCCAAAACAGAGTCTGCGCGTTTTAAAGCCCATTTTGGCCCCAAATTTGACCTATTACTATATAAGGAAGTCCCAAACTCTAAAAATAGCAGAGAGAGCTCATTAGAAGATATTTTGAAGAGGAAAGCAACATCGAAGAATCGAGATCAAGACGACGATTAGGGTTCTTATTCATTATCTCATTTCTTTACTTCAAATCATGTTTGTCTATGAACATATTTGTGTTATGAATATGAACATGAGTGAGTAGTTCTTTATTATTCTAGGGTTTTGAAAGTAGGTTTTAACGATGTTTGATTAATCGAAGTTTTCTATTCCAGTTAATGATTGTTATTCGTTATCTATATGTTGTGATTTATTTTCATGAATGGTTAATTTGATCACTTAACTACTTCTACATAATTCATAAGTTGGCTTTGAAAGGAGGAATTTGTGAATGGAAATACAACATATAGCGTAGTTGTTGAGCGCTCTGAAAGGAGGTGAGATAAATGCGTAGGCATAGGTCTAAGATCGATTGGGAGTTCATTAGGTCTAGTCGACTTGAAAGGGTGGCTAGGGGTAATGAATCTACAAGTTAATTGCTTCGAAAGGAGAGTTAACATATATGAGTGCCGTCTAATAACGATAGTAATCATTGCTAGTTTAGAATAATTAGATTGTCAAACTTAGTTAATTCTGAAATCAATTCTCTAGAATATATCTTCCAATCTTGCAAATTTGATAAATTGTTTTCTTATACTCGAATTTAAGTGTTTAGTACTAATTTAGTAAGATGAGTTCAATATTAAAATCAACCCAATTTAGAGCCTAGTTAGGAGTGTTTCAGGATATTTAGAGTATCAAACTAGTCATTAAGTCAGTCCTTGTGGGATCGACCTTGCTTGCCGTTATATACACTTGCACCCGTACACTTGCGGAGCGTTAGGTTATAAAATAGGCGAACAAGTTTTTGGCGCCGTTGCCGGGGACTGAGTTTAGTGTTTTAGTTTTTATTCTGATAACTAGAACAAGACTAGACTAGGCAACAATTTATTTTTGCACAATTGATTTCAGTTTTTATTTTTATTTTTATCTATTTCAATTTTACGTGGGTATTTTCTTGTTAGTGTTTTCAGGGATTGTGCATGCATACCAGGTCTAAGGGAAAAGAACATCTTATTCCGTGTGATCTAGAAATTGAAGCTACAGCTCGAAGACACGGAGCAAGGAGAAATCGACCAATTGAGATGGAAAATCCACCAAACCAAGAGGAGGTTATGAACCGCATCCTGATGGCACTGACCAATTTGGATGACAGAGTCACAAATATCCAACAACAACAACCTCCACAGAATCCAGTTCTTCCAGGAAGAAATCAGAATAACAACGAGAACAATGATGAGGACACTTCCCCAATAAGTGACTGCCTTCGTCCTCTGTCTAATCAGAATCCTGGAGGAGTACAACCGCCACCGCTCGATGCACACAGTTTTGAGCTCAAACCAGCGCTCATCAATATTGTGCAACAAAATCAGTATGGCGGTACTGCTTTAGAAGATCCGAACACTCATTTAACGAAGTTTCGGAGACTGGCTGATACGATAAAAATCAACCATGTACCGCATGAGCAAGTGAAGATGAGGCTCTTTCCTTTTTCCTTAAGGGATAGAGCTCTGCAATGGTTTAATTCGTTAGAGGAGATCACTGAGTGGGATGAATTAAGTGAAAGGTTCTTATTGAAGTACTTCCCACCCAGCAAGATGCTAGAATTGCAGAACAAAATCACACAGTTCAGACAGTTGGATCAGGAGCCACTGAGTGAAGCATGGGAAAGATTCAGAGATTTAATCCGAAGCTGTCCTCAGCATGGGTTCACCAGGAAGCAACAAATCTGTAAGTTTTACAATGGCTTGCTTGCACCAACTAGAGATCACGTAGACGCTGCGTCAGGAGGGAGTTTGATGGAGAAGAGTGTGAATGCGGCGTTTGCTATTCTAGATGCTATGTCTAGAACCAGTTATCAATGGCCGAACGAGCGTAATCAGCCGAGGAGAGTTGCTAATGTAGTTGAAGTGGAATCAAATCAGAATTTGGCTTCTCAGATTTCAGCTTTGACGACCCAAATGAATTTGCTAACTAATCTGACGTTAGCACAACATTCTGAGCAATCACAGCCGCAACTAATATTCCAACTTTGTGAACTTTGTGAATCAGCAGAATTTCAATAATTACCAAGGTAATCAGCCAAGGTATAACCAATATTCACAAGGGAACCAATATCCGCAAGGGAATCGGAATTATTCCAACTTGACTTATGGAAACTCGAAGAACACCCTTACTCCTCCACCAGGGTTCAAAGTCACAAATGGAATCATACATGATGGACGAAACCCAACTCCGGAAGAGTTAAGAGAAGCACAAGCAGCACAATTTGAGGAGAAGTTAGCGCAGCTGGAGAAGAAAATGGAAGGGAAGCATATTGAGCTGAGTAAAAATATAGCAGGCATGGGTGCAGAATTGAAAAATGTGGCATCGGACATCCAGCATTTGATTAAAGCAACAACAGCTCAGCATAAGAAAGGGCAGTTTCCTAGTGATACAGTGGTTAATCCAAGGGAACATTGTCAAGCCATTCAGTTGAGGAGTGGCACTGAATATGAAGGACCGAAGAAGCCGGTGGTGGAAGGCAAAGTTGTTGAAAAAGAGTACTTGGAAGAAAAAGCTGAGCCGGAGGAAAAAGGCAAAGAAGCGGAGAAACCGATAGAGAGGGGGATTACATTTGAAGGTGGCCCTAAATATATTCCTCCAATTCCATACCCTCAAGCACTGAGAAGAAAGAAAGTGGACGACCAGTTTGCTAAGTTCTTAGACATCTTCAAGAAGATTCAAATTAATATCCCATTCGTGGATGCACTTCAACAAATGCCCAATTATGCAAAATTTCTCAAAGAAGTGATAGCAAAGAAACGAAAGCTTGAGGAGTATGAGACTGTCAACCTGTCTGAGGAGTGCAGCGCAGTGATTCAAAGGAAGCTGCCATTGAAGCAGAAAGATCCAGGTAGCTTTACAATTGCTTGCAAAATAGGTAATGACACATTTGAAAGAGCACTTTGTGATTTAGGAGCTAGCATTAATCTTATGCCCTTTTCTATTTTTGAAAAACTAGGAATAGGCACATTTAAACCTACCACAATTGCACTTCAAATGGCTGATAGATCTTTGACTTATCCTAGGGGAATAGTAGAAGATGTTCTTGTGCAAGTAGATAAATTCATATTTCCTGCAGATTTTGTGGTCTTAGATATGATGGAGGATAAAGATGTTCCTTTAATTCTAGGTCGCCCGTTTTTAGCAACGGGCAGTGCTTTAATTGATGTCCAAAAAGGAGAACTCACACTTAGAGTAAATAAGGACAAATTGACATTCTCTATTTATAAGGCTATGAAAATGCATGATGATGAAGAGGTTAATCAAGTTGAAACATGTAGTGCTATAGATAGGTTAGATACTACATTGCATGAAGACATTCTGACACTTAGCGATTCTGATGTGTTAAAGCATTGTATCACAAATTCAATTTTTTCTGTGAAAGACATAGATGCTACTAATCTTGATCTTGTAGATGGGGTTAGTGCTTTGAATGCTTTGCAGGAAAAAAGGATGGAAGATGCAGAACATGAAGACATCACTAAGGAAGTCGTGAAAGAAGCACCTGAAGAGAGAGCCAGTGGACCTGAGTTAAAACCATTACCGGAGCATCTGAGGTACGAATTTCTTGATCTAGAGAAAAAGCAACCGGTAATCATCTCTGCTTCTTTGACTGAGTCAGAAACTGAAAAGTTGTTGAGAGTGCTTAGGAAACATAAGTCGGCTATAGGATGGACAATTCATGATTTAAAAGGGATTAGCCCGACTATATGTATGCATAAAATCTTGATGGAGGATAGCTATAAACCCAGTGTTCAAAATCAGCGTAGATTAAATCCTATGATGCAAGAAATAGTACGAAAAGAGGTTCTTAAATGGCTAGATGCAGGGATAGTTTTCCCTATATCGGATAGCAAGTGGGTTAGTCCCACTCAGGTTGTACCTAAGAAAGGGGGAATGACGGTAGTAAGAGGTGATAATGATGAAGTCATAGCTACCAGGGTAGTTACAGGGTGGAGAGTTTGCATTGATTATAGAAAATTAAATGCGGCAACTCGTAAGGATCACTTTCCCTTACCCTTTTTGGATCAAATGCTAGATAGACTCGCAGGGTATGAGTTTTATTGTTTCTTAGATGGGTATTCTGGGTATAACCAAATCATGATAGCACCTGAGGATCAAGAGAAAACAGCCTTTGTATGCCCTTATGGAGTGTTTGCGTTTCGTAGAATGCCCTTTGGTTTATGCAATGCTCCTGCTACATTTCAACGTTGTATGATGGCAATATTTAGTGGACTCATAGAGAATATAATGGAAGTTTTTATGGATGATTTCTCTGTGTTTGGTTCCTCGTTTGATCATTGTCTTAATAATTTGTCATTAGTATTACAACGTTGTGAAGAGACTAATCTTGTGTTGAATTGGGAGAAATGCCACTTCATGGTGAAGGATGGTATCGTGTTAGGACATAGAATCTCTCCTGCAGGTTTAGAAGTTGATCGTGCGAAGGTAGTTGCCATTGAGCGATTACCACCTCCGGCAAATGAGAAAGGTGTGAGGAGTTTTCTTGGACATGCGGGATTTTATAGAAGGTTTATTCGTGATTTCTCTAAAATTACTAAGCCTTTATCCCGTCTATTGGAAAAAGATGTTGCGTTTGTTTTTGATGATTCTTGCAGGGAAGCATTTGAAACATTGAAGAAGGCATTAGTATCTGCTCCAATTCTGATCACTCCTGACTGGTCACAGCCCTTTGAGTTGATGTGCGACGCTAGTGACATGGCCGTAGGGGCTGCATTAGGGCAAAAGCGGGACAAACTATTCAGAATCATCTACTATGCAAGTAAAACACTTGATTCCGCTCAATCAAACTATACAACCACTGAGAAGGAGATGCTGGCCGTGGTATATGCATTTGATAAGTTCCGGTCGTACTTGATTGGAGCTAAAACAATTGTATACACTGATCACGCAGCCATTAGATACTTGTTCGATAAGAAGGATTCCAAACCGAGATTGATACGATGGATTCTTTTACTCCAAGAGTTCGATGTAGAGATTCGAGACCGGAAAGGATGTGAAAACGTGGTTGCGGACCATTTATCTCGGATCACCAATGAAGAGGACAAGAAGGGGCAGAAAGAAGATATCAATGATTGTTTCCCGGATGAGTACATATTGACAATGGAGGAGGTACCATGGTTTGGGGATATTGAGAACTATTTAGCATGTGGAATTTCACCTCCGGATTTGACAACCCATAAGAAGAGGAAGTTTTTTCATGACATCAAGTTTTATATTTGGGATGATCCTGTTCTTTACCGAAGGTGCGCTGATACCATACTTCGTAAGTGTGTTCCCCAAGTTGAAGTAGGAGACATAATCACTCAGTGCCACTCATCTCCAAGTGGAGGCCACTTTGCATCAGCGAAAACTGCGGCGAAGGTCTTACAGAGCGGATTTTACTGGCCAACCATTCATAAAGATTGCTTCGAGTTCATCACGAAGTGTGATCGCTACCAAAGGACGGGGGGTATCTCTAGAAAACACGAGATGCCTCTCACGAATATAATTTTGAGGTGGAACTATTCGATGTTTGGGGAATCGACTTCATGGGGCCCTTCCCTTCATCAAAGGGGTTCCAATATATTCTACTTGCAGTGGATTATGTTTCGAGATGGGTGGAAGCGATTCCAACCCAAACGAATGACTCACGAGTGGTGATCAAATTCCTTCAGAAGAACGTAATCACACGATATGGAGCACCAAGAGCATTGCTGAGTGATGGGGGTTCGCACTTCTGCAACAAATGGTTGGCTGCACTGCTAGCTAAATATGGAGTAAAACATCGTGTCACAACTCCATACCACCCGCAAGCAAATGGTCAAGCAGAGCTCGCCAACCGAGAAATTAAGCAAATCTTGGAGAAATCGGTTAGTGGGAACCGTAAAGATTGGGCTTTGAAGTTAGATGACGCATTGTGGGCGTATAGAACGGCGTACAAAATGCCGTTGGGTATGTCACCATATCAATTGGTCTTTGGAAAGTCATGTCATTTACCGGTTGAATGGGAGCATCGTGCATACTGGGCTGTGAAGAAACTCAACTTCGACTTTGATTCAGCGGGCCAAGCTCGAGTTCTAAAACTCAATGAATTGGAAGAATTCTGAACACAAGCATTTGAGAACTCAAGCATCTACAAGGAGCGCACAAAAAGGATCCATGATAGAATGATAAAGAATCGACACTTTGAAGTTGGTGAACAAGTTCTCTTGTTCAATTCACGGTTGCGCTTGTTTCCCGGAAAGCTAAAGTCACGATGGACGGGACCGTTCACAATTAAGCAGGTGCGAAAGTCGGGAGTAGTGGAATTGATGGATGCACAAGGAAGCACATTCCTTGTAAATGGTCAGAGGATCAAGAAATACTACAACCCGAGTCAAATTGCAACCGTAGATGAATTACGGTTGACCGAGCTGAACTAAAAATCCAAAAGGTCGTCGAGCTAAAGACGATAAAAGTAGCGCTTGTCGGGAGGCAACCCGATGTTTTGGTTTGTTTTAAATTTTCGTATTTTGAAATTTATGTTTTGAGTTGTCTTAATTTGTTTGTTAGTGTGCATAGGAAATACGACGTCATCGAAAAAGCAAGGAAAGACTTGAAAAGATGCGAGAAAAAGGAGTAAAAACGGAGAAAAGGCTAAAACAGGGGAGATTCAGCGAGTTCAACTCGCCCGAGGCAAAAATTAAACTCGCCCGAGGCGAGTTTGAAGAAAAAAATAGAGGAATTCCAGAAAGTTGAACTCGGTCGAGGCCAAATAACTCGACCGAGTTGTCTACCAAAACTCGGCCGAGGCGTTAGTAACTCGCCCGAGGCCAATTTGACGAGAAAAACTGAGAAATTCCAGAAAGTCTGACTCGACCGAGGCCAAATCCAACTCGACCGAGGCAGACTAATAACTCGACCGAGTCACAGGTAACTCGGTCGAGGCGCAGGACAGGGCAAAACGTGACCGTTTTCAGAAAAGACTAACTCGACCGAGTCACAGGTAACTCGGTCGAGTCGCAGATATCAGTTTCTTAAACACGGTTTTTTTCCCCTTTTCCTTCAAATTTTTACCTACTCCTTCTTCTCCCTCTCTAAGAAACCCTCCATTCCCCCCCCCAATTCTCTCTAATCTTCTTAAAAAACACACGAAATTCACAAACCCACTTCATAATCTTCAAAGTTTCCCAATTTTGACTTTGTAAAAGAGACAAATTGGGACTCTCTCCTCCACTTAGGGCTCAATTTCGAAAAGGGTCTTGCATCTAAGAATTTCCGGTAAGAATGCTTAACTTGCACTTGTTTGTTTATCAAGGATGGTTATTGTGTTTATTAGTTGGGATTGTAGTTGCCATTGATAAGTTTTGAGCATGACATTGATGTGTGCACTTGTAGTGCAACCGTGTAGAAAATTTTGTTGGGGAAAACTTATTATGAGTGGACTTGAGTGAATTGCACATATAGTTGAGTAGTTATGCTTGTGGGAATTGAATTAGAGCTATTTCCTTTTAATTCACATGCAAGAGTCATTGTGGCATTTTATCGAATATGTTGCGTACATTGTGGTTCTTGGGTGAAGACTAGGCTTTAATTGGTTCAATTATGTTCTATGTTGATGCAGAAAAATAGAGAAGTTTGCATTGATAGCAATATTGATGTTTACCTCTCCTGTGGGCTCATTTGATGCAAATTTGCAATTAACATAGTCGGAGAATGAATTACACGTTCATAAAGCCTAGGAGAGTAGGTGTTGCTTGTGTGTACCATGGTACTAACTGGAAAATGTTGTTCTATAGGGGTACATTATGCCACCTAAAGGAAGAAAACGGAAGGTTGCAGGTGAAACATCCTCGGCTAATCCACCCTCGGCTAATCCACCGGCATTCTCGCCTGATAATCCTCTATTTTACAATATCAGACTACAATCACCTGAAGAAGAGAGGCGATGGAAGAAACTCATTGGGAGAAAGATCATCCCCACTAAATTTACTATCTCTGTCGTGGAAAACCACTTTGGCATTCACAAGAATTTATGGATGCTCATAAAGAGGGTCGGTTGGGAGAACTTATTGGGAAGAGGTCGGGTCACATATCGGAATGATACATTAGAGTTTCTCACTACTCTAGTTCTACACCCTACCTCTGCTCAAGACAGAAAGCCGAGCAGTATGTCATTCCGGCTTCGCAACAAGACTTACACACTTACTCGGGCTGAACTGAATGACATCTACAAGCTGCCAAACACCGGAGATTGCACCCCGCCAGATGAATATAATGAGCACACGTTCTGGAATCATATGGTAGAAGTCCCGGGACTTGTGCCTTGGATGAAGAGCGATCCATCGAGGAATAAGGTGTCTTGGATTCGTAATCCTGTTTTCCGGTATTTACATCGCTTAATTGCCTATACGGTGCTTGCTCGCCCTGAGACGGGCACTGTGACTCAAAAGGAGATGTTTCTTTTATGGTGTGTGGCAACGGGACGAAAGATTGATCTCAGCCAAATTCTGATGGAGCAGTTCGATCGCCAAGCAGTAAAACAAACGGGAGATATCTCGATTGGGGGTCTTATTACTCCTATAGCGAATCATTTTCAAGTGGTTTCTGATGATGACTCAGCTGAGAGAGTTCCCGGCGACTGGGGTATATCAATGGATGATGTTTGTAGGCTGAAGATGATTTTTTGGAGCAAAACGGAGGATCAATATTTGCTGTTGCAGAATCGAGGAGGGTTCTTTCGTCTTCCTAATGCCCAACTAACTAAGATTGAGGGGCTTGAGGATATAGCTAATTGGAAGATGCACTCCCCAGCTCATCGTGCACAAGAAGTTGACCCTACTCCTGATGAGTCTCGACTTTATCAAGTTGTGCACCGAATTGAGAGTCAAGGTGAAGGAACTAGTGGCTCGGGCCAAGGAGGCCAAGAGAACATGGCTCAAGTGCTCCCTACATTGATTACATCTTTGAACAATTTGATGACACAGCAGCATCAGAGGATTGAGGAAGACAAACTGTGGCGAGTACGGCAAGAAGAACGGTGGGCTCAGCAGGATGATCGATGGAATACGGAGACCACTTGGAGATTACAACAAGATGAGAGGTGGATCCAACATGAGCAGAGACAAGCTTATCAACAGCAGCAGTTGGATGCAATGGCTCAGTTCTGGCAGCCATGGGGTTTTAACCCACCACCACCACCTCCACCTCAGTAGCACTGTGAGAAGGCACAAAGACGCCTCACTCTTTTTCCCACAAACTTGGTTTCAATCAAGTTTGGGGGAGGGGGTGGATAGTGCTACGTCTTGGCCGCTTTTATTATTTTTTCGTTGTTATTTCATTCGGTGTTATTGAGGTCATGATTGTTCTTGGTTGTATATCGTATTTTACATCTTGCTTGAGTTAGTTGGTAAAGGGTCTGTGTGCCCGAATAGCTGATTCGATTGATCTGTCGTATTTGTTAATGTTAGTTTATGTTTTGCATTTTAATTGTGATTTTAGGTTAATTTTAAATTTTGTTGTTTAGAAGTCGTCAATTTGGTTCTTGATAAGCATAAAAAGGGTATTAGATGATAATTTGTCAATGATGAAATTTGTTTTTTTGGAAGTAAATGAGGATAGAACACATAACAGAGCATGATAGGCAGTTGGAGACAAAATTGGGCTTAAACTTGAACAATAATCACAAATTAACCTGTGAGGTTTTGAGCTTTATATGTACTCTTATCTATAGAGTAATTTTATCATTCTTTCGGTGTGAAGTGATTGATCACATAGTATTTAGTCTTTAGAACTTGCCTTGCGTCTTTATAGGAATGTGTCGAGTACATGCTGTGGCATAGAAAATGATATTAGGCATTCTTTTGCTAAAAGCCCTATTTTTGAGCCTTTAAAAATAATCTTTTGTACCCAAAAAAAAGTGAAAAATCCCTAGTTAGCCATTTTGAGCTTTAAAGCCTTCTTTTTCAAAGTCATACATTACAAGCTTATACCTTTGTTTTAGCTTTGGCCCGAGCAATTGGACTAAGTGAGTAAGAGGGAGGTGTATTGGAAGGTAGAGGGGTAAGAGTATCAAGGTGGAGTGAATGTTTGGGATGATGTGAAAAGAGATTCGGGGAGGCAAAAGAGAAAGGAATAGAAAAATTCCCTCCTAAAAAAAAAAAACTAGGAAAAGAGAAAGTTGGAGGAGGGGTTAATAATGAGAATATGCATATATATGCCTAAGTGTGCATGAGTTGTAAGAAGAACGAGTAGTCCCAAATGTGGTACTCGATCGGGTAGTCCCAAAGTGGTACCTGAGTGAAAGTGGCATAAATAATCTTGATTGATGCATAAATGTTGTGGTAAGGTGAAGAAGCCAAATTAATTGGTTTTTCTGAGAATTGAAGATTGAGATTGAGTGAACAAAGTTGATGGGTAGTCGGGTTAGGAATAACTTGATTAGTCCAATAAATAGTCATTTATATCTAAATGTATCCCACCTAACCATAAGCCAACATTACAGCCAAAAATAAAGACCTATTGATTCTTTGTCACACATGTCAAGTATGAGATCTAATTTAGACAATAGGCAAGCATATGGTAGACGATGCATGTGATTCAATGTGAGCGCAAATACTTTCCATATCATACACTTGAGAGATGAGCGATACACTTATCCGGTGAGGATTGTTGTTTTAAGTTTAATGTCTCGACAGTAGTTGAAACCTGCCATGTCACTAATGCTCAAATGTTATGTTGTTGGTTTTGAAAGGAAAAACAAAAAGAGAACTTCTGAGACCGAAAATGTCATTTAATTGCCCTGAAATTTTATGATCATTGTGATGTTATGCTTTTTATTTATTGTTCGGGACGAACAATGGTTAAGTTTGGGGGTTTTGATACATGCTAGTTTTACATGTATTTTAGGTCAATTAAAGGTCGTAATATGGGACATATGCATGTGTATTTGGGCGAAAAGTGATTAAATTCCATCTCTTGAGCTAGATGACGTGTTTCTGCTTGTTTTGGTGTTATTCAGGTATAAAAAGGCCAAAAAATCCGTTTGGGCAAGGTTCGGGTGGAAAACGAGCAAGAAAAGTCGGAAATAGCAAGAAGATGTTGAAGCTTGGCCAGAAACTCCAACTCGGTCGAGTTGTTTATCAACTCGGTCGAGGGATGAATGAAGAGAAAACGTGAAAATTGGCCAGCAACTCCAACTCGCCCGAGGCCTATTACGACTCGGTCGAGTTGACCCAACTCGGTCGAGTTGGCCAAACTCGGTCGAGTCAGCTTTCCGGGTCCAAAACAGAGTCTGCGCGTTTTAAAGCCCATTTTGGCCCCAAATTTGACCTATTACTATATAAGGAAGTCCCAAACTCTAAAAATAGCAGAGAGAGCTCATTAGAAGATATTTTGAAGAGGAAAGCAACATCGAAGAATCGAGATTAAGACGACGATTAGGGTTCTTATTCATTATCTCATTTCTTTACTTCAAATCATGTTTGTCTATGAACATATTTGTGTTATGAATATGAACATGAGTGAGTAGTTCTTTATTATTCTAGGGTTTTGAAAGTAGGTTTTAACGATGTTTGATTAATCGAAGTTTTCTATTCCAGTTAATGATTGTTATTCGTTATCTATATGTTGTGATTTATTTTCATGAATGGTTAATTTGATCACTTAACTACTTCTACATAATTCATAAGTTGGCTTTGAAAGGAGGAATTTGTGAATGGAAATACAACATATAGCGTAGTTGTTGAGCGCTCTGAAAGGAGGTGAGATAAATGCGTAGGCATAGGTCTAAGATCGATTGTGAGTTCATTAGGTCTAGTCGACTTGAAAGGGTGGCTAGGGGTAATGAATCTACAAGTTAATTGCTTCGAAAGGAGAGTTAACATATATGAGTGCCGTCTAATAACGATAGTAATCATTGCTAGTTTAGAATAATTAGATTGTCAAACTTAGTTAATTCTGAAATCAATTCTCTAGAATATATCTTCCAATCTTGCAAATTTGATAAATTGTTTTCTTATACTCGAATTTAAGTGTTTAATACTAATTTAGTAAGATGAGTTCAATATTAAAATCAACCCAATTTAGAGCCTAGTTAGGAGTGTTTCAGGATATTTA
This sequence comes from Ajuga chamaepitys, assembly GCA_958295605.1. NCBI lineage: Eukaryota > Viridiplantae > Streptophyta > Magnoliopsida > Lamiales > Lamiaceae > Ajuga > Ajuga chamaepitys. Next base: position 42,540,952 of record OY282508.1, read on the forward strand.
GAGTATCAAACTAGTCATTAAGTCAGTCCTTGTGGGATCGACCTTGCTTGCCGTTATATACACTTGCACCCGTACACTTGCGGAGCGTTAGGTTATAAAATAGGCGAACAAATATAAAGAGAAAGGGAGAAAAGTGTTGGGGAAGATTCAAAAGGGAGGCAAAAGTTGTTGTTTTCCCAAATGAGAGGGGAAGGGATATATATAAGTCCCCCCAACCCTCAAATAATGCTGAAAAATAAGCCCTAGTAAGGGACAAAGTGTAAAAATACAAAAAGGAGTGCTTGGTCCTTTAAGTTGTTGAGTCGAACCCCTTATGCGCGCTCGACTCGTCCTTTTTGTGATTTCTAGAAAATATCCGTCCAGAATCAGCCTTCAACTTTAACTATAAAGTTGTAGATCTTTTGTCTCGACTATGCATGGTAACTTGAATCACTCGAATCAGAGCTTGGATGAGGAAGTTACGGTCGAAATACGAAAATAGCGCGCTAAAAAACTAGGCGAGCGCGAACAGCCGGAACCGCTACCGGAATCGCCGCCGGGCCGGCAGCATGGCTGGCTGACTTCTTGGGTCGATTCTGGACCAACTGTCGGTGGCCTGCTTGGTCTGATAAGTCGGTCCGGTAGGTGCTGCAGCGTTTGGTCCGGTTCACCCCCTGGTTTGCGCGTCCATTTTTCATCGTTGTTTCTGATCTCTTTCTCTCGTCTTCTCGATCTGAACCCTCACAAATTTTGTTTGTAATTTGATAAACGTCGATTTAGGCTCTTGTTGGGTTTGATTCGTGTTTGTTCAGGCCTTGGTTTGCGGGCTGGAACACGAAGCGTGTATGATTGCCCTTGTCTTATTTCCTTCTCAATTTGGGGCTATTTTATCCATCTTCTCGGCCCGATTTCTCACGAATTTTTCTTGTGGCTTGACGGTCTTCAGTTTGGGCCTGACACCGACCCATTTTGGGCCTGTTTGAGCATCAAGATATGGTCCGGAGTGTGGAAATGAACTCGAATAATCTTCTAAATTCTTCCGAGTTTCCTAACCTTCAAAATAAGACTAAAAAACACCCAAAAGCGCATTAAATCATATTAAAAAGGAAAATTAACAAAAAATACAATAAAATACAAAATCACTAGTGAACATAGCAATTACACTTAATTTTCTACAAAATATGAACGTGAAAAGTGTAAGAAAAATGGTAATTTTTATGTTCATCACACTATTAGTACAATAACTTTTTCCAACATGAATAAGTGATTGATATGAACCCCTCAAGACAACAAAAGTTATTCCAACACGGCAGATTTGGTAGCTATATAGTTTGTTGTGATATCATTGCACTCAACATGTTGCAACACAATAACTAGACTTGCAATTGTAGAGCTTTTTATTCCACATAACCGACAAGACGAGGTCTCCATGATCAAATTCATGTACCTACATAACACAAGTTAGTACAAGGGCATTCAAGGCAAGCCCAGGACTCTTTCTGCTAGATAAGTATGCCCCCCCCCCCCAGATGTTCACGATTACTGGGTGTAATGTTCCTAAGATACAATGGTTGACGTCACAAATGCAGTAGCATTTCAAACCTTTGAGCTCCGGCGAATTAAAAATTGTTGAGAAACTAGGTATATATGACTTTACATGCTCCTACGAAATTTCTCCTAACACCTTTCGTTCTCATGGTTGTGTCTGTTCCATGTATCAATCTTAAATTGATAAGTGTCCTTCTTCCTCACACTTATATAAGTTGTCTTCTATCAAGAATACCTCACAATACTCCCCCATATTTTGGGTTATGAACCATGAAAAGTCACATGGATTTAACCTTACCACACTCGCTAGTTACAACACTCAGTTATCTATAGCCAATGAGTTCAAAATAAGGTCCAAGTGCACCCTGGGCTTTCATAACTTAGTTGTCCTGTCGAACCAAGTTTCTAGGATTTCCAGTCATCATGGTTGAGTTACCTCTATGATCATTCTTTATTGTGTGGATTTTTAGACTCATTCCTCTAGACATGCAGTTTAAATGACATCCCTAACTCTTAGTTTTTGGTAACATCTAAACACGTGGAACTCCTCTACTCGAGGTCTACTGCTAATTTATGAATTTTACCACTTAAGGAACATACATCAATAAACTTTCATTAACATGTAACTTCCTCTATGGAAACCTTAAAGCATTTTGCTTCTTCACAAGCCGAACCTTTGTTTCTATGTCGAAACATGTTATAAACTCATAACTCCCTCTTTCCATGTTAATTAATATCCATCTGTGTAGATTAGCCTTTAGGTATCACCTAGGCTATCCACCCCCACAATTCAGTACTCTAGTGCAAATCTAAGATTCCCATAAAAATGTGGTCATCCATTGTTGGAACGTGATTGTTCATTTAGCTTGATAGACTACTTCTAAGACAAGTAGATGTATGTCATTATCTAATGTCCTTTGAAAAATATATTTATCAAGTGGTCAATCCACATTATTGATGTATCTCTTCAAACATGAAAATATCATATCTTCACAAAAATGATGTTTGAACAAGCTCACTATTTCAGGGTAAAGCCAAAACAACCTCACAAATTGTACAAATATGATCTTATCCCATCTATTGTTAGACGGAACCTTGTAAGGTTATCTAAAACACTCCACAATCTTTAAAAAGTGGAAAGGCGCATCACATATGTTTATGTTGCAACCAATTGTGCCCCTTGTACCACCCATACTAACCATTAATTGGTGTTGCGATATGACATTGACATCACTCATTGTGAATTTATCTATTTAGCATATTTCAACATGGTTATCGACAATGATCCATGTTCTTTTCTATCATCTTCTAGATAGGAAAGGTGGAAGTGGACTAATCTTGAGTCAACCTCATATCTTCCGACATACTTTGCTGTCAAGGAGAAACATCAACACATTAGTTATCACATGATATCATAACCACTAATAGCCAAAATCATTCAAATGTAGATCTTCCCTTGATCTTGGCGAAAAGTCCACCAATAAACTAGTGAGATGGTGTTGTCTCTCCGTCAAGTTGTAACATCATAGCAGATGAGGTCGGTATTTATCTATCGATGATTGAAAAATATAATTACATTGATATTACAACGGGATTTGTACATTAAAACTACTAATACAACAACTTGTTCCAACATGAACAAGTGCTTTAAACACAAACCCCTCAAGACAATATAAATTGTTCCAACAAGGCAGATTTGGATAACATATTTTGTTGTAGATATCGTTGCACTCAACATGTTGTAACACAACAACTGAACTTGCAATTATAGAGCTTTTTATTCCACTTAACTGGCATAATACAATCTCCCTAACCATATTTATGTACCTACAAAATACAGTTGGTACAAGGGTAGCCGAGAAGAACCCATGACTCTTTCTGCTAGACAAATACGCCCCGCCCAGGTGCTCATGGTTACTAGCGTAATGTCCCCAAGATACAATGACTGACGTATCAAAGTGAGTAGCACTCCAAACCTTTAAGATCTAGTGAATTGAGAAGTGTTGAGAAACTGGCATATATGACTTTATATGCTCCTGCGGAACTTCTACATGAGGAATCCTACAAAATTCTCTTGGAAAATATACAGAAAAGACATGAGGTAACACTTATTTATAGTACTCCACATGTAGAGAATATAAATGGACTTTGGTAGCGAGGTAGTGGCTATTATGAGGTATGTAACCTCCACCCACATCCTTCAATTGAATGCTCCACTAGTTAGGTAGTGGCCCACCAATTTCTAGGTACAAATCCAGACACAAGTTTGTCTAGATTTGTCCTGAATACCCAACAGTCACAACCTTAACCAAGTCGGCCCGGTTTGATTTTTCAGAATCCGACTTTGTTGAGCCGAGCGAACACTATCCAAATATTTGGCTAGACATATTTTAAAACGACCATCTTTAAGAATCAATTCTCACTCACTAAAATCGATTTTGAGAAATTCCAAAAGCTCCGTTCATTTTTGTGAAATGTACTTTTCCAATTTATCATTTAATTCGACTCGAGTTAAATTTACGCCACACATAAATTGACTTCAACCTAAATCAACACCAATTTAAGTAATATGTGTCATTTTCCTAGTAAACATAATGGTAAACACATATTAAAATTTAGGTGACTGTGGACCTGGACTATTGTAGCTAAAAGAATTTAGATTTTATTTTTTTGAAGGGATAAAATAATTTAGAATATTTGGTTTCAGAGAAAACGAAAATTACAAGATAAAATTTATCTTGAAAGGTAAAGTACCCCTTGAATGACGGCTGTTTTTTTACACTTGTTGTAGAGATTATATAAAGATTTAACTTGAAAATTGAGTTGCATAGCTTTTGATAATTTAGTGTATTGCCGTACTATTGTACGGTGTAGGTAAGGGGTTTTAGACCCACTAAACCCATCCCACCACTAATTAAAAAAAAAAAAAAAACAATAACAAATCCAATTCAAAACTTTTTTTTTTTTTTTTTTTGCTATCGGAAAATAAAAAATTACTTTAATTATTAGTTTGTTTTGGAATGTAAAATCACATTTTCCAATCCAATAACATTATACCAGATTAAAAGTGTGACACATGTTATTAAACTACTATTTTATTTTACAACATATCTTTTCTATTTTGACTCAATTACTAATAATTTCATAATCATCCAATCATTAGTAACACATTTCTTTCTCATCTCAATATTTAGTACTCCATTATAATGATCATCCATTTCAATTTCCAACCTCGATTAACATTTTCAGTAAGAACTTAACAATAAATACATTGTCACTATAAACTTGATTTATCAATTCCGGAAATGGATTCAGTGCATTGAGGTTGAAACTGCACCTTGTGCAGTCGGAAATAAATTACCATTTTCTCCTTATTTTCGAGTATTCTAATTTTGATGTTCTAATAATGTTTCATTCATTTTAACATCAAAAGCTAAAAATTAGACGAGACGCGAAAAATTATGATTTGAGAATTTAAAATTTAAATAATTATGATCGATCTAATATGGTTGTAATTAGGGGTGACAATTTACTGAGAGAAACTTGCAAGAAACCCGATAATAACTGACTAACCCTATATTGACGGAAAATCAATATTTTTTAAAAAAAATTAATTATATGTTTCAAGTTAAACATGAACTCGACCCGATGACTCAAATTCTCGGCAATAATCGTAATGGATTATTTTTTAAATGGTTTTTTTTCAAAATAGAATTTACTATTAACCATTTAATTGGAAATAATCCATTACGATTAGGGGCGACAAATTTGAGTCATCGGGTCGGGTTCATGTTTAATTTGAAACATATAATTAGATATTTAAAAAAAAAATTAATTTCTCGTTAATATAGGGTTAGTCGGTTCGTATCGGGTTTCTTGTAAGTTTTTCTTAATAAATTCATTTTAGGTTAGGTCGGGACCATCGGATCTGTCGAATCCGGTTAGGAATTGTCACCCCTAATTACTCCATATTAGGCCAGTCATAATTATTTAAATTTAAAATTCTTAAATCATAATTTTTTGTGTCTCGTCTAATTTTTAGCTTTTGACTTTATAATGAATTAAACATTATTAAAACATCACAATTTACATAACAAAATTAAAATACTAGAAAAGAAGGATAAAATAGTAATTTCATTCTTATTGCACAAGGTGCAGTTTCAACCTCAATGCACTGAATCCATTTCCATCAATTCCAAAGTATATTCACCGATCCCCTTAAACCTTCTCCAAAGAGCTGACGGTAATTTTAGATTAGTGCTGAATTTATATACATACTTACCAAAAATATAGTGGCAGTATATAATTAACTCTACAACAGATATACTGTCCACAGTTTCTTTAATGAAATAATTAAGAAGGTTTTTTACTAAGCTTCATAAATTCCTTAAAGCATTTAAAAAATATTTGAGAGCTTATAATTTTTTTAAATATGTTTGATAAAATAAGATGTTAAATAACTTATACGATGTACTTGGAGCTTAAAAGCTCTGATAAGCTCCCCCAATCTATCTTATTTGTTAAGATCTTATACATTTTAAATCCAAATTTTACATAATAAACACACATTCACCCATCTCACACACACCATGCACGCACATTTCAAACACACCTCAAATTTCACACACACTACATGCATTATAAGATATTTAAAATAGTTTAACGAAACACCCTCTAAGTCAAACCTCCTCTTTTTCCCCCCACTTGATCATTTGAGAATTATCTAAAGAGTCAAACTCCTCTTATGGGCAAGAACTAACTTTCAAACTTACATCCATTGAAAGTCAATTTATACATATTAATATTAAATAAATGTTAAATTGTAATTAGTGACAATTACGAAGAAGTCCATCGAGAAGTCATGACGTATGGAAAAGAAAAAGGCCTATAATTCCGATGATGTTTTTAATTTCGAAGTGTCATTTTCGGAGACGATAATGTGTATTGTATGGAATGTAATAATGTGTTTATCTCGTGGATTAATAATGATTTCAATCTCCATCTTCACATTATTAGTTCTACAATATTTAATCAATGTCAGATTTTTACTCTATTCAATTTTGTAACAATAGAATAAAACTAACAATGTATTACTTCCTTCATTTCATGAAGAATGTCATTTTAGACACTATGAAAAATTTCACAATAAGTGTTATTTTACCAAAAAAACTACAATTCTTTCAATATTATCTTAAAAAACCTACTTAATTTAGTTGATTATTTCCTTATTTCACAAAACATACCAATTAAATATCAATCCTTAATTTCTCCAAAAATAGCTAAAATGACATTCTTTATGAAACGGAGGGAGTATGTATTATGTTTTTTTTTCAATAACTATCAACTAACATTCACATTAATTGAAGAATAAATTCAATTTAATTAACAGTTGTATTGTTCTCGAATTTAATACTCGTCGAGTACTAACAATTAATTTTTCTTTGGCAAAAACTTGTATGTGACCGTTACACGACCGTCACAAGGTGTGATGGGAAAAAAGTATCATTTTTTGTGGTAAAAGTATCACCTTTTTTTAACCAAAAAAAAAAATCACTTTTTGTAGTAAAAGTATCACATTTATCTGTAAAAGTATCAATGCAGTAAAAGTATCACTTTTTCCTGTAAAAGTATCAATATTTTCTGTAAAAGTGTATTCCGTCACACGTGTGACCGTTCACACACAAGATTCACTCTTTTTCTTTCACCGCTGCTTATAATAGAAATTTATCTTGATTAGTTTTAGAGAAAAGAAAAGTAAATATGTGAAACTAGCTTTGATATGGCTCGACTACATCTAATGTTACGCAGCGGAATAATTAATCGAGAATATTGATCATGATCTATAATTGAATTAACATTGAGCAATAATCACGCATAAGATCGAATACTTACTTGTTGAGTAATTAATCGGAAGGAATAGCGCGACTGATTCACCACTTCAGGAATCCACGCGTATATAATTCGCCGCAGGAACTATCCTTGGTACAATCGTTCAATAAGTGATTGCTAGGAAATCCCTTATTGAACTCTGTGATGTCTCTTTGTTTCTTACTGACAAAATTAATTAGTCCCTATGATAGAGAATATATATATATATATATATATATATATATATATATATATATATATATACATACACACACACACACATATATGTAGTTCATATACCATAGGTATATGAGCCTAATATTCTGGTCTGCTTTAATTAATTAATCAGTATAACTTATTAATTAAATAAAGCTCATATCCTAATCTAGTCCATTACTTTCATTTATCACCAAGGGTGGTTACCTAATATTAGTCTTTGGATAAAAAATTAAAGGATGAGATCAATTGAGTAATTGGATCATTTATTTAATTCACCTAAAAAGAATATAATGCAATAGAAAATGGACAACCTCATGACATGTAGGTTACAATGATGATGTGTCCTTTTTTTATATTTTGAATTAAATTTAAAGGAATCTAAAATTAAGATTATGTCTTTTTTTTTGTCATTTTAGTAGGCATTATTGATTCTCGAGCCTATTAATTATATTACATGCACCTTAATTAATAAGAATCATTTAATATCATAATTACTTTTCACTTACACAAAAAAATCCCTCAACAAATGATGAGTTCATTATTGAGCATCATTAAATACTATGATTAGTATTTCGAGTTAAAAGAAACTTGCAAGAAATTATGGTATTAAAATTGGTGAGCATATTTAACTATCCTAATTAATATTTTACTTTATAGAGAAAACCTCACAATAAATGAAGAGCTTACAAAGTAAATATCCTTCAATATACTTATTGTTATCATAGGTAGATAAGATAATGAATAGAGAAAATGAGTATGGAAGCATCTGAAATAAATGAAAAAGATGCATGGAACAAGAAATAACTTTTATGAAGAATGAAATAAGGTCGATGAAACATTTCATTCTACAAAACGGCTCTTTAAAGTAATGAAGTTGAAATATATTTAAAAAAATTAATTTAGAATCGTGAAACTACTAATTTTCTAAGTAATTAACACATAAAATAATAAGATTTTTATTTTTTAAGAAAAAATTCTGTATATATTATAATATCCCGAATAGGGTCAAATAGTGGGTACTCGTTAATCTGATGAGCCCAACGAGTCAAATAGAGGGTACTTGTTGACTGATAAACCAAATCGGGTCAAATGGTGGGTACTTGTTGATCCCATAAACAAAAAATGGTCAAATAATGGGTACTAGTTTAGTCGATAAGTAAAGTCAGATCAAATAGTGGGTATTTGTTGAGTCGATGAGTCGAATCAGGTTAAATAATGGGTAATTTTTTAGCCGATGAGCCGAATCGGGTCAAGTAGTAGATACTTGTTTATCCGATAAGCCGAATCAGATCAAATAGTAGGTACTTGTTGATCCGAGAAGCAGAATTGGGTCAAATAGTAGGTATTTTTTAAGCCGATACGCTGAATCAGTCATATAGTGGATACTTGTTAACTTTATGAATTGAACGAGTCAAATAGTGGATCTTGTTGAGCTGATAAATTGAATCGGTCAAATAATGGGTACTTATTGACTCGACGAGCCTAACAGGTGAAATGGTTGGTTCTTGTTGATCCAATAGGCCAATTCGGCTTAAATGGTGGGTAATTATTGATCTAATAAGTCGAATAGGGTTAAATAGTGATACTTGTTGAACCGGTAAGCCGAATCGACAAATAGTGAGTACTTGTAGAGCCGATAAGTCGAAACAGATCAAATGGTGGGTACTTATTGAGCCGATTAGCCAAATCAGTCAATTAATATGTACTTATTGAGCTGATTAGCTGAAACAAATCAAATAGTGGGTACTTGTTAAGCTGATTCGTCGAACTAGTCAAATAGTAGGTACTTGTTGAACCGATGAGTCGAAACGTGTCAAATAATGGTTACTTGTTGAGCCAATTAGCATAATCAGTCAAATAGTGGGTGTTGTTGAGCCAATTAGCCGAATCAAGTCAAATAGCAGGTACTTGTTGAGCCAATAAGTCGAAACGGGTCAAATAGTGGGTACTTGTTGGCCGAATAGCCAAATCGATCAAATTGTAAATACTTGTTGAGCCGATAAGTCAAAATTAGTCAAGTAGTGGGTACTTGTTGAGCCGATTAGCTGAATTGGTCAAACAATAGACACTTGTTGAGTTGATGAGTTGAAACATGTCAAATAGTGGGTACTTGTTGAGTCGATTAACATAACTAGTCAAATAATGGGTACTTGTTGAGCTGATTAGACGAACCGGGTCCAATAGTGTATATATGTTGAGCTAATGAGACGAATGAGTCAAATAATGGGTATTTATTGAGCCGACAAGTCGAATCGGATCAAATAGAGGGTATTTGATGATATGAAAAGTCAAATCGAGTAGAATATTGGGTACTTGTTGAGCTAATAAGCTGAATCGGGTCAAATAGTGGATACTTGTTGAGCCGATGAATCGAATCAGCTCAAATAGTGGGTACTTGTTGAGCCTATGAGTTAAATTGGGTCAAATAGTTGGAACTTGTTGAGACGATGAACCGAACAGGTTAAATAACGAGTACTTGTTGAGCCGATAAGTCAAATTGGGTCAAATAATGGGAACTTTTGAGACGATTTGCCGAACCGGGTCAAACAATAGGTACTTCTTGATCAGATAATCCTAATTGGATCAAATAGTAGGTATTTGTTGATTCGAGAAGTTGAATCGCGTCAAATAGTGGGTACTTATTGAGTCGCTAAGCTGAATCAGTTAAATAGTTGGTATTTGTTGACTTGACGGGCCGAACGGGTCAAATACTGGGTACTTATTGAGCATATAAGCGAAATCGATCAAATAATGGGTACTTGTTGACTCGAGTCGAACATGTCAAATAGTGATTATTTGTTGAGCTGATTAGCTGAATAGGTCAAATAGTGGTACTTGTTGAGCCGATTAGCCGAATCAGTTCGAATAGTGGGTACTTGTTGAGTTGATAAACGAAATGGGTCAAACAGTGGGCACTTGTCGAGCTAATTAATCGAATCAGTCAAATAGCAGGTACTTGTTGAACAAATAAGTCGAAATGTGTCGAATAGTGGGTACTTGTTGAGCTGATTAACCGAATCGATAAAAAAAGTAGGTACATAAGTCGAAATGGGTCAAATAATGGGTACTTATTAAGCCGGTTAGCCAAATCGATGACACAGTGGGTACTTGTTGAACTGATTAGCCGAATCGGGTCAAATAATGTGTAGTTGTTGAGCCGATGTACCGAACGGGTCAAGTAGTGGGTACTTGTTGAACCGATAAGCCGAATCGGATCAAATAGTGAGTACTTGTTGAGCCGATAAGCCGAATCGGTCCAATATTGGGTACTTGTTGACTCGATGAGTCAAATGTATCAAATAGTGGGTACTTGTTGAGTCGATTAGCCGAATCAGATCGAACAATAAGTACTTGTTGACTCTACCAATCGGGTCAAACAAATATGGTGAAACTACTTATTTCTAAGAAATTTACACATAAAATCATAAGATTTTCATATTTTGGAAATTTTCCTTATATTTTATTGTAAGTGTAATATTAAAGTGTTATTTTACTTACAATCACTTTGATCATAAGTAGAATTTTATTGTTAACGTAAAATTACTTATAATTTTAATTTTATTATTATTATTGTTGTTGTTGTTTTAATTTATTATATATTTTTTCTTTCATTGGATGGGAATTTTTATTATAAAAATATACACAAAAAAAGATATCAATACTATTTTTATTAGTGTCAAACATAATAATTAAGGGTATATTTTAATTAATAAAAAAAATTCAAAATTTTATCAATATACTAAAAGAAAAAAAAAATTAAATTTATGATATTAATTAGAGTTATAATTTACAATAAACTAACATTAATTGCTTTATTTAAAATAACGCAAATATCTTTAACCCACTATAATAGGTAAAGTGGGATGTCCCATTGGCAAATGTCATTTAGTATCATCTAAACCTATCCATTGTGACAAAAATAAGTAACCATTGAAAACTCATTCGCTTATATATATATATATATATATATATATATATATATATATAGAGAGAGAGAGAGAGAGAGAGAGAGAGAGAGAGAGAGAGAGGAGTGTTTGCTTAAGGTTGGAAAGTGTTGGACCAAACTTTGCTGAGAGAGTTAACGAGTATGCTTTATTAGAATGTGATCCCCCTAAATTCAGTGAGGCAAACTATAAGTAAACACACCCTAAGTGTGTGTTTGAGACTATTTTGAAACAAACAATAATAAGTTACCTTTATAGATATTATAACTATAATAAGATGGCGCAAAATTGCCTATTAATGGTGGCACATCCAGTCATGTCATGATTATAATTCTATCATATCCCATAGTCTATATATACGAAAAGGAAAATTAATTTATCAAGTGTCATTGTTTCAATCACTTTGCCAAGTGTTATTCTCTGAGAGTTGGAAATATAAAATATATCATAATATTTCAATATTTAAAGATTCTGTTTCTTATTTTTATTTTTGCCCGGATAAGATTGATATAACTTTGGCAACTAATGACCCATATTTTTCAATTCTGCATAGTTGTGACTTGAAATTTAAAATATTTCAATTGTTGAATTTTCTATATTTTTTATTTCCCCTAGATAAGCTAATTAATTAATTGCAGATCATTACAATTACGTTTTTCAGCAGCATTATTAAAAATGAAGAGTGTGTGCTTTCAAATTCTGATATATAAGCATTCCAATAATTTATAAAATTTCAGAATATATAAATTACAAGGGAATTGAATTTCGAATTCTGATATATGAGCAGGATTATAAAAAATTCATATATTAGTTTTTTTATTATATTCATTTTGAAATGTACTCTTCTTTATTTTTATAAAAAAAAAAAATGCATAGGTATTTCTATAACATAATATATATAGTATTATTTCATATAATATAATATAACATAAATAATATTGGGTAATTCCTATCATGGACGCAATATGTAGAGACGTTCTATACTAATTTATTTTTTTCTATTTTTGTAAATTTTTCCCTTTATTCATATTTTATATTATTAAGTAAAATTTACAATTATATTTAAAAGTCTATTGAATGAACGTGATGTGTTCAGACATCCCAAACAATTTATTTATAATATACCTTTATATTATTATGTAAAAATATATATTTTATGACGCGATACATAGAGACATTATATACAACAATTCTTCAAAATATGGATTCTCTAAAATATTGCCTACATGATTTACGGATTTACTATCGTGATCATCCCTTTAAAAAAAGCATTATATAGGTCTAAAGGAATAAGTTCCTCAGTTTATTCTCAGAGAAATAAGTTCTTCAGTTTATTTTCAAGTAAGTTTGTTAGTCAATAGTTTTTTTCGTTTACTTCGATTGAAATTGATTATAATTCATTTTTATATAGCATTTTATGCACCCTTTTGCTATAATATTTTTTTCTTTAGTATTTTTTGGGTTAAATTTTAATATCTTTTGATTGAATTGTGAGTGTACTTTTTTGCACTGAGTGAGTATAGTTTTTCGTTGGATATTCAATATACTAAAATATTGTGCTAATTTATAGTTATTTTACAAATGACGTACACAAATATTGCCCTCGCAAAATTAATCAATCAAAGAAGAAGTCCACCAGTCGCTTTTAATTATTGATTTTTATTTCGCTTCTGATTCTACTACTGCTACTACAATTTATTTAAATTTCATCATTAAATATTTGTTGCAATTCTTCAATGTTACTATATATATACTTTAAGCTAACAATATGCTTACAAAAAATTTCTATATTAGTAACATTTCACCTTTTTATTGACAAAAAAAAAATATTTAACAGATCCGTGAAAAAAATTCACGGGTACTATACTAGTAATAATAATAAATCATAATTAGATTACATAAAATTGCTTCTTATTAACAATTATATCTTGTTTACAGACAACGATAATAACTTATTGATGAGTGTCAAACCGCCAAATTAAATAACCTACTTTCAAAATAACGAGTGTACTGACAAGTATGGCGATTCCTCCGAGAACAGTGGTTAAATTCCTTTGAGTATGAAAGCAACTAAAAGGGGGGGATTTGAATTTGGTTTGTATTAAGCTAATTCCTATAATTAACCTATTAAATAATTAAGAAATTAAAGATTAATTCAATAACTAAAGACAGAATTAAAATCGAAGGGAATTACAATATGAGAAAATTCTGATCCAAGGGTCTGTCATCCAATTATATTATTGATCATAGGCTCATAAAAAGATTTCTTGCAATTCAAGTGTTTGAGCAGAAATAACCACTTTAAACCTAATTTTTCCTTAATCCCAAATATTTCTTCCTACAACCAAAAAAAATTAATTAGTCCAATTAAAATATAAAAATAGACTAATTATTGAGAAATATACATATAAAATATGAAATACTAAAGACACATCACTTACCCATTTTATTTTATAAACACAATATAATTTTTTAGTACAGGCTATATTTGAGAAAAAAGAAAAGGAAATAGTGTATTATCACTATCCATTGTACGAAATATTATATTTAAAAATATGGAGTTTTGCATCATTAATAAAAAAAGCTTTAGTGATAAATTCTTTGTTGTCTTTATAAGTTTATGTGACGACTTGTTTTCACAATAGGGAAAAAAAAAACTACAAATTATTTAAGATAATTTTAAAATTATATTCAGAGATACCTATTAATTATTGAAAAATATTTGGAATGATTTTCATTGTCCCAAATGTATAATTTACAATTGAGGTATTAAATAAAATCGTCCCAAATGTATGATTTAGAATGAAGCCTTATTATTTAAGATGATCTTTTGTTGTCTATTTTATTTTCTTATAATGTAAATAAGCAACAAATATTATACGCAAATATATTAATTTTACGGTTAATTACAGCAACCCCCTCAAACTATCAACGTTTTTATATATAAATTATTGAACCTATTTTTTGTGGCACTCATACAAATAAACTATTCGAGTTTCAACATATAAACCACCAAACTTATTTTCCAATCATTTTTAGCAGGAATTACACATGTGACTTGCTCGTTATAATTTCCTAATGGTTTTTATTGTCCAAACATGTTTTTTAGAAGGTACCGGAGCCGCTTATCTTCAACTATGAATGTTCTAGATATTGAGAGCGAGAACTACTAATGTTTCAAAGAAATTACTATGGAAAAGAAAGATATGAAAGAATTTTACACTTTCAACAAACTAAAAATGTTGTTTGTACAAAAAAAAAATTAAAAGTTCATCACGTGTTACTTGCGGAATTCCGACGAAAAATGATTAAAAAATAAGTTTGTTGTTTATGTGCTAATCGAAAAATAAATTTTATGGTTTATCTGCTAAATTCGTATATTTTAGATGTATCGATGTCATAATTTTGTTTAATAATTTATGTATAAAAATACTGATAATTTAATAAGATTGTTGTAATTAACTCTTAATTATCTAGTTTAACAGTAGCGGTGTAGTTCTCCAGCCCCCACCCTATGAGTCAAACTAGGCAGGTTTTATTTAGTCCAACCAAACTATTGACCTTCAATTAATACATGAAGATAAACATTACTGCTAAGGAAAGAGAAAAAAAAAAAATACGCCGATTTAAAATGAGGAATGACAAAAATTTCGGGGGGACCCTTTTCGTTGGGGTCCGAAAATATTGGATCGGGGATTTCTCAAAAAAAATAAGGATGGAAATGGGACGGGGATTCCCGAAATTCTATGAGTGGAGATGAGAATCGTACTCTCCGTCCCGGTCTCGAACCCAACTCCGTATAGACAAAGCGGGAATTCCTCATTCTCCGTTATTTTTTTTATAATATAATATCCCTTAAATAAATTTAAATAATATTATATATATATAATTATATACACTAAACACACACTCACAACTTACTGCATTACTTCATCTTTAGTTAAAAAATATTATACATATATAATTATTTTAATACTTTTATTTTAGATTTATTGACTTTGACATGTTTTGAGCTTGGTAGTTGTATGTTATAATTTTATTATTCTTTTTTGTCTAAAAGATTTGGAAATAAAAGAAAAAAAAGAATACGGAGAACTCCAATACCCGGAGGACACTCTTCCACGACCCAAGGTCTCCAAACGGAAAATTTAGCGGGGATAGGAATTGAATTGGGAGTTAAGAATGAGAATGGGGAGTCCAATACCAGCTTCGCCACTTCTATTTATAATGAAGAAAATACGAAAAAATTAATGGTAAGTCAAGTTAATTTATTAGCAACAAATTTTGAGCGACGAAACATATAGTTATTTAATTAAATATAACATTTGTAAATTGTAATAAAAAGAGAGACATGCCAGATGGCACATTCTATCTTAGAGATAGATAGGAGGGTGGTAGTGGTGGTGGTAAACAAATTGAGAATTGTTAGGAAAGCATGTGTGGTCCAACAATCCCATTTGGACAATAAACACCCTCCCATTTCAATTAACTAGTAGTATTTGTTTTTTTCTGGACCACCGCTTCACCATACGCTACTAAAAGAATATACATACTTTAGACCCCGTTTATTCTGTGTGTTTTATTTTTCCATCAAATTTTAATTTAAGGGATCAATTTAAATTACTAAATCAATTTTAGGGGGAGGTGAGTTTAATAATCAGCTCTCAATACTTTCAAATTATACACATACTTGTGGAATTAGTCCGTTTTGAAAAACCAAGAAAGTAAACTTGATTTATGTAGGATAAATAGTTTCAATCACACCCAATTTGCTAAAGTAAACATGCGCTTATCAGTTAATTTGTCTAAATATTATTAAACAAAATTAATAATTTTATCTAAAATTTAGGGATATAAATAGGTGGTGAACATGCTTGTTAGAAGTATTAATTACAAATAGCATGCTAGGGACCAACAATATTAGAAAGAGCAGAAGCTTACTTGAATCCATTAAATTTTGTGCGACACGATCTTTCAAAAAATTAGTCACCCCCTTAATCACCTTATGCAGAGACTAGATTACATATCGTAGGATTCAACAACTGACGCTTGAGACCACCATAACCCTAATTTATTGTAATAAGTTTTCTTTATTTTTAATTTGTCCCCTCAACAAATTAAAAATTCGTTACAGTACCCCCAACAAATTAAAAGTTCGTTACAATATCTACATGTAAAACTCATGATGATTGAATTACCATTGAAAACACATAACTTAAATACTTAGTACGCGACTTTGATCGGACCATCATAAATATAAATATACACATTAAACTTGATATGTGTTGACTTAATACGTTGAATATTTGGCCACAATTATTAGGAGAGCATTTGGTATGAGTAAATAGGAAAAATGGTTTGATATGGCAAAATTTTATTCTCAATTTGTTGGCGTGGGGAAAACAAGAAAATTGAACTAAATGAGGCAAAAATATTATAAATGATGTACATATTCTTAAAAAAACGAAAAGGGTACAAAATTTAACCCCTAAATTAATCTCTGCAAACCTCACACTATGTTTTATTTTTCCCAAATAGCCTCCTGAAATTTGAAATAGTGTCAAATGCATCCCTCAACTTTAAATATAAGAAAATACGACCCATCTAAATATTAAAATACTTAATAATTTTGAAAGTATTTAATAATTCTAAAACTCAACAGATTGAACTTTAAATCATATTAGTATATAATTATATTAATTAATGATTTAACAAAAAGAATTTAAAATTAGATAATAATTCAAATATAAAAAAGTGGATGAGACTTGAGATTTCATATATCTTTTTAATCATTTTACAATACTTTAAAGCTGTATCTTATTTAAATAATTGAAAACCTTTTAGCTCTATTTAACAAATTTCCATTTTTTAATTATCCAATAATTTCAAAATTTTATTTCAATAATTTCTTGATTTATTTGTTTTGTATTTATAATTTATTAATAATTTTAGATCTATTTAGCATGCCTATCAGTTAGATATTTTTTTATTATTTTGTAGATAGAAGTTCTTATGCTTATTGTACCAATTTCAAATGTAAAGGTCTATTTTTAATATTAATATAGTCTATAGTCCAATTTATACCGAAGACAAATTTACGGACTAATTTGCACATTTTACAAAAAAAAAAAAAAAAAAAAAAAAAAATTACACGGAACATAAATAAAATTAGAATACTTGGAAAATAAAAAATAAAGGTGAAAATATATTTCCCATAATGTTGTATTACTTGCATTGCCCTGGTAAACACATATTAATGTGCCCACTAAATTCATCCCTCAAAATTTCATAGGATGAAGTTAATTACGTTCTCTGGTCGCACATAAAAATTATGTTTGAAAAATGTACAATTTTTTTTGGACATTTTGACGAAGGTGCAACACTTAAAATACTTCAATACTCAGTCAGATCATTTATTTTATTTTTAAATTTGACATATTCTATCATATACAAGTAATTTGTGAAAAAAAAATTAATGTTTTATTTGAAATAATAAAATGAGACATTGACATTTGAAACCGAACTCTTATTTTGGAACTTTTTTTTTTTAAACATGACTCCAAAAGAGTATTTTTACACCATCAATAAATACACTAATATATGTCCATAGTGGATATGAGAGATTTTCGATTAATCTAATATGACAAAGTCTCCTACATACCATGCGCACAAGGCAATTTGGTTAGATATCACTTTTTATGAAAGATATTACTCGTTTTGAGTAAATAAATTACGAACAAGAAAGACATTTTAGTATAGACACTTATGCCTTTGTATCATGAAATATTTCTTCTGAACAAGTAATACTTTAAGCACTAATACCTTTGTATCATGACAATTTTTTTTTTTTAATAAGTAATACTTTAAGAACAAACGCTAATATTTTTTCTTGAAAAATTGCACATGATCGGATTACATGAATCTGAAATATGTGCAATTAGTGTACAATAGATCTACTTAATTTAGTTAATTATTTTTTTTAATTTTATAAAATATATCCTAATTAAATGAATTATATATGAATACATTTAGGGTCTGTTTGCTTAACACTTGGCTCAGTAGATTTAGAGGATAAAATTTCAATAAAGCACACTCATTAATTCTCTCAGTAAGATTTGACTCAATACTTTCCAATCTTAAGCAAACGCACTCTTATTCTTAATATTCATTCTTAATTTTTTTAGAGCAATAAGTGACGCTTATTTTAAAAAGGATGGAGTATATGGATAGAAGTTGAATTGGCACGCGCCCTACCAGTCTAACCCCCACACAGACGAGATTAGGCAGTTTTTGAGCGGACAATCTTGCCCCTCCTACCTTCTGTACAAAGTCTTATGGAGTATAAAACAAGAAGCTCTATAGGGGTTTTAGCATAGTTGGTTGGTTTTTCCAAACCCAGAAGAGGTTTTATACTCACATTTATATAGAAGCTTTTTAATTATTCTTTTCCCTCAAAATTTCTGGTTTTCGATTTTCTTTTTTGAGGCCGGAGTAGTTTATTTGCGTGACGTAAATACGAAATCCTTGTACAATACTGTATATAAGCTAAGGTAATAGTGGAAGAAGCAGACGTACAGAATTTCTCTTCATACTCAAATTATTCTTCAGGTAATTTTATTTTTTCTGCCAAATATTACTGCCATTTTGGCATCTCCGTCTCTCTTCCTTTCTTCCTGATTGCCAATTCTGATGTCGTTTTTACCTTAAATCTGGTAAGGCTCCGGGTTTTGGTTGACTGATCTGATTTGCTTGGGGAATTGTGGAAATTCAAGTTGATCCTGCGGAGATCTGATCAAAATTTGCTGGCCTGTGTGAATTTTGTTTGATTGCTTTGCTTTGAAGCGAATAATGGGGTTTGGTTTGAAGCAAGCGCTTTATTTGGAATTTGAAATTTTGTGGTTTGATTGTTGATTTATCTTCATTTTAACAAGAAAAGAAATCATTTATGGAAAAAGAAGAAATCATTTGCGGTGAAAAATAAAAAAGACTCAAGAGTTGCAATTCGTTGGAATTTGGGTCTGAATTGCATATGATCAGACCCTAGAATCATAGAACTGGATCTGATGACTGCACAATTCTGATGTTTTCATTACCATCTGATTAGTTAGGAGCTGTTTTCTATTGAACTATCTGATTACTTCTCGACACAATATTTGGATTATAGGTTCATTTCATCGGTTACCTGTTGTAATTGATTCAGGAACACCCTTTCATTCAATATCATCAGGTGCAAAATTTGCTCCTTCTTTCATTTCATAATGTGGCTATCTTTTGGTCTTAGATCTGAGTTTGTGATGATCTTTTGTTTTTGCCGTTTTCATATGTGTTATGTTTAATGAATGATTTCGAGGAGTTTGCGTCTTTCAGATTTATTAATATAAAGTCAATGTTGAAAAACATGGACTATATATTTCTCAGAATGTATTCTCACGTGAGGGAGTCTGATTGCTTTCCCTGTTCAATGGATGATTTGGATTTTGTGATATGTCCTGTTGTCTCTTTTTATTGATCAAAACTCTTTCTGAATATTCTGTAGATTGAGGGCGATTGTGCAACGTCATATTGCTTCATTTGAAGATCTCACATTGGCATGCTTCCTAAGATATGGTATCAAAGAGAAGGCAGGATCGTGGATTTAATGGCTACCTAGCCCCCGTTGTTCCCAAAGCTCCGAGATCGAATAGGGTAACCATGTTTTTGAATTATTTTAGTACCAATTGATTTTTGTATTATCTGTATCTAATCAGCACCTGATCTTGGTCTGATTTGCTAGCGGAGAGGCCCGCGCAAGAATTCGGTTGAAGACAACAAACTTTGTGCCTTTGAATTACTTGCAGCTGTAGCTGGTAAGTTGTTACAGGATAGTGAAAGCTCTGTTTCGAGTAATGTAGATTTCCCACTGGACATTTGTCAAGATGGGAATGATAAGGGGCGGCAACCTACCAATGAGAAAGCTGTGGAATCAGATAACTTTGATCATGGAAGTTGTGCTGAGACTCCTTCCGTTCAGGAAACTTCCATTCAAGATCACCATCTTTCATCTGGTGTCAAAGAACTGCCACAAGCAGAAAATTCTGTCTCCGAACACTCTTCTGCACCTGCAAGGTCTGATGTCTCAAAGAAAATTGTTTTTGATTCCGAACTCGGAACCTGCGAAGTCAATAATTTAGATGGATTTCCGAAGATACATTTGGAGGATGACAAAGATCAAATAGGCAAGTTATATATGGGTAAGGCATCCACTGTAAAGGACCCTGTTGAAGAATGTGTGAATAGGAATATGCTAATTAAATCAGATGGTAGTGTACAGTTGCCCTTTTATAGGGACTCCATTCCTGATGCTTCAATGCGAAAGCACTGGAATAATGTAAAATTAGGAGTTAGAGATGATGACGATAATTCTTTTGGGTGCAAGAAATTTAGCACCAAAATCAGGCCATTTAGGCCACAACCTCATGTTGGACACCGTAGAATAAGGAAGATGCTGACATCCAAATACAGAAAAATGGCTCCTAAGTGGAAGAGTCGAGAACTTTATAACACTAGTAAGTGGTGGTTATATGCTTTATTCTGCTTGAGTAACATGATTATTCTTCTTCAACTAAAATCTTTTCTTTTTCCTTCTGATTTTCAGGCGAAGGATTCAAGTCATTTTACCAATATAGGAAGAGGGTTTATACACGAGACAGATGTCAACAAGCACCAATCAAGAAAAGGAAATTGTTTGATCACAGATATGATCACGAGACCAGCAGTAACAGCGTCTCTAATTTACCTGAGAAGAGGAAGAGGATAGATAAGAGTAGTTCGGCTGTCGTGTTGGAAAGAGGTCCTCTATCATGCTTTATGATCTGAAAGTTCTTGTTGTATTGGCTATTTATCTAATAATTATTGCAATGTCTTGCAGCAGCTGGCGCATTAGATGTCGTGAAAGGTCATAAAAATGCCAAGGACCCTCATGGTACCGGAATTTTCCTTCTGAAATATGGAATTCTCTTTTCAGTCCTATGTTGTTTGTTGATACAAGGTTCTTTAACTAGTGTTCTATCTTCCTTCAGTGAAGTTTAGCATCAAGTCCTTCAAGGTTCCAGAACTTTATATCGAGGTCCCTGAAACTGCAAGTGTTGGTTCTCTGAAGGTAAGTTCCTATTCACTTTCCCAGTTTTATTACAAACATAGATAGAAAGCCCCTTGGAATTTATCCATTAGATCTTAAGAATTGAGAAGAAATCATTCTTTTTGCTCATGTAATTAAAACGTACTCCCGACAATACTATGTTATATTTCGACTCCTAATGAGTAATATTCACGGTCTTTTTTTAAAAAGCAAGAGTTGATTTATCTTCTTCTATGCATCTTTTTCAGAGAACTGTAATGGAGGCAGTTACTGCCATTCTTGGAAGTGGAATGCGAGTTGGGGTAGTTCTTCAAGGGAAGAAGGTCCGAGATGATAATAGAACTTTACAACAGGCTGGAATCTCTCAGATTGGCAACCTTGACAGCCTGGGTTTCACATTAGAGCCATGTTCAACACATGTTTCTCCTTCCATGACTCCCCAAAAACTCCCCGCAGTATTGCCATGTGGTACCTATGATCAGGAGTTTCCCAGGTATGATTATTTTAAGCTTTTTACAAGTGTTTAATCTCTCTCTCTCTCTCTCTCTCTGTTTTGAAAGGCCAAATTACATTGTGGTATTTATTCCTTCGACAAATATGTTTAGCTTGGTCGTAAATTGCAGTGCTGTCTTTCAACAATTGACAAGCATGTGCTCATTTCTTGATAGAGCGTATATTCAGTTTACAGAATGCACATCTCTTTCTAATATTACATGAAGCGTATATCATGAGATTGATGGCTGAGATGCATGCATATGAGTTGGTCTAGTGAATAGTGATTCCCATTCCCAGTTGACTCAACTCTTGCATATTTATTCACCAGGTCTCCTGCCACACCAGTGACCAATTCAGGGATATCAAATGCCTCAGTTGATCTTCCTTTTGTTGCTAAGGTTGATGATAATGTGGGCCCCAATGAATTCCTATCTGCCCCACAGACTCCATCAGCTGAAATAATGGATGGAGCAGTTCCTGATTCCAAGGCATTGGTTACAGTTCGCTCAACGAATTCGGAGCCACTTGCAGTTGTTCCAGCGAACCCCAAACCTAAACGAAGTGAACTTTCCCAGCGTAGGTCTAGGAGACCATTCTCTGTAACAGAAGTGGAAGCACTCGTTGCGGCAGTTGAAAATCTGGGGACTGGAAGGTAAAAACATAATATAGAATCTTGGTGTAGTGTAAACTCAGGTTGTAAAGACTTGATTTTGCTTTGAATTCATTCCATCACATTTTCATTTATAGTTTTACTTTTTTCTTATACAGGTGGCGCGATGTTAAAATGGGCGCTTTTGAGAATGCAGATCACAGGACTTATGTTGATCTAAAGGTAAGGGATCTGCTTGCTATGTATCACCTCATTAGCTTTTGATGGGCCGTCTCAAAATTTAATTTTTTTAAGATTGTGTGTTTCTTTTAAGAATTAATCCGTTCTTGTCTTGGCATTAATAGATCTTGCTGTTTGGTTTTATGGGTGTGATTTTTTCCTCTCTGTCTCTCTCATCCACAATCCTGCATGTTAGGAGATAATTCATGATTTTATATTGTCTGCATTGCAGACTGTTAAGCGTATAATATCGCTAACTGAATCTCACAAGTTAAAAAATAACTTAAAAAAAGCCGAGGAATCAATCACATGGGATGTTGGGGATTGGTGTGGGTTTATCGGGTTAATTAAAAGCATATTAATAACCAGTCTTTTTCCCCATGTGATAAGTTTTATTGTTTATACAGGATAAATGGAAGACTTTAGTTCATACAGCTAGCATATCTCCTCATCAAAGAAGAGGGGAGCCCGTGCCACAAGAGCTGTTAGATCGGGTCTTAGCGGCTCACTCGTATTGGTCTCAGCATCAGTCAAGACAACACGGAAAACAGCCGGTCGAACCAATGAAAACTGCGGGTCCCAATGAGGAGATGGTAGGAGCTTGAAGGATCGGAACTTCTAATTAATTCCAAAGTGTAAAGGATTTATTTTCAATTGTAGGGAAGTGTAACACTGAAGTTGTAAAAATGTGTCGTGTTTGAGTTCCCTTTTAGCATTCTCACACCCACTGATTGGTTGTTGTTTCAGTTACTTTGGATAGACTGATGTTAATTTTTTTCTTTTTTTTCTTTTCTGTCGTTGTAAATTGGTTGGTTGAATAAAGTTGTTTTAACAAAGGGTGTCGTTTAAGTTTAGTAGAGATTTGCTTTGTTATTCATGTTGCTTGAAGGTTGGAACTTCATTCATTATATGATTCTTTTGGCTTCAGACTTTCTGTTCTTTTTTATTTTTCATTATTTATTTATTTGGTTTCAGAACCAATAGAATTTTATCACTCACAACTCACAAGAAACTACTTCAAATTTTAGTCATCCAGCATTTAATTATGTGATATTCAAATGGAACCCGGATGACTAAACGATGTATGACATGCGACACATCTGAATATATTAATAGTTAATATTCTACAATTTTCTTAAATATTTTATATGTCATGCATACAGGTAGCATAAATTTTTCCATTCCATTACCACCTATGCCGTTTGTGAAGTTTAATTTGTTCAGCTCTTATAACATGGGTTGGTGGCCTAACATCTCACAAATTCCTTCCGTTCCATGATTCAAAAAATAACACGAAATAAAAACAGTACTCTTGGTGCATATCATTTATATTTATAATATTTTATCTTATGTTAAATTACCTTTGGTTTTTTTATACAGTTTTAGGTTTTGTTGATAAATGAATATATTTTAAGCATATTTTTCATTTCTTTCAATATTATTCCTATAAATTAATGAAAAGAGATAATATAAAGGAAAGAGTAGGAGAAATTAAAGGAAGGAGAGAGAATATTTGGATGAGGGCTGGTATGTCTATTTCACTTGCTTCTTAGTTGTCTTATCTTAAGCTAAAATGGTGGTAATATTTAGGTAGATAGCTAGAAAAAAATATGATCAATCCAAAATTTAAATGAGAACTAATTACTCCATGTTCGTTTGAAGAATAACACTTTTGTAGTTACATGCCATAATTATATATCAGATTGCTCTGATCCGATTCAATCTAAATTAAAATAACAATAAAAAATCAATTATGTACAAGTAGGTGAATACAAATTCTCTAGAACAAAATAATACTTTCCAAAACACAATGTATTCCCCCGTTCAGAAATAAGTATCATTTTAGAAAAAAATCATTTTTACAAAAAAATGTCATTTTAGCATTTTTAACATATTTATTTCAATATTATCCTTAGCTAAATGTAAGAAAATTTCCATATAAATCTTTATAATATTAAATAAAGAAGGTTTTGAGAAATTTATGGTAATAAAGAAAATGATGGAGAGAAAATTGGAGGGATGTTGTTGCCCAACCCCTAAATTATGAAATTCCAACTGAAAATCTAAAATGACTCTTATTTGTGATAAGAGGGAGTAATCTTTTGAAAAGTTTAACGATCAAGTGTTTCTTTGTAATGCTTATTCGTTCTTCTCCCATTTTATTTAATTTTCAATATGAAATTTCATACAAGTTCTCCATTTATAGCCTTTATATTGTATTCATTTATTTAGTTGATATATATTTTTTTTTTTTTAAATTTTATCAGAAAAAATTCTAGTCTCCTTCTTCCTCCATCCTCTCTGTCTTCAGAAAGTTTTAATCTCCTTCCTTCGTTCTTTAATTATAGGAGTATGCAATAATATTTCTAACATGTTATTGGTTATCTCTTTTGACTTTGTTTTGTTTTCTTTTGGTTTTTTGTTTATTTTTCCTCTCCTCAGATTTATCTTTGTGAGATTTCTCCAAGTTTTTGTGCGTCTTTCCACGTCTTATGCAACCTCCAATCTCCAGGCTCCTATGGATATTTCGACTTTGAATGCTGTTGTGACTGACAAGCGTCAAAACGAAATTTGATGGAGATTGATGATCTTGATTCAGAGTCGAAAGTAGATGTTCGTGCTTTTTTCCGATTCGTCGCTTGCTGTGCATGCAGTCATGAGGAAAGAATCAAATCTTACTGCTATTGGACTTTTTGTGGATGGTATTTAGCGTATGCTTTTGATGAATGATTTAATCACTACAAGAATTTTTGAAATAGACAACAGATTTTAGCTGTTGTCCAGTTATAAATAAGTCTGTTATTAATAGTGCTGTTGTTAAAAGTACCATTTTAACTACAAGTAAAAACCGTTGTCTGTTCCATGGACAACAACACTTCATATAACAGACATAATCTATTGTCTTTGTTAATTTTAACTACAGTTTGTATCTGTTGTTTAATCTTAAAACTGTTGTTTTTGTTAGTTTTAGCAACAGTTTTTTCCCGTTGTTCTACAATTTAAATCGTTGTTTATTTAGTGTTTATTTTCGAATTTAGCAGCTCCTTTTAGCTATTGTCTTTTACCCGTTGTTCTTCATTTTAAATCGTGTCTATTTAACAGATAATTTATTAAAAATAATTATAAATTGAAAATAATTACCCGTCTCTCAAATATGCATTCATAGATCAAAATAAATCTCTCCAATCCAAGATAAAACATGATTGTGTAATATCTAAAAATGTGCAATTCATCAAAAAGGATAACAAGTGTACTCCTTGCCACTTTACGCCACAAAATATTAACTAATTTGAATCTAAGACGACTTCTAAAAATGTTTGAAACTCCACAGCAACTTCTTCAAAAGATATGTACCTTCTTTGCCTTCCTGCCAATGAAAATATTATAAACGAGTACGTCAACAAAAGAAAAAATAACAGAAAAGTAATATTATTTAATACAATTGACATACCAGCATAATTCAAACATCATAGACGTAATCTTGGACACAGTCTGCCCACTCACTACGAACTTCATCAATGTCTGCCACACTGTATTCCGCTTGTTTAAACTATTTAACACAAGAATAAATAATTAATTCCATTTTACGAATGCATAAAAATAACAGAAAAATAATATTATTTATGTAAAAAATTTCATTAGTTAAAATTACCATCGATCGTAGAGAAACCCGGTCAATGGTTTCAGTTTCTTCAGTGATTTGTCTCATGAAACGCATTACATAGAAACCACACTGAACATCATCGGGTTGGCGAGGACCCTGAGTTAAAAAATGTTAATAAAAATTCATCAGCCTGCCAAATAAGAGAGAGAGAGAGAGAGAGAGACAGAGAGAGGGGGATGTTAATTATGGTAACTGTAAAATATTGTTTGAAGATAATGAATTCATAGTGAAAATATAATTTCAATGCTTACTATTTCTTCAGCTAAGCCTGAATAACCCTTGCGAGCAAGTCTATGGGGGTGCTTGACTGCTTTTCTCTTCAGTTTCTGTTCCTCGCTCCGTTTCTAGGATGTAGAAATAAGTAAATGATACATGCTAGTTTTACATGTATATTAGGTCAATTAAAGGTCGTAATATGGGACATATGCATGTGTATTTGGGCGAAAAGTGATTAAAATCCATCTTTTGAGCTAGATGACGTGTTTCTGCTTGTTTTAGTGTTATTCAGGTATAAAAAGGCCAAAAAGTCCGTTTGGGCAAGGTTCGGATGGAAAACGAGCAAGAAAAGTCGGAAAATAGCAAAGAGATGTTGAAGCATGATCAGAAAGTCTGACTCGGTCGAGTTGTTTAGAAACTCGGTCGAGGGAGAAATAAAGAGCAAAACGTGAAATTGGTCAGAAACTCCAGCTCGGTCGAGGGGGATTTTGCCTCGGTCGAGTTAACCCAACTCGGTCGAGGCCGATTCTGACTCGGTCGAGTTGGAGTTTCTGACCAATTTCACGTTTTGCACTTCATTTCTCCCTCGACCGAGTTTCTAAACAACTCGACCAAGTCAGACTTTCTGATCATGCTTCAACATCTCTTTGCTATTTCCGACTTTTCTTGCTCGTTTTCCATCCCGGATAAGACTTCATACAAACATACCATCACTCATAAACATCTAAACTAACTAACAATGTAATGCACAATGAATTGTTGGCTGGACTCATAAGGATTTTAGAAGTATCTTTACCATGAACTCTTGAGACATGCAGCTGATCACAAAAGATGACCAATCCTCTTGTGTAATATCGTAATCAACAGGTGGCTTCTTCAACTTATCAGAATTGCCCATATTAGCGTAAACATGTTTCTGAGTTAAAGTCGTTTTAAATCCGCGCCACTTATCGTTTGCAGACATCAAACATGATCTCTTCCACCACATAGGAACATTGTATGTTAACTACAAAAAAAATCAGAAATAAGATATAAGAGATGAAAATTAATATTGTACTTATGATGTATAATCACACAAGAAACAGAAATACATACTAACATGCATATTGGAAAGCATATTATCGAACAAGGTGTTTACTTACGTTAACAGATTCCCATATCAGTTCCTTAGTCTGCCGGGGCACACGCTTCCATGAGTCGTAGTTGATATTGACTTTTCCCCGAGCAAGGACGCCTATATAACTTTTCATTTCAGCAGCCTCTGGACCTATTGGCACTCCATTGTTATTGAACCTAACATCTTTCTTGAGGCCCTTTCCCCTTTGAACAGCCAACCTATCCATGTGTGTATGACCTCTTTTCGTTCTTCTAATTTCCTGAGTAACTTCGGACTCCACACCAGTTGTGTCCTCACTCTGATCATCATCATGCGCTGCTTTTTTCTTTCTACCTGCTGCCATTTTGTTCACAGACCTGCTTTTTAGCATAAAAGTGTGGAGAATAGTAAGCACAAGTCTAACGTAAAAAGTAAATACATGCCATAATGGAAAAAGTAATACCCAGAAAATGTAAACACATATAAAATCATTACAACAAGATAAAACTGATCTCATGACAAACTACAAATAAAAAGTAATTACCATACTAAGAGACCATATTATCAACCCAAGTACCACCACAATCATCACGAATGCATGGTGGTTCATTTTCATCGGCCCCATCAACATCCATTGACGGCAACCCTTTGGAGAAGCATTGATAACTAATTACAGTGTCTCCTAACTCGTCATCATTTACATTGACGCCAATATTTGTTTTGATTATAGTTTCTTGTTTGGGTCCAGGGGTATTGGATATACTTTGACTAAT
The DNA here is from genome assembly GCA_958295605.1 of Ajuga chamaepitys. Classification (NCBI taxonomy): domain Eukaryota; kingdom Viridiplantae; phylum Streptophyta; class Magnoliopsida; order Lamiales; family Lamiaceae; genus Ajuga; species Ajuga chamaepitys. Next base: position 42,569,700 of record OY282508.1, read on the forward strand.
GAACTATATCTAATTATGGGCCATGTTTGATTCAGAATCCCTTCTATCTCTGATGGTGTACTCTCATCCTTCCCAACAATCGATCCACCCTTTTAATCCTATTGTGACACAACATACTTGAAATGTTCGATTAGATTAACCAAAAATGGTACGTCCAGAGAAAACTTACTAGGACGATGGGCGTATTTAGATCTTTGATATAGATAGTCAACTCTTCATCCCAAACAGGGTTGCAGTTGTCCTTCTCAACTCTGGTCTTCACCCTCTGCAACAATTATGGGTAACATCAGTGTGGATTCAGGATTTAGTGATGCGTGAGCTAGAATGTTTGACTCAAGTACAGTAAAATTTGTGCACCGCAACTTTTTCTTCTAATGTTTTTAATTGCATTTGATCAGACTTTAAAATAAAAATTGCCAGTATTTCAAATCTTTCTTCTCCAATATGATATAGTATTTCAAATTCAATTGAGCTACGACATATGTCGATTTTGCACAAAATGTTTTCTAAATATATCATTGGGGAAATTTAACATACATATAGCGTGCATATACATATACTATTGGATGCTTATACCAGCTTTAGTGATCATACAGCAGATATGAGGAAACTATACAGAATTCAACTTAAATAGTCATCTAGATCAGGAATTTCTACCCTAATAATCGATCAATTCATCCAACTAACCAGTAGGAAAATAAATCAGATTTTGACTTAAACATAAACCTGAAACGCAAATCATGCGCAAAGCCGTAGGAAAATATGTAGAAGAATGTGATGGACGTTAATATACCTGTGAGCCGCATTCGACAACAACGTAAGGATCACTGGTTCTAGTATCACGTACGGCAAGATTAATTCCTCTGCGAACGCGAATTGTCAAAGAATTCTAAATTTGAAAGCATCCATTCTAAATTCTACTGAAATTGTGCTTTTGCGAGAGAAGCGAGAGAACGAAGAAGGGCGCGCTCTTCCGCGCTTTTCTGATTTGGGCTGATTTGTGCTTTTCTGATTTGGGCTGTGTGTATTTCTGATTGGGGCTCTTCTGATTTAAGGGACTCATAGATATGGGCTCTTCTGATTTAAGGGAGTCATAGATTTGGGCTTTTCTGATTTAAGCGTTGGGCCAAAGGATTGGCTGTTAATTGGGCCAAAGGAAAAGGTGATATATGATGTTTAACTTGTGTAACAAAAATTAAACTTCAAAGTACATTTTGCAATCGAATAATTTATAGCGATTAATGATGGAGCCTCAAAAATTTAATCGGGTTAGGCCGAGCAAAAAAATAATCTGGCCTAAAATTAGTTGGCCCGTCCCAGCTTATTACCCTATAATAACTTAATTAAATTATCAGGTCGGCCCGATAATTTCAATGAAGACTAAATAAAATGCAATGAATAATAAAATGCAATATATAAAATAAAATGCAATCTATAAAATAAAATCATAATTAATATTTTATTTCAAATATATTATTAATTATTAAAATTACATTGAAGAGTTTATTAAAATAATAATTTTACAACATAATAAAAGTATTGTAAATTAAAATGCCTTTTTTACAACAGTTTTGCAAAAATGTTGACACTAGTATTGTCTATTGGAGCAATGTATTGTCAATAAACAACATATTTGGGCAACTGTCGTTAAAAATGTTGTCTATCTGTGGAAAAAAGCGCTAATAGACGACAGATGTTGAAAACAGTTGTAAAATTGTTGTCTATTAGCGTGTCTGTCGCTAATAGACAACAAATAGCGGTAAAACTGTTGTTAATTGATGAATAGACAACACTGTTAGGAAAAACTGTTGTCTTTTAACTGTTGTCTGTTTATGAAATTGTTGTAGTGAATATAGTTGCTTATAGGCTTGCACGTTTTCTCTTTTCTTTAGCCAATCCAATTGTGTGGATGAGTCCTGATTTTTTTGATTGAGCTGAGAATCTTATAATTAAGATTGATTAGTGAGATTCTCAATTTTTTTTAAAAAATATATATATTTTTTTTTTATTTTATATCTTTCTCGCAAAAAGTATTACATTCTGGAAAAAAAGAAAAGACGTTTGTTACTTTTATGTTGAGAAAGTTTACTTTTTCTAAGAACGGTAATATTTGTTGGCAGAGAGTAATAATTTATTAATAGAAAACTTAAAATTCTTTTTTCTTGAAAAATTATGTAAACTTATCAAGCTTTGTATAGGTATTCAATACCAAGTTTCTATATTAATACACTTTATAACCTTCAATATCACAGATTGGATCATCTATTTTAATTTATGTTTCATTATATATAATACAAGTAATGTGTTAATTAGTGATGTCATCATGTACACATAATGTGTAGTCGTCATTTTGGAATAAAAGATGGAATAGAGATTAGAATAGAGGATCCCATTTGCCAATATTGATATATCAACCGTTACTTTAGATAACACCTTCTTACTTCTAGACCGTGTTTACTTTGGCATAATTCTATGGATAGTGGAAAATTATACTAACATTTTCAGGGTTTACTTTGCTAGAGATTATTTTTTCGGGTTATCTTGGTATCCATGAATAACTCATCAGAATCCAGAATATATGTGAGATACTTATTCAACCCATGACCCCTTGGATAATTATTCAGGACTCAAGATAAGAGTTGATGAATTTTAATCTGAGGCATTTTAGTAAAAATTCCAAGTAAATATAAGATATGTATAAGAAGCATGGTTTACCCATAAGTTATATTATAGAATAAACACTGAAAATAATTTCAACTTTTTTTACTATCCCACTTCTTTATCTTGCTTAATTGGATAGCAAAATCATCCTACCTCAAAGTAAAACCTACATAACTATACCATTTATAATCTTCAACATTGATATCTCAACCGCTACTTCTAACAACAACTTTTTATAACAAGTAGTAATGTAGTTTCTTAAAAAAGAAATTAATATTTTCTCGAAAAAATATTTTTCATTGAGAGTTGTTAGAAATGCGAAATGGATTTTCGAAATTCTTTAGATTTTTAGTTGAGCCAAAATCTCAAATCAATTAATTTAGCTTGGGTTACTTAGAATCTGCAAGTTTTACTTTTTATCTTGTTAGATCCGAGTTATTGCACGAGTTTTGATCCGTACATTTGAAACATACAAGCTTGTAAAAGTTTGTCTAAATGAATGAATGCAAATAACTTGAGCATAATATTTAATTGATGAAAAAAGAAATCTGTGGTTCTTGCCCAACATCGTTATACACTTTAATTTGCCCATATATATTACCCAATTTTGATCTGACACCACACCACCACTTTTATGAAAACATTCTACCCAACTCGTAAGATTAAATTAAATTTAATTAGATGATCCATAACATTTTTTTTTTAAATTTCCAGAAACAAAATAAAAAGTAGATAGCTGTGATTGGTTGTATATTCTGTAAATAGATCCGATGTTGGTGTGGGCGGTGAACTCAAGGCGCACGTTGGAGCATGTGACTATCAACACACTTATGATTGCCTACACCGCCTTTATTTTTATTGTTATACACACCATCAATATGCTAAACACGTTACCTGTTATTCACACGGTAAATTGAGTCTAACGTTCACTCAAAACTTAAGCAGAATTTAGAGAAAGTTGAACGGAAAAGAATCGAAAAGAAGGTATAGACGATTGATGATAATCTAACATTAAGCAGGATCTAGTTTAGTTGTAGCTAAAGCAAAACTATTAAAAATAGAACTCATAACTATTCTAATATAATAATAAAAGATAATAAGGTTGACAGTTTATGTACAAGATATATCTTTAGATCTACTGAATGAAATAGGCTGTTTATGCATAAGTCAGTAGCATTGCCGGGGAAAATGGGGATTCGTAATTCGAATCTTTTAGTGTATTTATACCCGGTTCATATATTGAAATATTTACTTCTTATTGTTGTATAAATTACAATGTTTCCTAAGTGTGACATATTACAAACAATTGAGTAAATTATATATATATATATATATATATATATATATATTCTTGAGTTATTATGAAATTTTGATTGATTCTTGAGTATGTTAGCATTTCAGTTATTTTAAAATATGTTAGCTATAACACAAAATTAAATTTGGTTAATTTTTATAGCTACACATATCTCTATAGCTCTTTGAATTAAATTCTGGGCCGACTAGTCCAGTTTTTCTAAATAATACTCTACTACACTCACATTATTCAAATGTATTTTTTTATTTATTGAATATGAATAATACACCATTCCATTTCTATTACTTAATTTTATAGCGTCCATCCACCTAGCATATCACCAAATCTATTATTAATATTTGTGTTTAATATGAACAAGCCCACATTAAGAGAAGACAATAATCATGTTTCAGCTAATCCCAAAGTATGAATGCCATTTTAATCTAATAAATAATCTATTCAAAGTAAATAACAATAATAATAATAATGTCCAAAACAAATAATAAATTGCTATTTCATAAAAATAATCTACGAGTCATGACAAAAAGAATGTTACATAGATTTAGGTCGAACAAACTTACTTCTTTAAAGTCCATAAAAAAAAAAAAAAAAGTCCATCAAGTATTTTATAAAAAAAAGAAGGCAAAAATTTAGGTGCACCATGTGCACAATAAGATTTAGAGTTTTCGAGGCTTTTCTAGTTTTTTTCGGGGTTTTCAGATTTTTTAAGGTTTTAGGGTTTATGATTTTTTAGTGTTTTAGAATTTTTTATGGTGTTTTTAGGGACTTTTAGAGCCCTTCAATCACTACAAATTTGAGGACCTTGAACCCGCCAAACTGGATGACAACACTGTCGGGCGTAGTCAAATTAGTTCTATTTTATTACCTAACTTTCCTAATAGCAGATAGAGCAAGTCAGGGTCCATCCCACAAAGAACAGGGAAACTAATCGAATTATTGTATTTAACCAATTTTATATAAATAACTATAATAGTATAAATATAAATATAATATGGGGGGATTTGTTTGATGCAAATTAACTAGGCAATGAATAAATAAACTAACAAGCTAAGATGAATTAAAGTATGAATAAAAGGTATACCCGCCTTTAACTCAGTATCCCCCTAGTCTGAATTATTTATGTAACTAATGCAATTGCTTGACCAATTAGTTCTGAAATCCCTACTCCAAGAATTAACAATTACGTTTAGCTAACTCTTGTTACTCCTTAAGTATAATTAATTACAAGTTCGCTTAGTAATTAATCCTATCCAATTAAGTAGTCCTAGGATACGATCGCTAGAACACCATTAATAAAATGCTTAAAGAACTAAGGCAACGAAGTAGGTATGGTGTTGTACTCGCAAGCTCGGTATAAGTGACCGCGACTTATGTTATCCTAGCGAATAATCATTATTTGATACTTTTAGACACAAACGCATAACAATAACGGATTATGAATTTATGACCTAGCAACATCTATATGTCTATTACCCGGGTGATCAATTCAAATAACAAACATATAAAAGATATGAAGAAATCGAATAACATAAGTAATTTCAGAACATAATTGAATCAAACAATCACCGTATTATTTACATAAAAATCATTCTGGGGTTCAACTTCGTCAAAGATGAGAAATAAAATCTTAGCCAATCATAATGATGGCTAAGAACAAATTACAAATAGAAAACATAAACTTAGAAAATCCGAATTGCCGATTCTTGAATCTTCGTGTTCGTTAGAATTCCCAAGTTCGTGCTCTCAAAATCAAAGTAAAAGTTATGTTTTCGGACTTGGAATCTTCCTTTTATAGACGGGGATGAATTTGGCTCAATTTAGGCTGGAAAAGGATTAATCCGCGCACAAATCTGTTTTGGGCCGCCTTATGTCTCGGCCGAGACTCACCAGTTTGGCCGAGCCCTTTGTATTGCTTTCTCGGCCGAGACTCAGTGGTTCGGTCGAGAATCTTCTACAGCCAAAACTCCAGCTTTTCCCTGACCTTTTGTCTCGGTCGAGCCCTCCTTGTCTCGGCCGAGACCAGCCTCCTAAAGCTTTGGCTCGATTTTTCTCGGTTTTTGAGTTGCCGGACTTGTTTTCACATCCATCCTAAGTCGAGTTCGACTTTTTGGTCTAATTTCATCCAAATAACTTCAAAACAAGTCACAAACATTAAATCGTCCAATAATGCAAATATGAGAAATACACGGTCAATTACGCATGAAAATGTCACTAAATAGACACTTAACTCGACCTATTATGCATGCATAATTACATGTACCAAAATCCCCCACACTTAAATCTTTGTTCTTTCCGAACAAAGCAAAACAACGAATAAACACAAAAGACACGTGTTAAGGGCGACTTAAGTGGCAAACAGAGTTTCAGACACATTTTATTTAGAAAGACAATACGATAATCCGAGCATATCCGACATAGCAACTTAAACTACTTTCGAAACTCGATACTTTCAACAAGTGATCCTTACCGGTTAAGTGTATCACTCATCTCTCAAGTGTATAAGTTAAATTCAATTCACTCACATTGGACTACATGCAACGCCTACCATATGCTTGCCCTTATTTAAATCAGACCTCGTACTTGACATGTGTAACATAAGATAAAAAAGGCCTTTATTTTAGGTTATAATGTAGGCTTAAGGTAAGGTAGGAAATATTTGGATAAAAGTGACTAATCTTTGGACTACTTGAGTTTTCCTACTCAACCACCCCTCAAAACAATCACTCAATTCTCACTCTTCAATTTCAGCAAAACTTCCCGCTTCTTCATGCTTCATTTCCGGGTACCAAAATTTGGGACTACCCAATTTCTATAAGCAATTCAAACAATAAAGAACTTTTAGACTCCTAACCTCTCTTTTGAACATAAATAATAAAACACTTATTTACAATGACTTTTTCTTTCGTTTTTTTTTCATTTTTTTTCCTTTTTCTTTCTTTTTTTTGAATACTAATAACAATAACCAATACTTCACTCTTACTCCCCCTCCCCCAAACTTGGCTGAAACCAACGTTTGTGGGGAAAAGAGTGGGACGAATTGGTTCTAAATACATAACACTTAGGAGAGGTTACTTTAGTCTCGATTCTTTCACCTATCATTTATATTCCCCTTTTTTCCTTCAAAACTTCCCATCTTTCACCCATATTAATTCCCAAAGCTTCCTGACTACCTTCCAATCCTCCCCCCTCATGCTCACTCTTAGTCCAAATAGGTCAAAAGTTTCATATGGAAATGATGTGGCTTGTAAAGTAAGGCTATCAAAGAAAAAGCTACAAAGCTCAACTGGGCTAACAACGGAAAATTTTATTGGTCACAAGGGAAATATATTAAGGCTGAATAATAGGTTAAAAAGAAAAAACCGCCTAATATCATTTCCTAAATCACAACATGTCCGACATATTCAAAATAGAGACTCCGGGCAAGTTCTAGAGACGACTACATATAACCAAAGAATTCACACCGACAGAAAATAGATATTACTCCAAAAATGGGAGTACGAAATTTGGCTCAAAGACTCGTAAGGTTATAGGTGATCACAAGTCTCAAGTACAAGCTCAATTTTATCTTCATTACATGTCATGCTCTATCATATGTCAATAATTCAGTACAATTTATGATCATCATGAACTCGTTGCACATTTATCAATTTCCCAAATCATACCTTAAAAACACGCATTTCCATCAAAGTACAATCTCGGGTTAACTAAATCCTAAACTCTATTACAAAACAAAATAAATAAAAACAACTAAACAAGAACTAGCTAACACAGATAATAGCACACAGGTCCGACAATCAACCACATATTTGGCTCACAGGCCAGAAGATCAACCCACTAGGAAAGCAACTAAAAATGCAGACACAACTACTCACCCTAGCAACAACAAAAGACAAAGAAAAAATGACAAAGAAAGAGGAAATGCAGCCAATCCGACCCACTTACACCCCCTCCCCCAAACTTAGGTTGAAAACCTAAAGTTTTAGGGGACGAGAGTGGTTCAAATTGGTGCTAACTCACAAAACTCCTACTGAGGTGGTGGGTTAGGTGGGTAGCCTTGACCCCAATAGGGAAGTGGCGTTGTCCAACATTCCTCTTGCGCTTTCTGCCAGTCCATAAGTTGCTTGTGCCAAGCCTGTTGTTGTGCCCAACGATCATCCTCTAGTCGATGCCGCGATTGCATTTCTCCATGCATAAGAGAGACCTCATTCTGGAGGGAGGTAATCAAGTCCTCCAAATGCTCATTATATTCCGCCACAGATCGGATGGAACTAGAAGGTCTCTTCTTCCTCGGTCGAGCGGGTCGACTGCTTTCCTCAGCTACACCTTCGATCTCTTCCTCCTCTGCCTCAGCCCCCTCTTCCTCATCTTCGCCCTCCACATTGGTCACCTGGGCCACATGATATTTCCGCACCTCATCACTGTCCAGTATTGTCGATGCTGCTAAATGGGCCTGAGAAGCCAAGGCCAAATTCTGATGGTCTCGGAGGCTGTTGATCAATGTCAACGGGGTGTTGGGCAGTATAAAAAATGGACCGTGAGTCTGAATCACGGACATGACCGTCCGGTTGGCCGGAGCACGAGATACACCGTCCGGGACAGAATGGACCACCATCCGCATGTGCTCAAAATCGTCCCAGTCGAGCTGATATCGAAGGGACACAGGGGTTAAGTCAGTTAGTGAGACCCCGAGATGAGCGACAATCATTAGTATGAGACCAATGTAGATTGGGTCTTTCCTCTTAACCACCTATTCAAACTGCTCAACCAGTATCTCAGCCGCATCCACTTGATAGCCCTGCATGATCGAGAACAACACTTTAATCTCTTGTAGTCAGGCAGCCCCTGTCTCTTTTCTCGCAAAAAGAGTGAGTGCGAGAAGCTTCTGAATATAACGAACTACTGGGCTCCGAATGCAAGAAATCTTCGCATTCTTGGTGTAGTGCTAAGGATCAACGAGTCTAGGTGCATAAATCTGTTGCCCCCAGAATTGGTTGACGTCAAATGCGGCTATATTTCGTGAGTTTGCGCTGGCTTGTCCGACGGACCGCACATCGATGGCCTGTTAGGGGGTCTGGCCAAATATCACCTCCATCTCCCTCACTGTTAGCTCATGAGACTCACCATTGAGCTGGAATGAAATGCGCCCGGTTTGGCCCCCTATTTATCGGGGTTAATTGTGATCTCTAATAAACTGAGAAACTCAAGTGTGAGGACGGCATAAGTGGCTTGGGCTTTCATGAACCCAAGCACCCCTGCTTTCTTCAACAAAGTGTGGACATTCTCAAGTAGGCCTAGTTGGCGGAGGATGTCATCGTTGCCAAACCAAGTTGGCATAATCGGGCATTGGCATAGTTTGCTAAAGCAAGACTGGTGCGATTCTTTCTCCAAGACGAAGCCGAAGTAACTACTATCAGTAGGTGGGAATAACTTGAGGCTCGACGATGGGTTCCTCAATCATGGGCTCTTTGCCCTTGCCCCTGCCCCTACTCGAAGAACCTTTCTTAGGAGCCATATTTAATCAGCTACGGTGTTTCGTCCTTGTGACCCCCTGTTCCGCACTTTATCCCTCGAATTTTATGGCTTGGTGGCATCTTGTCATGCTAGTTCCTACAAACTCAATATAAAATAATAAAAACGCACAAAATAAAATAAAGTAAAGGACTTGAAAAATAAAATAGAAAGTAAGTGTCGGGTTGCCTCCCGACAAGCGCCTTTATTTTAAGTAGTTGGCTCGACGGATGTTACGTTCAATTGTTTGGCGGGTCCTCGAGTTGTACGATGTCTTCGAGCAGCTGTTGGCACGTTTCAAAATAAGGTTGAGCAGAATTGACCTTGAATATCTTCCCCGTTTTCTCACTTTTTATCTCAACTGCACCATGATTAAAAATATTAAAGACAACAAATGGACCTATCCAATGGGAATGCAACTTACCGGGAAATAACTTGAGTCGAGAGTGATAGAGAAGCACTTTTTAACCCACAACAAAAGTCTTCCTATTTATACGAGAGTCATGGAAGACTTTTGTCTTTTCCTTGTATATCAATGCATTCTCAAATGCCTCTTTCCGGATTTCTTTGAGCTCTTGCAATTGTAGCTTGCGGTAAGTGCCAGCTGCATCATAGTCCATGTTACACTGTTTGTTTGCCCAATAGTCTTCCTATTTATATGAGAGTCATGGAAGACTTTTGTCTTTTCCTTGTATATCAATGCATTCTCAATTTTCTCTTTCCGGATTTCTTTGAGCTCTTGCAATTGTTGCTTGCGGTAAGTGCCAGCTGCATCATAGTCCATGTTACACCGTTTGATTGCCCAATAGGCACGGTGCTCGAGCTCGACTAGTAGGTGACATGGTTTCCCATCAACCAACCGATATGGTGACATGCCAATGTGTGTTTTCTACGCAGTTCGGTACGCCCATAAAGCATCTTCAAGTCTCAAGCTCCAATCCTTCCGGTTCGGCTATACCGTCTTTTCCAGAATGGATTTGATCTCGCGATTGGATGTTTCGACTTGACCACTTGTTTGAGGGTGGTATGCTGTTGAAACCTTGTGCAAAACATGGTATTTTCGCAACAATGCTTCTATAGTGCGATTACAGAAATGTGTCTCCCTGTCACTGATGATGGCTTTTAGAATCCCGAACCTAGAGAAAATGTTAGACTTAACAAAATCTGCAACAATTTGAGAATCGTTAGTTCGAGTGGCCTTGGCCTCCATCTATTTGGAAACATAATCGAAAACAAGTAAGATATACAAATTTCCATATGATGAACTGGAATGGTCTCATAAAGTCCATGCACCAAGTATAATAAAATTCACAAAGGATAGTGGGGCATCTCATTCCTTTGGGAATTATTACCGGTTCATTGACAGTTATCACAAGTTTTACAAAATAAATGTGCATCCCTAAACAAAGTTGGCCAGTAAAATCCACTCTCTAGTACTTTATGTGCAGTTCTCTTAGACCCAAAATAACCCCCGCATGCATATGAATGACAAAACGATAGGATAGAATAAAATTCAGACTCAGCTACACATCTCCTAATCATTTGCTCTGTACCATGTTTCCACAAATAAGGGTTGGTCATCCCATACATAGTATTTAGCCTCACTCTTTAGTCTATCTCGCTGTGCCTTAGACATCCCTTTAGGAAAAACATGTGCAACAAGGAAATTAACTAAATCGGCGTACCATGATACCTCTGTAGGTGGTATTGGGTCTACGTGTTGCATTACCTTAAGTAGTTGCTCGTCGGGGAAGATCTCATTTAACGGTGTTTCGCTCTCTTCAAGGGTCAACCGGCTCAAGTGGTCTGCGACCGAGTTTTTGGCTTTTTGTATTTTATCTCCAAATCGAACTCTTGGAGGAGGAGGAGGATCCACCGTATGAACCTCGGGCTTCGCCTTTTTTTTCGACAAAAGATACCTAATTGCTGCATGGTCAGAATGAACAACAATTTTTGTACCCAATAAATAAGAATGAAAATTTTCCAAAGCAAAAACGATAGCTAAGAGATCCTTCTCAGTTGTGGTGTAGTTTGCTTGGGCCGGGTTCAAGGTTCTTGATACATAATAGATAACATGAGTTACTTTCCCTTTTTGTTGTCCCAACACAGCCCCAACTGCATAATCACTTGCATCGCACATGATCTCGAAAGGCAAGCTCCAATCCGGTGGCTGAATGATGGGTGGTGTGGTAAGTCTTTCCTTGAGTGTGTCGAAGGTAGTTTTACACTTAGTTGTCATCTCAAACTCCACATCCTTCTGCAACAGTTTGCACAAAGGAGCTGAAATCTTGGAGAAATCCTTGATGAATCTCCTGTAAAAACCTGCGTGACCAAGAAAAGAATGAACTTCCCGCACACTTGCGGGGTAAGGCAAAGCAGTAATGATATCAATTTTCGATTTATCAACCTCTATCCCTCTAGACGAGACAATATGTCCTAATACTATTCCTTGTTCAACCATAAAATGACATTTCTCCCAATTAAGTACAAGGTTAGTTTCAACACATCTTTTCAGAATTAAGACTAGATTATCTAAGCATTTTTCAAATGATTCCCCATAAACACTAAAATCATCCATAAATACCTCCATGATACAACCTACGTATTCAGAGAAAATACTTACCATACACCTTTGGAAAGTTGCTGGAGCATTGCAAAGTCCGAACGACATTCTTCGCCAGGCGAATGTCCCAAAAGGACAAGTAAATGTCGTCTTCTCCCGATCCTCTGGTGCTATGGCAATCTGAAAATAACCTGAGAAACCATCTAGAAAGCAATAAAAAGAAATTCCCACTAAACGCTCAAGCATTTGATCAATGAAAGGTAAAGGAAAATGGTCCTTGCGAGTCATTGCATTTAACTTACGATAGTCCATGCAAACTAACCACCCAATTTGAAGACGTGTGGGGACCAACTCACCTACTTGATTTTCCACAACTGTGACCCCCGATTTTTTTGGAACTACTTGAGTGGGGCTAACCTACTTACTGTCCGAGATGGGGTAGATGATGCCGACGTCTAACAACTTAATTACCTCCTTTTTAACAACCTCCATCATCGGTGGATTTAGTCGCCTTTGAGGTTCTCGACTAGGCTTGACATCTTCTTCAAGGTGGATCCTATGCATGCAGAGTGAGGGACCAATTCACTCAATGTCGGCTATGGTCCACCCAATTTCCTTTTTGTGCTCCTTGAGCACAGGTATCAGTGAACTCTCTTGGTACGGGGTCAGCTTTGATGAAATGATGACTGGCATTGTCTCACTTGGCCCCAAATAAGCATACTTCAAGTGTTCAGGTAAAGATTTTAGCTCGAGAGTAGGAGCTTGAATAGTAGACGAAAGCATCTTTGTATGAGAATCGGGTAATGGAATGAATCTTTGATCGTGCCTTAGTTTTGCAAACTGTGGTGCTTGAAGTGTTGCCATTAACTCAACCAATTCTTTGCAAGTCGCCTAAATCCCGTTTGGTCCATTCTCCAATTGTGTGGTAAAGAATATTTCTGATGGGTCCTTGCACAACTGAAAACTTCCTCGATGAGAGGGTCAATGATACTAACAGAGAAAACAGAGTGAACATCCTCGGGGAATTCATCCCATCATAAATATTAAATTTAACAATACTACCATCGAACTCCATTGTGAGGGTTCCCTCACGAAAGTCTATCTTTGTTTGGGAGGTATTCAAGAGCGGCCTCCCTAATAATATACAAGTAGATGTATCACCGTTCATATCCAAAACATAAAAGTCTGCAGGAAACACTAAGTCGCCTACCTCCACTAGAACATCCTCAATTACCCCATCAGGATACGAAGTACTACGATCAGCTAATTGAATAACTATCCTAGTTTCTTTTAATGGCCTGGGTTTTAGTGCATGAAAGATTTAATGAGGCATGACGTTTATAGATGCACCTAGATCTAGCATAGCTCACTCTATGGTGTAATTACCTATTGTACAAGGTATTACGAACATACTTGGGTCCTTGCACTTTGGAGGAATCTTCTTTTGGAAGATGGCTGACACATTTTATCCTATTATCACTTTCTCATCCCCCTTTAACCTGCGTTTGTTAGTGCATAGATATTTAGGAATTTAGCATACCTCGGGATTTGTCTGATCGCGTCGATTAACGGAATGTTTATCTCGACCTTTCTGAATACATCCAAGATCTCTTTTTCCTTAGTATCTTTCACTTTAGTCGCAACTCGACTAGGAAACGGAAGTGGTTGGGTCTAGATAGGTAGCGCGAACTTTGCTTCTGCTAGGACTGAGTCTCGGCCGAGACTGATGCTTCTCGGCCGAGAATGTTTGGTAGTATATCTGTGTCTAGGCCGAGATCAGGTTTCTCGGCCGAGCTCTGTAGTTCGTCCTGTTTGTTAGTTTTATCAGTTTTTTCGTCAATTCCCTCTTCTGAACTTTGGCCGGGCTACTTAGGCTTCCAAGCTCCGTTCCATTCCTAAGTGTAATTGCACTTATTCCTTGGGTTGATCTAAGGCCGAGGGGGTAATTTGCCACTGTTTGCATTTTCCAATCGACTCACATCAGTAGCTAGTTGACTCATTTGAGTCTCAAGATTTCTGATACTCGACTGGGTGTCTCTCTGAAACTGAACAGTATTGGCTGCCAAACTCTTGACAATGTCTTCTAGAGATGAGCTAGGTGCTTGCTTAGCCGGTTGCTTCTGTTGGTACATACCCCTCGTGAAGCGATTTTGATCTCCCGACTACTGTGGCTGATTCTGCTGTGGCTGATTTTCATACCTTAAATTTGGATGATCCCTCCATCCCGGATTATAGGATTGGGAGTAGGGGTCATACTTCCTCTGCCGGAAATTTTCTGAGCCAACGACATTAGCATGGGCCTCCAATTCATTCACCAGAATTTGGCACTCATCGATAGAATGCTCCAATGTTTCACATATACGGTAGGGCTTGATAACAGCCTTGCCCCCTAAAGAAACCTTTCTTACCAGAGTTGTTAATGCTTCCAACTTGTCTTCTATGGCTGAATCAAATATCTCTCTAACTGACTTAAGCGGTGCATCTCTACACCCAAATTGCTGCGCATTGGCAGCCATCTCTGATATCAGTTCCCTTGCTGCAGTTGGAGTTTTATCAACTAGCACTCCTCCACTAGCTAAATCTATCATATTTCGATCGGAATTTGACAATCCTTCATAAAAATACTGAATGAGCAGTTGATCTGTTATCTGATGTTGAGGACAGCTCGCCTTGAGTTTCTTGAACCGCTCCCAGTACTCATACAAATTCTCACCATGCAACTGTCTAGCTCCACTAATCTCTTTTCGGAGGTTCGTCACTCTCGAGGCAAGAAAGTAATTCTCCAAGAATAGTCTCTCCATCTCCTTCCAGGTAGTGATTGAAGATGGAGACAAATAGTAGAGCCAATCCTTGGCTAAGTCCTTCAAAGAGAAGGGGAAAGCCTGCAACTTGATTGCCTCTTCACTTACAATCGTGGGCTTCATACTCGAGCAGACAGTGTGGAACTCCTTCAGATGCTTATGGGGATCCTCGCCCGAGAGGCCATGGAATGTGGGTAAAAGATAGATCAACCCAGATTTCAGTTCAAAAGTAGTGTTCTCTCCTAAGGTAGAGAAAGTGATGCATAAGGACTGGTGAATAACTCCAGGATTAGCCAATTCCTTCATAGACTTTTCTCGTGCCATTTCAACTTGTTTAGATTCTGACTCAAACTAGTTTTCAGTAGCAAAAGGTAAGGCTTCTAACTGCTCTTGATTCTCTCTTGCTTGCTTCCTAAGAACTCGATCTCTTCGAGTAATGTCAGGATCAAATTGCAGCTCTTTGCTACTGCGTGAACGAGTGATCATTCACTGCTGTAACTAGATGCAAAATTCAATGTAAATACAAAAAATTTAAAGATAAATAATAATAAAACTTAAACAAATAATGGTTAATACTAAAACAGAATTAATTTCAACCATTCTCCGGCAATGGCGCGAAAATTTGACAGCACTGGCGGGTGCTGTCAAATTAGTTCTATTTTCTTACCTAACTTTCCTAAGAGCAGATATAGCAAGTCAGGGTCGATACCACAGAGAACAGGGAAACTAATCAAATTATTGCATTTAACCAATTTTATATAAATAACTATAATAATATAAATATAAATATAATATGGGGGGATTTGTTTGATGCAAATTAACTAAGCAATTAATAATTAAACTAACAAGCTAAGAAGAATTAAAGTATGAATAAAAGGTATTCCCGCCTTTAACCCAATATCCCCCTAGTCTGAATTATTCATGTAACTAATGCAATTGCTTGACCAATTAGTTCTGAAACCCGTACTCCAAGAATCAACAATTACGCTTAGCTTCGCTTAGTAATTAATCATATCCAATTAAGTAGTCCTAGGATACGATCGCTAGAACAAAGAAGACGTTTTGAATTACGAAATCACTATGGAAGTGGTTGCATCATATGGAGTTTCGGTCCGGACGGTCCGACACATTTGGCAAGCTGCCAATAAACACGCTTCAGAAGATGTTCCCATCTCGTTCCGGAGGTAAGTCTCTAACAACCTCCGTCCAGTATTCATAAACTAGACAAAGTCACCATGAAGGCGATACCGTTCGAAAAGAGGGGTACAATCAAGCGTTTAGCAAAGGAGTTAGAGGTCAGTAAGTCTCAAATAGGTAGATGGATCAAGGCAGGTAAGATTAAAGCTCATACCAACTCAATAAAACCAACATTGACTGAGACAATAAAATACAAAGGCTGAAGTACAACCTTTGTCATTTGCATCAGGTCACAAGTAACATGAAATGCGAATACGAAAACATGCATAATTTCATACACATAGACGAGAAATGGTTCTATATGCAAAGGGAAACAGAGCGAGCATATAAGCTAGTAGGCGAGGAAGAACTGTATCGGGCCTGTAAAAGCAAACGATTCATCCCGAAGGTCATGTTCATGTGTGCAGTGGCTCGGCCACAGTATTCAGAGGGTGGTGAACTAGTTTTTGATGGGAAAATTGGTATTTTTCCATTCACAAAATAAGAGCCTGCCATGAGAAACAACACAAAAAGAAGATGAGGGACAATGGTTACAAAACAAATCGACTCGGTAAATAGTGCTGTAATAAAGAGCTGCATATTAGAAAAGTAACTCTTTCACTCACTATCAGAATAAATTCATCATTTAGTGACTTAATGTTAGTAAGTCTCCAAATTTTAACACATTTTTTAAGGTTTATAAAAATTGGGTTGAAATTGATAACTTTACAATACATTAAGTCTGTGATAAATTGCATTCTGTTTCATCATTTGGCTACACAAACTAGGTTATTCCAGCAATCAAAGCAAAATGGCCAAGCAATGCCAGCAAAACAATCATAATTCAGCAAGATAACGCAAGACCGCATCTAATGGACACAGATCTTGAGTTTAGAGAGGCTGGAACAACTGATGGTTTTGACATTGAGCTGATGTTTCAACCACTTAACTCACCGGATACCAATGTGCTGGATTTAGGCTATTTTAGAGCCCTTCAATCACTACAAATTTGAGCACCTTGAACCAGCCAAACTGGATGACCGCACTGTTGGGTGCAGTCAAATTAGTTCTATTTTATTACCTAACTTTCCTAATAGCAGATAGAACAAGTCAGGGTCGATCCCATAGAGAACAGGGAAACTAATCGAATTATTGTATTTAACCAATTTTATATAAATAACTACAATAATATAAATATAAATATAATATGGGGGGATTTATTTAATTAACTAAGTAATTAATAAATAAACTAACAATTTAAGATGAATTAAAGTATGAATAAAAGGTATTCCCACCTTTAATCTAGTATCACCCTAGTCTGAATTATTCATGTAACTAATGCAATTGTTTAAACAATTAGTTTTGAAACCCCTACTCCAAGAATTAACAATTACGCTTAGCTAACTCTTGTTACCCCTTAAGTATAATTAATTACAAGTTCGCTTAGTAATTCATCCTATCTAATTAAGTAGTCTTAGGATACAATCGCTAGAACACCATTAATCAAATGCTCAAAGAACTAAGTTAACGGAGTAGGTATGGTGTTGTACTCGCAAGCTCGGTACAACTGATCGCGACTTATGTTATCCTAGCGAACAATCACTATTTGCTACTTTTAGATACAAACGCATAACAATTAATCATTATGAATTTATGACCTAGCAACAACTATATGCCTATTACCCGGGTGATCAATTCAAATAGCAAACATATAAAAGATATGAAGAAATCGAATAGCATAAGTAATTTCAAAACACAATTGAATCAAACAATCACCATATTATTTACATAAAATCATTCTAGGGTTCAACTTAGTCAAAGATGAGAATAAAAGCTTAGCCAATCATAATGATGGCTAAGAACAATACGAATAGCAAACATAAACTTAGAAAACCCGAATTTTCGATTCTTGAATCTTCGTGTTCGTCAGAATTCCTGTGTCCGTGCTCTCAAAATCAAAGTAAAAGTTATGTTTTCGGACTTGGGATCTTCCTTTTTATAGACGGGGATGAATTTGGCTCAATTTGGGTTGGAAAAGGATTAATCCGCGCACAAATCTGTTTTGGGCCTCCTTATGTCTTGACCTATTATGCATGCATAATTACATGTACCATTGGACAACATATTTCTAGGTTTGCAGGGCTGTATGGTGGAGATAATGAAAGACAATGGTGGGAATAGTTATAAGCTACCACATATGGGAAAGGCTGCACTAGCAAGAGCTGATACTCTACCTCAAGCCCTAGATGTTGAAGAAGAGCTTGTTAGGCAGACCATCGAGCACTTGATACAGCAGGTCCAAATGGACCAACAGCTAGATGGAGGGATTATGGGAGAATTGAGGTACTTGGTAGATTAGCTTTTAAATAATCATTCTATTTTTTGGCAGTTGTTTACAGTGTAAGCACTGATGAAAGTGTATATTTTTCTTAAACTGTAAACACATGAATCAAATGAAAACAAGTGCTTTTGCTTTCCCGCCCCCCCCCCCCCCCCCCCCCCAAGAAAAAATTCATCACTGGGGTTGAACCTAAATACCCACCAATCAAGCAAAAGAACAACATTAATTTGGACACATTAGCTGACCAAATTAAGCTACACAACTGCTGTTAAATCAAGCTCAATTTCAACATTTAGTGTGATGAAAATGTCTTTTAATTGGGGCAGCTATAACATCAGTCAAAGCAAAATTAGTCATCATTTTGAATAAGCTACCTAAACACCAAAGACAAAACACACATGCAATAATCAGTAAGCAGATTTTATCATTTTTTTCCCCTCAGGAAAAAATCATCATTGGGGTTGAACCTAAATACCCACCAATCAAGCAAAAGGATAAAATTAATTTGGACACATTAACTGACCAAATTAAGCTACACAACTGTTGTTAGATCAAGCTCAATTGCAGCATTTAGTGTGATGAAAATGTCTTTCAATGGGCAACTATAACATCAATCAAAGCAAAATTAGTCATCATTTTGAATAATCTACCTAAACGCCAAAGACAGAACACACATGCAGTAATCAACAATTCAAATTTCAGCATTTTCAGATTAACATGCAAGCAACAGAAGACCCCCAAATGTGATGAAACCAGCTAGGGTTTGCAGAAGACCCCCAAACTTCATCAACAAATTAGGGTTTGCAGAAGACCCCCAAACTTCATCAACAAATTAGGATTTTCAGAAGACCCCAAACTTCATTGACCAAAGAGTCAAAAAAATAAACTCTTCACCAACGGGACTCAGATTGCAATGCACTCGAAGATGAAGCGTTGCATTTCTGGGGAATATTGCCAGAAGTGAATCTGGGGGGCCTCCTTCCCCCGTCCTCATCAGACTGGGTGTAACGACCCGATTTTCAAACTATTCGTTAATAAAATATTTCTCCTCAATTCATTTAATAATTAATAAAATTTCTAAAATTTTTATACAAGTCGTTACTAACTACCTAATTTTAAAAAAAACTAACTTCACAAACCCACCTGTATAAGCCAATACATAAACAATAAATAAACAAAAATATATTGCTTAGTTTCCCAAAATTACTAATTATATAACCCAATTTCAAAGTTAAATAAATAAAATAAAGCAAACGGTTATTCCCTAATAAGAAATAAATAACGATAATTAAATTGAACTAGTGCGGAAGCATTTCCCTAAAAATTTCTTAGCTAAAAATAAAATAAATCAACTAACATGGCAAAAATCCAAAACTTAATGAGTGAAATACTGAATTAAAATGAGTTCAAATAGCAATAATAATTGAGAATCATATGCCCCGGTCCGCCTCGCTCCTCCGTCGACACCAAGCTAATCTGTAAGGATCAATAATGGGATGGGGTGAGCTTCCTTCAGCTCGTGGAGGATTACCATTTATCACAAAAATTATATAACAAAAGGGCATACATAGTACATTTATAATGATGTGCTTGTATTGGCAAGTCACATAGAGCTAACTTGTATTGGCAAGCAGCATACTGGTAATGGCTAAACTTGTATTGGCAAGTAGCAAATAGTCAATTACTTGTATTGGCAAGCAAAAATGAAATAAAAGCACATGTAGACAATCAATTATACAATTAAAGTAATAAAACAGTAAAACCCCCACCTGAATTGTCTTGAGTAAAACTGATGAAATGACATGCAATGGTTAAGCCCGTGGTCCGTATTCCGTACAACCTATACGCATAAGGCACGTATATTTTAATATTTATTTTTATTAAATCTTAACTAGAAGAATTGAAATACTAAAAGTTGAGTTTAAATTAAATGAAATATGTTGAATGACTTAACAGGAACTTAGGTGTAAGAATGAGGTACATGTTAGTTAGATAATCTGGAGACTATTATGAGGTTTTGGAAAATAAAGGAATTAGGACCAAACTTTTGGTAATTAGGAATTTAGATCCCTTTATTTCCCTAGCCAGTAACCCATGTTCCCTTCTCCTTCCTCTCTCGTCCAACATTATTTACCAAAAGCTAATCCACTATCTTACACTCACAATATATATAACAGCAACCCACACACACAGAGTATTTGCACACACAACCACAATCTAGATACACATCTGCACACGCTCTATTCACATACAATTACTTCTCCCTCTCACCACTCCACACTCTGCACCAATAAATATATACACGCGCATACACATTGATGTATATATACGTATTTATACACACCTACTAAACCTGGAACACACACTAATCTGCATACCGAAACACATACACCATATCAGATTCTCACCTACACCAGAAAGACGCACACACACACAAACATCAGAAACACGCACACACACACAAGTCTGTACACACCAGAAACACACACACACACACACACGTACACCATCTATATCTCGGTTCTTTCCCCCTTCTTATTTACTACGTGTTCTGGTGACGCCGATTGCAGTTTGTAAGTGAAAGGATTCTATTTTTTTTTTCTTCTAGACAGCAACAATTGCATAACTTTGATTGGTTTAAAGGAAGAGAAATAAAAGAACAGAAACAATAAAAATTACCTCGTCAAGATTTAGCCGAAGTTGTTCTGATCGAAGAAGAATACAACGTTTTACTTTGTGTGAATGTAATATATGTTTTATCTTTTTCTTTTGACTGCGTATTATATATAGCGTATACCTATTAGGTTTAGGAGTATTTGGATAGACTTATCAGATTTCTGAGAAATCTTTATTAGCGTAATTCAGTTGTTGGAATTCTGGGTTCTTCTGGGCTCAAGACATGGGCCCTTGCATATTTAGTGAATTGGGCTTGAGTATTGAGCTCAAAGAATTGGGCTTATTATAACATGTATGAATAAATGAATGAATGCAATAAATTAATTCCTATTGAGACATCAAACTTAAATAAATTAATAAATAAACGAGTAAATTGCAATTAAATGGATTCGCAAGCTAATAATAATTCCCAATATAAATCGGGCTTGAAAATATTAAATGGCCAAATTGAATTGGTGCTGGGCATAAACCCAATATTGAAAAAAAATGAATAAAATAATTGGCCAATTTGATAAATCAAGTCAATTAATAATAATAATAATAATAACAATAATAATAATAATAATAATAATAATAATAATAATAATAATAATAATAATAATAATAATAATAATAATAATAATAATAATAAATACCGGGCGTTACACTGGGTTTCTGGCATGAATATCTCGTCCGAGTCGTAAACAAATCTGTCTGGAGATTGTGGGAACTCGATCTCCATATATGAACAGATCTGGCGCATTCTCGTCTTCTCGAGCCCAAATCACCAATCAAAGCACTGAAATCGGCCTTCAATATACCAGATTACGTGTGGATCTGGCCAAATCGAGGGGCAGAAAGTACCAGATAACAAAAACCCAGAAAACCTGGAGATTAGGGTTTCAAGACTTTATAAGTGAGAAGACGAGAGGGTCAGAGAGATGACAACGAAGAGGGTGAGCGGATGATATGGGTGGGAAGATGAGAGAGTGAGAGAGACGATCGAGTTAGAAGAAATGAACCCTAAAAAATATGAGTTCCAGAGGGTTCATAGAGAGATAGAGAGAGAAGACGAGAGGCTGAGTGAGGGGATGTGGGTGGGGGGAGGGGGGGGGGGGGAGGGGAGGAATTCAGTGATGAAAACTAGGGTTTGGGTTAAAATGGGTTTGGGTTATGATTAATTTAGTGTTTGGTTAATTATGGTGTAATCAATTTTTAGTGATAATTAATTAATGTTTTATAAAAATCTGAATGACATTTTTGTAAAAAATTGAAAAAGTAGGAATTTAAAGTGTTGACTTTGTTTGCCATTTGTGGGTTGTTCAATTAAGTTGAGACAAAAAAAAAAAAAAAAAACGGAAGGTAGGCCAATTAGGTCGGGGTAGAGGGAGTATTATATTACTTTCTCCATTTCATAACAAGAGTCTGTTTAAAAAGATATAATTTTTTATATTTATTATCTAATTTGATAAATGTAAACCTCTTCAAACACAATCATTCTTACTTACACAGATTATTTTATTTTTTAATTTGACATATTCAATTATATATAAGTAATTCATGAAATACAAATTAATGAAGAAACTGAGACATTGACAATTGAAACATAACTTTTATTTTGTTATAATAATTTTTTAAAAGGGTTAATTACAACAACCACACTAAACTATCAGCGTTTTTGCACATAAACCACTGAACTTTTTTTTGTGGCACTTATACATATAAACTATAATGGTTTTGGCATATACAACACCAAAGTTATTTTTCAATCATTTTTCGCCGGAATTCCACATATAACATACGCGTTATAAACTTTTAAGGAATTTTTTTTGTCCAAATACGGTTTTTAGTAGGTAGAGGAGCCGTTCATCTTCAACAATGGAGGTTCTAGATATTAGGAGAGAGAACTATATGATTAAAAGAAATTGTTATGGAAAAGAAATGTATGAACGAAATTTTACACTTTTAGCATACTAAAAAAAAATTTGTACAAAAAAAGTCATTAAAAGCTTATCACACGCAAGTCACATGTCACATGTGGATTTCAGACAAAAAATGATCGAAAAATAAGTTTGGTGGTTTATCTGCCAATTGGAAAATAAGTTTGGTGGTTTATCTACAAAACTCGTATAGTTTATATGTATCGATGCAACAACAAAAAGTTTAGTGATTTATGTGTAAAAACGCTGATAGTTTGGTGTGATTGTTGCAATTAACACTTTTTTTAAAACATGACTCTTTTTATGGGACAGATGGAACATAAGTTTTGGTAAAACAATAATTATATAAAGTTGCCTAATACTAATATTTGATAAAAAAAAAAAAATTAATATTTTATTTTAGGAGATTAACATACAAGTTTCAATATAAAGTTGCAAGTTAAGGTCTTTAGGTCAAGCTTAATATAAAGTTGCAAGTTTCAATATAGATTAGACTTATCTACTATTATTTCCATGCGATACACAAATTCAACGTACACTGATTTTAATAAATTAATTGTTTATAATATAAAATGTAAGATACCATGTATATATATATAATTGATAAAAAATAAATGAAACTCAAACGCATTCGGTATATACATTCTTGATCTATATGAACAATTACAAATATTTAAATAATGCACAACACATTAACAATATCAAAATAAGATAATAAATAAATTATATTGAATAATATTATTAGAAGATTGGTGCTATATTTCTTATTCAAATAATTCCAAATTTTTATTAAAAAAACTAATTGATTTAAATTTATATTCTACAATATAAGACCACAACAAATATTCCCATATATTCAACAAATTCATTGCAAATATTCAAATCTATTCAGCTAATATATTCCAATCTATAATTCAATGGCTTTTAGAAAGTTATTTTAGAGAAAATTATCATAAAAGCAAGTTATTCTAGCATATTTTTTATATTTCTTTCAATTGTCCTTAGGTAAATCTAAACAAATTTCCTTACAAATCTCATAATATTATCATAACCTAAACTATGTATTCTCTCTATTAGTAAATTTATGGTAATGAAATATTTGTTGGAGAAAAAAAGGAATTATAGATTATAAGAATATAATTCCTAAAGATGTTTTTGTCCATCCCATAATTTCTTAATGAGGAGGTCTATTAGATCCAGTGACGGACCTAGAAATTTTGTCGAGGAGGCCCCAACTACAGTTAAATCTGTAAATTTATTTTACGGGGGGCAAATTTTTTGAATTATACTCGATTGGATGAAAAAAATTATGCCAAATGAGGTACACTTTGAGGAAATACTCATATATTAGGCTCTATTTTTAAAATATAGGATAAATTACATTAGAAAATAAAATACAATAAAAAAAGGTTGAACGACCACTTTGGACCCCTTTAATCAGTCCGGAGTTTCAATAATATTCAACTCTTACACTAAAAAGTACGAATGATGTTGATGACATCAATAAATTGACACAATTACAAAAATTAATAGTCAAGATATAACGATTGTAATCATTCATTCTATTTTCTTAAAATCTATATCTCTATTGTTTATACTTAAAAATACATCTGTTGATTATTTTTAAATAATTATTCAAGTTAAATAATATAATTATTATTTTTATTTAATTAAGTTGTATCAGAACTGACTAAAATACACCCATATAGTAACAAATTTGTACGGGGTCAAAGGGGCCCAACGCCCCCCTTGGCCCCCATGTAAGTCCGTCACTGATTAGATCCGTGCAATTTGGATCATGGACAAACATTACTATTGTTTATATCTAAATGTATTACATGTTCTTGATAAATGTATCACGATGAATAATATTAATGTTAGGGATGACAATGAGTCGAGTATGGGGAGGATTTGACTAACATAACCGCCCCGTATAAGAAATTCTAAATCATAACCAGCCTCCCCACCGTGTTACCCAACCCGTCCCGAAGTGCAATGAAATTAAATAAAATATCAAATATTTTAAAGATAAGACATACATAAAAAAATATTATCATATGAATAATACAAATATCCTTTAAAAAGAATTAATATTATAAGAAAACATCATCACCGAGGTGAGAGAGGCCGTAGACTATTTTGTTAAAAATCGCTTATAGAGGTGTATAGACCAAGATGTATTTAATGCAGACAAAGTCGAGGCTAGAGTTTGACTCTATATTCGTAAGACGAAATTGTCACTTACACAGGTGCAATACATATACAAGTAATCGCCTTCAAGATACAACGACTTTACAACTTCAGACTGTTGCACTACGAATCGGAAATTATCGGCGAACGTACTCGGATATTTGGAACTTTCTGACACAACTAATGCAGATTTGGATGCTTTTAAAATCAGAATATAACTTGTGAATTTTCAGTGAATGAAATGCAAACTGGAGGGGGCTATTTATATATATTGAAGAGTTGTGGTGCCTTTCTGGAAAGGCAACTCTTGACCCTTGGTGGCACCCCTTTGACTGGGCTCGAACCAGCTCACTGGTCACACTCGCAGGTTGACCCGCACCCTGGCGGGCTACGGGTCGCACCGGTTCGCGAATCCGGGTTCGAACCCGCCCGACCTGCTGGCGAGTCAGTCCGGCCCGACCCGATGCAAGCTCGGACCATCCGGTTTGTGCCGGTTCCTGACGGGTCGCTCCGACCAGACCCGTACCTATTCCGATCCATGTCACCGCACCCGACTCGAACCGTCGCGAACCCGCGAGTCACCCATCCGAACCATCTAGCCAAAACATTAAGTCTCCTCCAGCTCTTCGCGACGACGCGTACGCGCGAAGTGCGCCTCTAAAGAGATTCAATGCGACATGTGTGACGCGCGCGTCCGGGCTCGGGCTCGGATGGTGCTTCGCACCATCCTCGTGTCCATTTAGCCAAAGGCTAAAATCCCACTAGGATCCACCATAGGGAAGCACACTTGATAACTCCTTATCAAGTGCTCTACTAAATAAGGAGTATCCAATTACTTCAACTTTTCTATTTGGGACAAGTTCCCATATTTTTCTTTATAAACTCTTCAACTTTCAAGTTTAAGTTGCAACCTTTGACAATTAATATCTCATTCATCCGAAATTGGTTTGGAGCATATTAATACTTTAAATTTATCTACTTGAAACGTAGATTATGAATTTGAAACTTCTTTCCATTTTTAACAAATGAATTAAAATAATTAAATTGGTCAATTTTGGGTCAAAACTCAAAATTCCAAACAATTTCCAACAATCCCCCACATGAATGATATTAATGCAATGCAAACCTAAGAAAGACCCAACGAGCCGTCCCTTCATCAGGATAGCTAGCTTTAGACTTTGAACCTTCCCTAGTGAGATGCCATCGGATCTACTCGCTGCTCAGTTAACACGATGTCTTGAACTGGTCAGCTTTTGTGCAAATCTAGTACAATGACAATCACAAAGTAACGACTCTAATATCCTTTTGGTTCTCACGTTGTTGTCTATTTTGGCTGTGGACCTTATCGCGGATTCATAAGTGTGTACCGAAAATATTACATTTGTCAGTTTGAAGCGGCCCCACTTCACACTTACATCGGTGATCTCCTATTAAAGGTACTCCGAAATACCCCACCACGAACTGTTAAGCTTACCCTCACCAAATGTCATCTGGTTTGCACCAATTGGTACAATCAACACTTGAGCGGAGAATGAGCTTGAAATTTAATTTTCAAGTGCAATACTGAGTGCTTCAAAGCTTAGTTGTCTCGTTGAACCAAGTTCTTGGGATCCTCCAGTCATCACGGACGAGTTACCGCTATGAACACCCTTTAGTGTGTGGTTTTTAGCCCCATGCCACTTACCGCACTATACATTTGATCTCGACCAATGCCTTTAGTTAGCGGATCCGCAATGTTTTCTTTTGACTTTAGGTTGTCAATGAAGATTATCCCACTTGAGATCAAATGTCTAACGGTATTATGTCTCCTTCGTATGTGTCGAGACTTACTATTATACATGTGGCTTTGTGCCCTCCCTATAGCAGACATGCTATTACAGTGTATCATCACGGGAGGCACCGGTTTACACCAGCCAGGAATATCCTCTAAGAAATTTCGAAGCTATTCTGCTTCTTCACTAGCTTTGTCTAATGCAATGAACTCCGATTCCATTGTGGAACGAGCTATGTAGGTTTGTTTAGAGGATTTCCAAGCCACAGTTCCTCCACCTATAGTGAATACATAACCACTAGTGGATTTTGAATCTTTTGTATCAGATATCCAATTTGCATTTGTGTATCCTTCCAATACGGCTGGATATCTTGTATACAGAATTTCATGACTCATGGTATGTTTTAAATACCTTAAAACTCTCATCAGAACTTTCCAATGATCCTTGTTAAGATTACTTGTAAATCTACTAATTTTGCTAACTAAATATGCTATATCAGGACGCGTACCATTTGTCAAGTACATCAAGCTTCCGATAATTCTTGTATATTTCAGTTGCAGCACTGGGTCTCCTTTATTTTTGGCTAAGTGTAGATTATCTACAGGAGTATTACCGGGGGTACGTTATGAGCATCAAATTTCCTCAACACATTCTCAACGTAATGAGCTTGTGATAGGAAAATTTCATCAGGGGTTCTAGAGATTTTCATCCCTAGGATGACGTCAGCCAGACCCATGTCCTTCATGTCAAAATTACATTTTAACATGTTTTTAGTATTCATGATCGAGTCATGATTACTCCCCGTAATAAGCATGTCATTGACGTATAGACATACTATCACATAATCTTCTGGAGTGCCCTTTATATAGACACACTTGTCACACTCATTGATTTTGAAACCATTAGAGAGCATCACATTATCAAATTTTTCATGCCATCTAAGAGGTGCTTGTTTGAGTCCGTACAAAGATCTAACAAGTTTACACACCTGTTTTTGGCCAGGCACAACAAAACCGTTCCATATATATCTCCTCCTCCAATTCTCCATTTAGGAAGACCGTCTTCACATCTATTTGATGTATCTCAAGGTTATGCATTGCTGCAATAGCTATGAGAACTCTAATGGAAGTGATCCTCGTAACAGGGGAATACGTATCAAAGAAGTCGTAACCTTCTCTTTGTTTGAACCCTTTGGCTACCAATCTAGCCTTATACTTATCAATTAATCCATCAGCTTTATACTTCCTCTTTATGATCCACTTGCATCCAAGTGGTTTACAACCTGGTTATAGATCTACAATCTCCCATGTGTGATTTTACATGATGGACTCGATTTCACTGTTTATTGCTTCTTTCCAGAGAGGAGCGTCTGGACTGGAGAATGCCTCATGTATTGTCCTAGGTTCACTTTCCATCATATATGATAGAAAATCCGGCCCAAAAGACTTTTTCTCTCTGGCCCTCTTACTACATCTAGGTTCATCAGTAACCTTAGGTTCCTCATTAACCTCAAAAGGTGAACCATTTGCAATTTCATAAGTTCTTTTACGAGAACTTACTTCTATGTTTTCCTTTTTAGGAAATATGTTCTCAAAGAACTCCAGGTTCCTTGACTCAATAGTCATTCCCACGTTCATTTCAGGAACGTCTGATTTGTGCACCAAAAATCGATATGCACTACTGTTATGCGCATATCCAATGAAAATGCAATCAACAGTTTTAGGTCCTATTTTCACTTGTTTTGGCTTAGGTACTTCAACCTTAGCTAGGCACCCCCACGCTTTGAGGTAATGGTAGGAAGGTTTTCTTCATTTCCACAACTCGTACAAAATTTTGTCCCTCTTCTTATGTGGTAATTTGTTAAGAATATAGTTGGCAGACAAGATTGCTTCCCCCCACATATTCTAGGGTAAGCCCAGACTTATCAACATAGCATTCATCATCCTTTTTAGAGTTCAATTCTTGCGTTCTGCAATACCATTTGATTGAGGTGAGTATAAAGTTGTAGTTTGATGAATAATACCGTTTTGTTGGTAAAACTCTTCAAATGGAGCTACATCTTCTCCTCCTCTATCACTTCGAATCACTTTGATTCTTTTGCTAAGATGATTTTCAACTTCCTTCTTATAATTTTTGAACGCCTCAATGGCTTCATCTTTGCTTTTCAAAAGATATACATAATAATATCTTGTGCAATCATCAATAAAAGTAATGAAGTAATTCTTACCACCTCTAGTTTGCACAAACTTCAAATCACATACATCAGTATGGACAAGTTCTAGAGGTGAAGTACTTTTATCCACTGAATGGAATGTTGTTTAGCCAATTTTGCCTCCACTCAGATCTCACACTTTTGTGAATCAAATACCATTCTAGGAAGTAAATCAAAATTCACTAAACGTCGAAGTGTATTTTGATTTAAATGTCCTAATCTACCATGCCATAAATTAGAACACTCAAGCAAGTAATTAACTTCACTTATATTAATATTGCGCTTAATGTCACGCTTTACAGTCATTACATTCATCTTGAAAATGCTCTTCTCGAGATAGCCTTTCCCAATAAATTGACCACATTTGGTCAGTACAAAGTTGTTTGCTAAAAAACAAGCCTAAATTCGTCCTTACTCAAGAAAGAATCAGAGACTAAATTCTTGCGAATGTTTGGGACATGCAGCACATCCACGAGAGTTAGTTTTTTTTCTGACGTAATCTTTAACACAACTTTCCCCAATCCTACCACCGGAGACGTTGAAGAGTTTCCCATGAAGAGCTTTCTGCTAGTGATCTCTTGGTAAGTGGAGAATAGTTCCTTGTCTGAACAGATATGACGGGTAGCCCCTGTGTCAATCCACCATTCCCTCGGGTTATCAACCAAGTTTGCCTCGAACACGACGGCAGGAAAATCCATTTAAGACATCTCTTCTGGCAAGGACTTGTGCTCGGCAAGGTTTCCTTGATTCTTATGACGATATTCACTCGGCTTGTCCTCCGGGCTTATGACAATTGTAACAGTTACCTTTGAACCTTTTGTTCAGGGTCTTCTATTGCTTATTAGAGCTAGCACCGCGCTTGCTCTTCTTGCCACATCCGGACTGAGCCAAACTTACTCGTGCCTCTCCACGGTTCTTATCGCTCTTGACTTCAGATTTTCAGTTATCTTCCTCGATCCTTAGTCTCACGATCAAGTCCTCAAGCCCTATTTCCTTGCGTTTGTGCTTGAGATAATTTTTGAATTCCTTCCACTGAGGCGGTAGCTTCTCTATGAACGCGGCTAGTTGAAAGGATTCAAATAGTTGCATACCTTCGGCATAAATCTCATGGAGGTTCAACTGCAACTCTCGAACTTGGTCCATGACCGTCTTCGAGTCCACCATTTTGAAGTCGAAGAACCGTCCGACAATGAATTTCTTCATTCCAACGTCCTCCAATTTGTACTTCTTATCCAAAGATAGCCACAATTCTTTTGTGATTTTAAAAATGGAGTAGACATTGTAAAGTGAGTCGTCTAACCCATTCAGAATGTAATTGTGACACAGGAAATCACTATGGTTCCAAGCGTCCAAAGTATTCAACCCCTCTTTATCACCCACTTCTCTAGTAGGAGGATCTTCTCTCAAGAAACGAGCAAGACTGAGTGTTGTCAAATAGAACAACATTTTCTGCTGCCATCCCTTAAAATCATTTCCGTCAAAATTTGCCGGTTTTTTAGCGTGAGCAACATGAATTGAAGGAGTAGAAACAGAAGACATCTTCGAATACACAGGAATTTCGTCTTATGCTGTTATAAATCGCTTATAGAGGTGTATAGACGAAGATGTATTTAATGTAGACAAAGTCGAGGCTAGAGTTAGACTCTATATTCGTAAGATGAAACTGTCATGTACACAGGTGCAATACGTATAAAAGCAATCGCCTCCAAGATACAATGACTTTACAACTTCAGACCGTTGCACCATGAATCGGAAGTTATCGACGAACGTACTCGGATATTTGGAACTTTCTGACATAACTAATGCAGATTTGGATGCTTTTAAAATCAGAATATAACTTGTGAATTTTCAGTGAATGAAATGCAAACTGGAGGGGCTATTTATATATATTGAAGAGTTGTGGTGCCTTTCTGGAAGGACACCTCTTGACCCTTGGTGGCACCCCTTTGACTGGGCTCGGACCAGTTCATTGGTCGCACACGCAGGCTTATCCGCATATCGGTTCGTGAATCCGGGTTCGAACCTGCCCGACCTGCTGGCGAGTTGGTCTGACCCGACCCGGTGCGGACCACCCAGTTTGCGTCGGTTCCTGACAGGACGCTCTGACCTGACCCGTTCCTGTTCCGATCTACGTCACCGCACCCGACTCGAACCGTCGCGAACCTGCGAGCCACCCGTTCGGACCATCTGACCAAAAGTTTAAGGCTTCTCTAACTCCTCGCGACGACGCGTCCGTGCGCCTCTAAAGCGACTCAATGCGACATGTGCGGACGGGCCCGGGCTCGGATGGTGATCCTCGGGTCCATTTAGCCAAAGCCTAAAATCCCGCTAGGATCCACCATAGGGGAGCACACTTGATAACTCCTTATCAAGTGCTCTACTAAATAAGGAGTATCCAATTACTCCAACTTTTCTATGTGGGACAAGTTCCCATATTTTTCTTTATAAACTTTTCAACTTTCCAAGTTTAAGTTGCGACTTTTGGCAATTTATATCTCATTCACCCGAAATTGGTTTTGAGTTTATTAATACATTAAATTCATCTACACCAAAACGTAGATTACAAATTTGCAACTTATTTCCATTTTTCACAAATGGATCAAAATAATTAAATTGACTAATTTTGGGTTAAAATCCAAAATTCCAAACCAATTTTCAACATATTTTAGAATAATTTATTTTGTGGTATGTATGTATAAAATTATAAAATATTTATATATTTAATATAGCCGGGTTTAACAAAACCCTTTACCCACTTCAAACCACTAAAATTCTTTTGATCGGGTTTTCAACGAGTTTGACTGAAGTGGATTTCGTGCGGGTTCGAGTTTGAACCCACCCATTGCCATCCCTTACAAAATCTATATATATATAAAAGCTAAATGGAGGGTCTTATTGTCATTTTAACTTTCCCTCCAAAAACTTTTACACTAATTTGGTGAGTTTTTATCAATTTTGGTAACTTTGTAATTTTCTTTCAATTTTTTAAAATGCAAATAATCTTTATATTGTTAATCTATTTTCTACGCATGATATATCAAATTATTCATCTTTTCACAATTTTCAATTTGACTCCATATCACATATATTATAATGTGCGAGATATTTAATTTTAAATTAATAAATTATTTATTGATTAAATATATAGGTTATATTTAAGTATTTATTGTAAAAATTAATAAAATAATTCTCCTTATAACATATATTAGTTGAGTATTTTCTTAAACTTCAACAAATTTATTAAATTTCATGTGAATTTTCAAATATATTCTTTACTTTAGTTACGACCAGAATAAAAAATATTGTTTAAGTAATTAAACTCATATTTCAATAAACTAAAGGCAAAAAATCAATAATTAATTTTATAAATAATTATTAAATCATTACATTTGCTAATATATATATATATATATATATATATATATATATAATAAGAAGAATTTTTTGTTTTATTAGACATGGACCTTTGAGCATATGTATGTTTATATATCATAATTATTATTGAGTTTGTTTTTTTATTACTTATTCATATTTTTATATAATTTATATTGTTTTAATATTATTTTATATATAGTAACCTAAATTTTATGACATTTGTTATACTTTTCAATCTTTTTTTTTTTTTTTTCGTGAATCAATCTATACTATATATTTTTTACACTTCAACCTAAAAATTATTTTGTCGCACTAACCAACTTCAATTATATCTTTTTTTATTCTTTGCAACCTACGATTTTTTTTTATTATTATTATTATTATTTTTTTGCATTAATCAAATTTTACCTGAAATAATATAATATTTACAATAAAAGTATAAAAAATTAATTGAATTACAAAACCAAATAAAGTATGAAAATATTTAAATATTTTGAAGAACTCACATACTTTAAATTGTCTTCGAATTAGTGAATAACTTTTGATTTTATTTTGTTAATGTTAGTATTTATTTAAAAATAAGAAGTACTTCAATATATCTGAAATTACCAAGTGAAATGTTTAAAGTTGCAAAGATAATATAATTCTATAAAGAAAAATTTAAATATTTATAGTTCTAATTTGAAAATTTATTTAGATATATTAAAAATTCATACATATATAAACGATATAAGAGTGTTAAAATTGTTAAGTTGTATTTTTCCACTAAAATATTTTATGTTATTTATGGTTATTTGTAGATGTGTCAACTTTTGAAATGTTTTTTTTTTTTTTTCCTTCTTTCAAAGAATTAGTCATTTCCCATTTTTTTTTTTTAAAAAAATTATATCTCAGCAATTTTTACATTTTATATATCAAATTAATCATCGTTTTATGATCTTTTTTCTGACATCCATATTACATATATAAAAGTGTGATATTATATAAAATAATAATTATTTATTGGTTGATTATTTGGTTAAATTTGAGTACTTATTGCAGATGTTTATAGGTGTAATGTTTAGGCCGCAATACGAATTAGTTGAAGAATTTTTCTTTCAATTTAATTTTTTAAAATATTTTAATTAATTTATCTATTTTATTTACATTTCCATCTTAATTTTATTCTATAAATTAATCCATATATAAATATGTGTGTATAATAAAATAAAATGAAGCCAAATATATAAAAAAAAAAAAAATTTCATTCAATTGCAAATCAGACATTTTCAAGAAAATATATTCATGTATATATCCCTAAAAGATATTACAGTTTCAACATTTTGTTAGTGTGTTTCTTTGTCAAAAACTCTTTATGATTTTTTATAATACTAACAAGTTTTCTGTTTTTAATATATTTTCATATATAATATATCAATTTAATCATCTTTTCACCTTCTTTAAGTTGAATTATGTTTTAATTTTTTTATTGCGCATTGATTCATTTCTATTGTGAATTAAATTATATAAAAAGGAAGCAATAAAGTATTTTCAAAAATAAAAAATATAGGATTATTTGAAAAGAAAATCTATTTTCGTTATAAATTGGTTAATTTATTTTTATTTTATTATCTTTTTTTTTTTAATAAGTAGTATGTTATTATGTTTCTATTGTTTTAACATATGTAATTAATTGAACTATTTGTGGTCATTCGAATAGGTTAGGAAGGATATAGACCGACTAACGTTATGTCAGAGTTTTATAAAAAAATAATTTTAACATAGGAATTTTTATTTTTTATTTGTTATATATTTTGATATTTATTTCAATTTTATTATGTAACAATAATTTATTTATAAATAACACACACACACACACACACACACACACACACACACACATATATATATATATAATTCAAGAATACACGAGATAAATGGATATTTACACTATTTAAAATTTTACTATATGTTAAAAAAATTATTTATTTATTAAGTATCACATTTTCAAATAATAGAACCGTATATTATTTAATTTAGTGAAAAACTTTAGTTTATTAGCAGCCTTCCGTGCATCGCACGGGAATAATACTAGTTACTATTAAAAGTATTACTTGTTTTGGGTAAATGTATTATATCTTTACCTAGAACAAATAATAATTTTAAGTATAAATTATGATACACACTCCGAATTACACCATACAACTGGTGCACATGAGCCTTTACCTTTGTTATTTTCAACCTGAAAGTTTACAATGACTTTCTGTGTTGAACTTAGGGAGTGTATAACTGGATATAAGGGTTCAAATTGGAGAACAATTTCTTTCCACAATATTTGCATGGTTGAAATCAGATTACTATATATAATACTCTACCAAGTTATAGATTTGTTCTTTCTTCTAGAAGATATGCATCCGCTTATCATGGGGACTACTACTACTGCTACTACTGCTACTACTGCTGCTACTGCTACTACTACTACTACTACTACTACTACGTGCAAAAAGGAACCAACTAATTATTCATCAAAATCATCTGATATGATGGGTGGAAATTGGACTTGCATTGTACCTACTATTTGATGATCACACTTATATTTCCCACGTCTCTTGTGATGCCTCTAGAGTTGCAGTTGAGTCTGTGAGTTTTGTAGTCAACAAACCAATCTGCTGGCGAATACTTATGCATTGATACTTATGAAATGCATCACCAAATGGTTTAGGAGGCATGTCCAATGTTGCATCAAACCAACTCACATATCATCCGCTAAAATGTATGTACACAATGTTGTTTCAATGAACGAACTTCTCATCCCCACCAGTGATAATTATTTAAATTTATTTGATGATGTCGTGAACCAAATCATAGATATAGGGTCTGGCAACCTTTGAGATTTTGTAGGTTGGCTGAATATTGGTGTTAAACCTGCAAAAAGAACCATGGGGTGGTCCTTAGAGGTAAATACTTTGATACTTAAGTTTGAGTATGACGATAAACTTGAGAAGGCAGGGTTAAGAGATTAGTGCAAGGTGCATTTTTCTCATTCTTCCCAACCCCACTTTGATCGAGGTCTATTTATATGAGACTTAGACCCCAACATTTACCTGTATTTTGAGATGGGATAGGAGCAGGGGCAGCCCCGGGGCGGTAAACCCGGTGCCACCGCAACGAGACCCCTACCGACCAGCGTCCCAATTTTTTGTTTGCTAATATATATATATATATATATATATATATATATATAGTTAATAAATATATATAAATGTTACTGAGTATATTATTAAAATAAAAGATTTTTTAATTAATTTGTATGAATATTGTGAAAGGAATACCATGAGTACACTCTAGTCTAGATAAAAATAGCAAAGGTCCACAAACGTATTACTCCACAGAAGAATCTTTTTGTACAATTTATTTATTGGCTTGAAAATGTGCTCATGAGGAATACCATTTATTTAATTAATGACACTTCAATTAATTTAGTCATTAACTCATTAATTTGCGTTGTCCTCGATGTATAACAATAAACATGAGGACATTTTTGTCAACACATTATTTTATAAGAAATCATCTATCCTTTTATAAATAGGGGATGAATATACCAATGTTGTCAGATCGGGCCGGATGGTTCAACCGGTTGGATCGGTACTTGGGCTGGTCCGGAATACCCAATAAAATCATTTTTGTAGTTCAATCGGTAAAAATCTAATTGAACCGGGGAAAACCAAAAACCGGTGAACCGGAAAAACTAGATAAAACCGGTTATTCCCATTTTCTTATTTTTTAACTTTTTAATTTTAATTATTAGGATAAGGTACAAATTGACCCTTTAACTATATATCGAGGCTCAAATAAGCATCCCAATTAAAACTTTAGTCAAATAAGCACTTTAATTTTTAAAATCGGACACTTAGACACCTCAACTTTTGAATTTCAAAAAATCAAACATTCTGTCAAAAATTGAGATAACAGACGTTTAATTTTTGCTGGCCGGGACTAGTGGGTCCAAAAATATAACATATCATCCCCAACATTTTGTATTGTTCTCAAAATTTTCTTCTGACCTGTTCATCATTCCATTTCATAGATATGTAATGTATATATAGGCACAGTGAAGTTACTTACAGAGAGAGGCTACGACCGATATACACTAAACGGGGATTTTTCAAACATTTTAAGACAAAAAATAAAGTGGAACCTTAGAGGAGGATTACAATTTAGGTAACAAGGTTGGGGGTAAAAGCTCACAAAAGGGAAACCTGCAAAACTAAGACTTAGTAAAACAACTTCATGTTCTCTCGGTAGGTACTCCGCTCCAATGGCTGGATTCCCCTTCCAGCTTCGTTTATCTATTCAGCCGATAATTATTATCGTTCTCTCTTATTGGTTTTATTTTTTTTTCAATTTTGTTCGAATTCTTAGAGTTCGTTGTTTTCTTTCATACGATTTCGTTTACCAGTGATTTTCGCTGTTTTAACCCGACAATAATTATGTCCGATTCTTTGTTGTTCTTATCTTTGATTTGTTATCTTTTTTCTCGCATGTTACGATTCTCGACGATGCCTTACTGGGTCACATCTAGGGCCTGCCCTCCAGGTTTTTTGCGGGCTTTCAATTCATCCTTTGATGACATTCGTCGCCCATCGTTTCACGCATATGCTTATGACGATTGAGATTGTGCATTGTCTCTCCAGGTTGTCGTGATACTTTTCCCACTATTCAGCACCTGCGCATTACTGCCCCAACTATTCAGTGCACACTCCGACTAAAAACCTCGTCTATTATAAGCTTCACTTGAGTTCAATGAAGAAGCAATCTCTAAAACATTTACTTCTCTCTCTTTTTTTTTTTTTTTTTTTTTTTTTTTTTTTTTTTTTTCCGGCGGTTCATTTTTGTTTTTAATGTGGCTGTGACGATTTCTTAATTCCAGATAGACGAAGAAGAGTGCACCCCCTCTAGTCCCCGTCAACAAAAATAAACGTCCATTTTTTTGAAATTTTAACGGAATGTTTAATCTTTGAAAATTCAAAAGCTGAGGTGTCTAATTTTAAAAATTAAAGTGTTTATTTGACCAAAGTTTTAGTTGGGGTACTTATTTGAGCCTGTGTATATAGTTAAAGGGCATATTTGTACCTTATCCCTTAATTATTTTGTGTTTATTTCACTTATAGATTTCCTTTTATTTATGAGTTTTTAGAAATTTCACAAGTTACTCATTATTTACCATATTTGTCATGTTTGGATAGAGATTTTGAAGTTAAAAAGAATTTTATGGATTATAATTTATTAAATTTTATTTAAGACAACCATATTCTTAAGTCTTTATTAAGTTATAATTATCTTTATTTGAAACTTGAAGTATAATTGATAATTTTCTATCTAATTATTTAAGTTTTGTGGATGTTAACGTGTATAGTTACATCAGAAAAATTAATAAATGATGACTATTAATTTTTCGGTTAGACCATCGATCGAACCGATCTGACTGGTTGAACCGTCAATTGGTGGTGAGACCGGCTTGACTACCGGTTTGGTTATAATAACACTAGAATATACTTTGGAGATAGAGGATGACTGAATGAGTTAATTTGAAAAGATTATCCTAGGACTCCTTTACAGAGCCGGTCCAATATTTTAAGGGGTTCAGTGCGAAGAGGAAAAAAGGACCCCTTGCTCCATGTATATAAAATAATTAAAAATAGATTTATTTTCGATGAGATAGTTTCATCGACCTGAAAACACAAATTTTCATATTATAATACATTGAGAATAAAACAACAAAAATCTAAAGGAGAATATTCTAACAAAAACATGTGCTATGGTACCCGAGTGAAAATATAATTTTTTCATATTATAATACAAATTTTTCCTTGAATAAATAACAAGAAAAATCTACAAATAAAATTACACTATAATAAAGTGAGTAAGTTGTTGTGGCCCAATTTCTTTTCTTTCATATACATAATTTTTTCTAATGAAAATAAAATATTAAGAATCTAATTAAATTTTGACTGTAATAAAAAGAATTGATTGTAATTATCTATAAATAGAGAAAGAAACATCTACTTGATGGTTGACAACACAATCCATATAATATTTATACGTATATATATATGAATTATGGAAAAAAAAGATGCAAATACCAAAAAGCTACAAATGTATATGTAGGTAAATTATGAAAAACAATTACAAAAAAGATAACAAGAACATGTGTATATGTGAATGAACACAAACACAAAAAAACTAACAAGAATGAGGTTTGATCTCATGACGTCTAAATTCTAGAAGGATGATAAAAAAAACATTAACCACTTCAGATACTCAACTAATAATATAGTTAGGAAGGAGGGAGGGAGAGGGGAGGGAGAAATACTAGACAACACAATTTTGATGGGAAGAAAAAAATTAAAATATCAAACTAATTTCTTATGGTAAGATAGTAACAATCACACAACTTTAAACTCTTAATTAATGAGTTTATACAATTTTGACATCATCATCTCACATATTTTAGTTTTAAAATTGTATTACTTTTCATTGCCATTTCATTTTTGTTGACCAAATGGTCCCGTATTTATTTGCTTTTTATTTTTATTTTAGTCTCATGATTATTTACTTTTTCAATTTAATCCAGTATGTGCTTCAATATCCAATTTAAGGATAATTTTTCGTGTCAAGCGCAAGCACTCCCAAATTAGCCTTTTTCTCCCGATTTGTGTCTCCATCAGTGGGTTCCCCCACTATTATCTGTATATACCCCCTTTTCCCTTGGCTATTCTTCTTTGGTCCCTCTTGGATCTCCTTACCATCCTTTTGACTCGATGCATTCTCCTCACTTTCCTTTCTCTTATTCCTGTTATCATGTTCCTTCTTAACAAACTCCACCAATTGACCATCACGAATCATCCTCTCAATTTCATTAGCTAGATGTTGGCACACATTAGTGGTATGCCCGAAGTTTATGAAATTTATAGAATTCATTGCTAGGCCTCTTTCGAGGCCCATTCTCTTGACTCGAACGGAACCTGAAGTTGGGGTAATCCCGAGCTATCTCGAAAAGTTCTGCCTATTGTATGATCAGTAGAGTATAGTTCGTATAGCGGTTATCTTTATTAGCTGGCTCCCGCTTGGGGGTTTGATGTACTGTAGCATCCTTCCTTTTGGGTCGAAACCTCCTCCTTTCTATTACCTTATCATCCCTTCTTTTGCCACTATGGGCCTCCTCCAAATTAATGTACCTGTCCGCCCTCTCTACCAGTTCATCAAAGGATCGCGGTGCCTTCTTAGCAAGTGATTTGAAACAATCCCCATCGAGCAAACCCTATGCCAATGCGTTAATTTTGACATCAACCATGGCTGAGGGTACCTCCAGGGCAGCCTTACTGAACCTCCCAATGTAGGCCCTAAGTGTCTCATTAGCCCCCTACTTGAAGCTAAGCAAGGATAATGTCATTTTATATTGCTTCTTGGCACTCGCAAATTGCTGCACGAACTACGAGCTGAAGTCCGCAAAAGTATGTATAGTGTTTAGGGCCAGTTGCCCCAGCCACTATTGCAAAGCTTTTGTGAGCATAGTGAGAAACACGTGACATTTAACTCTATCACTATATTGGTATAGTAAAGCGCCATTTTCAAACTGCAGGAGGTGCTCATATGAATCCGTCGTTCCATCATTCTCAGAGGCTAGAGGCCTGAAGTTCCCAGGCAGGGGGTCTTGCAAGATTTCTTTTAAAAAAGGTGATCCCGCTGCTCGGCGGAAGTGCCTTGGCTCCTTACTCTGGCGCAACTCCTCCAGTTCGCGCCTAAGTGCTCGTAACTACTGAGCCACTGTATTGGCAGCGCTCATGGACTGGGCTACTTCCGTATTTGCAACCTCCTTCTACTCGTTTCGGGCCTGGGTTGCAGTTGGGTGGCGAGTTCCTTGCGTGGGAGTTTCCTGGGGAGGGATCTCCTCTGCCTCGACCTCATCTATAAGGAGAGTTTGTGCATGGCCAGTTCCGCGGGCTGGAGTAGTACATGGCTGAGGCACAAAGCCGGGTGGAAGTCCGTACATCCCCCCTCTGTTGGTGATGGCACTTTCTACCGCCATCTTTATCAACCCATTCAGCTCATCTTGGGTTAAAGTAAGTACCCTACCTCCAACAGCTTGTGTGGCGCTACTGCGCGCCTCAGTCGAGGTTGGGGTTTCAGTGACCCCAACAGGATAACATCCTGCCTCCTTATCAAATTCGGCATGCAGATCACGTTCCAAGTCATCGCTTGCCATGCTAAAATTCTACACTATAAGGAAAAATAAGAAATCAATCTACACTGAATCAAAGATTGTAGCAGGGGAAAGTATTCTCCCATCATATATCGAAACAAGGGAAATCTACTTCCTACAGACGGCGCCACTGTAGTGCCATTTCAAAATAGCTCCGACACTCAAAAAATATTACAAAATCTACCTAAAATTATACTCGGTGGGAGTGATATTTTGCTCTTCGAGTGTGCTTGCTATCCGATCTTGATCCTGCAAAAACCAACACCGAAGAAAATCTTATGAGTCATACCTTGACAAAGAAGAAATGTTAAGCCTTTTATACTTATCAGATTAAGGTCTAGGGATAACAATGTCATTTCGCGCATGCCATGTCAGCCCTAATCCTAGTCAGCTTCCCCCTGACTAGCGGCTACTGGAGTTTGTGTCCGTGGTCCCCAACCTTTTTGCAGGGGAAGAGCGACTGCCATTGTACTTACTGTCAGTTTAGCTACTTTTTAGTCAGGACCCTCTCTGTGATGGACTATTATATTCTTTGCAGTAAAATAGTTCGTGCTAGAGGAGTGAGATATGGATCGCGCTTTTTGCTATTGACTCCTGTGCTGGGGAATGGAAAAGATGCAGTTCGTGATTTGTGATCCACTCACTTTCCTAATGGAAAAGACAAGTGATCAAGTGATCAAACCTCTTCTAACCTAAGCGCGTGCTTGGGGAT
Source organism: Ajuga chamaepitys (assembly GCA_958295605.1). Lineage (NCBI taxonomy): Eukaryota > Viridiplantae > Streptophyta > Magnoliopsida > Lamiales > Lamiaceae > Ajuga > Ajuga chamaepitys. The sequence continues at coordinate 42,611,163 of OY282508.1, forward strand.
TAGTGAGTTCCATTATGACACCAGAGAGGAAATTTCAAATCCACTCAAAATCTTCAAAAAAATAATTAAATCATGACTTTTCAAATTCATCGTAATCTAATAAATTTTAAATTTGTACTCAAACACTTCTATTCAAATGCAACTAAGTTCTTGTATGTCACGTCATCATAGAGCATTTCAGACTCATCTGAAAACAGATAAATACCGCGAATGATATAAATAAATATCAATCACTATCAAATGCATGCATCTAAATCATCCATGAAATTGCTGAACATGAAATCCAAAATACATTTTTCTTACTGGCTAATACAACCTAGCTTCCTTCAAAACCGAACTGATACAATTATCATAGCTCGTCAATTAGTCTTCACAAATATTTTTTTTCTTCTACATACTCAAAAAAAAATTGGATCAAACGGGAGCAAGAGACTCGATAAACTGGTAACAGTCATTCCATCCAAACTGCAACCTACCCTCTCTGTAAAATTTCTGCATTCTAAAATCCACAACCTCTTCAAATCTCTCATCCTTAAAACCATAAACCATAATCCTCCCGCAAACATGAAACACCAAACTCCATTCTTCTTCTTCATCTTCAACACCACCCGTCAAGCAGATCCCACCTTCATCCCTTATGCAGTCGAAATCGACCAAACCCTTCAACGACCAATCCTCGTACACTGCTAAACAGTTGACAACATCCTTACTTCCAATGTAATGGATCGAACCGCCTGATTCAGCAAAGTCCGCCATGTCCACGGCTCCTATTTCTTCCCTCATACAAAAAACGTCGAGAGCCGGCCCACCAAACGTCAGCGTTCCCATGTTGAAACATACGGTGGTGTTTTTCTCTGTCTTCCAATATATACAGTTTCTTCTGTATATTGTATTATTTCTAGAAACGGAAGCTGAAATTTTATAAACCCTTTCATCCTGCTTCCATTTATGCGTCTTTGAATCGTAAAACTCGATCGTCAACTCTTAAACTGAATAACTACTCGTAATGAGCCTCAAACAGATGACCTGATAATGATGTGATTCTGAAGGATCAAAGGATAAATACAGGTCAAGGAAATTTTCCTTCTTAACGTGCAGAGATTTACCGGTGGTGGGGTTCAGGATGTAGTAATTTTTGTGCGGGTAGCCACACTCGAGCAGCAAAAGGCCGTTGCAGGATTGGCGAATTCTGGGTTGAGTGTGATTGATGTGGAAGGGCACTAGTTTTTTTTATTTTTGGATTGAAGTGGAAGAACTCGGACGGTGAGGAGCGGAGGTTTGCAGCTTCCAGTGGCGGCGCGTGTAAAGGTTGGAGGTGTAGTCGGAGATGATGGAGTGCCAGTGTTTGCATACGGACTTGAATCGAATGACGGATTTTGCAGGGAGGAGGAAGAAGATTTCAATTAGCACGTCGGCGTTGTGGACCATCGCCGTTGTGGAGGCGGCGGTGCATGGCTGATTTGTCTTAACCTTCTTCCTTTGCTGGGTGATGATCGTTCTCCTTTTCTCGCCCATCTGTTTTTGTACAATCCTAAAATGTTGTTACTTGTTGAATATTTTACTATATTTATACTAAGTTGACCGCCAAACAGAAGTTGTACGGCTCCATAGAGTGCAACTCACGTGTGCGTGGAATCAAGGAAGTAAGTTTTTAGGTCGCTACAAAGTTATTTCCGAAATTAATATTTCGTGTTCAGACTATATTTTAAAATAAAAATAAAAATAAAAAATTGTTTGAATATGAATATGAATTGAATTTGAAATAGGTCGAAAAAACACATCAACTTGTAATTATTATCAAATAAATGAGTAGATTGAATCATCTATTCTAAATTGTATTAAATATAATATTTCATTATATTCAACACGCATTATGTGTTAATTAATAATGTCAATATATACACATATTATGACGTATAGTGATTGTTTTGAAATACAAAATGGAATATGTGATCACATTTGATAAATGAAACCATCATAAATAATGTTACGGTTAAATGAACCTGAAAATATTTGATAAATCGAGAAACTCTTAAATCAAATCTGAAACATATTTAATTAAATACATCAACAAAAAATAATTTAATAGTGTCAACAAAAAAGAAGTGTTTACAGTTAGGGGATTCAGTATATTCAGCATTGAACTTGATATAAGTTATACGGTTTATTATCCAATATATTTGATTAAAAATAGTTAACAATGTGGCAGGAGTGTAACTAGAGTTCTGGTTGCCCCGTAGTATGATATTAGCTCGATAAATTGAGTTAGTGTTGAAGAAAAAATATAATTAATATGTTATCACACTACAAGAAAACTGTCAAATTCCAACTAAAAAAATTCCAACGGCATAAAAACCGTTGGAATTATATCAACAAAAAGCTTTGGATTGAATTACAGTCTAATATTTGAATTATATCAACAAAAAAGTTTGGCTTAAATTACAAGACTTACCGCGAATAAAATCCCAGAATCGCATCGATACGGAAAACGAATTACTGATTTCTTGTTATAGAAGTACGTAAGTGTATATTTCTATGACTTGTTACCTTGAATCTTTTAATAAATCTTATTATGAATTAGACATAGTAATTACTTATATGCATCATGTCCCTAAATAACTTAAAATTTATGAATAGTTGAAATTGAATTTTTTATGAATCCGTTGAAAAAGATATAACAATGGCGTATTTGAAAATTACTCTAAAAGTATGGGACTAGTAAAGTCAAGATACGAGTTTGACTCGCTGTTTGTAAGACGATATTGCCCGCCTACAACTATTCACGGTCTTCGGCAATCGTCCCCACAATACAACTTCTTTTAACTTTAGGTTGCAGCACAACGAAACTAAAGGTTTTGGTGAACTACTCGATACTCAGAACTTTCTTGAAGACTACAAGACTCAAAGATCACAATTTGCAAAATATGATAAATGTAGACTGTAGTGATTGTCATTGTATTGGTGAGTGATTGGAGATGCAAATGTTAAAGCCTATTTATAGACTTCTAGGCGTCATTTCGTGACTTTTTTGAAGACTCAAAAGACCACAATTTGCAAAATATGATAAATGCAGACTGTAGTGATTTTCATTGTATTGGTGAGTGATTGAAAATGCAAATGTTCAGGCCTATTTAGATACTTCTAGGCATTATTTCGTGAACAGAAACATCCTTTTACTTTGACCGATTACAACCGTTAGATCGTACCTCTTGACCAAAGGTCACAATCTAATGGTTAGATTGCATCATTTTTTTAGCGTTCACGACCTTTCTTTCGCACCTATTCCACTTGAATAAACACACATTTTTGTCTAATAGACCCTTTTTCATTCGCACTCCTAAAATTCCGACAATCCACCACATGAATGGAAGAAGTTGTTTCAAAGTTAGGATTGCTCAAAGATTGGTCAACACCAACCTTCCAAAGCCAATTCCAAATGATCCCCACATGAATAAATGCATGTCCTCTAGACTCACATACAAGAAAGTCTCGACGACCTATCATTACATTGATATAGGTAACTTTAATTCGGCTTTGAACCTTCTCTAGTGAGATGTTATCGGATGTACTCGTTGCTCAATGAACGCGATGTCATGAAATGGCGGCTTTTTGTGTACACCAAGACAATAAGATTCAAACAATGTTAATTTTGATATCTTTCGATTCTCACGTTGTGTCCATTTTGATCGTGAACCATATATTGGATTCATAAGTGTTTAACTTGAAGCGCCCTTGATAGATATGGCCCAACTTCCCCGGGTCGGCCTAGCCCGCCAAGCGGGTCAGTTGGGCCAAGAGCACAAGCCCAATACAGTTAAGCCCAAGCTTAGTCGCGACACCTTTGGAAGCTGAGATCCCCATGATCTTTTCCCAACTGCCATGCAGATTTGGCTGGCGAGATTATAGGGAATTAGTTAGGGTTTCGATTTGTATAGTATAAATAGGAGAATTGAAGACGGATTTAGGGTTTGGATTTTGTATCTTGAAAGGACGACCTGTAATATTGGACTCCGACATTGAAGGAGAGATAGTGAAAGTACCCCGGAAGGTTATTGCCTTCTCCCGTGGACGTAGATCTCCGGATCGAACCACGCAAATCTTGGTGTCATTTTAATTCTTGCATGTGGTGATTGTGATTCATTTGATATTCGGTTTTATGCTTTATCAATTGGCGCCGTCTGTGGGAACCGATTGAAAGAAAACCCTAGTATCCTCCACAGTTGATTCGAATCAGCCATGGTGAATACCCGTCGATCTGCCAATCCTACCCGATCTCATCGCAATCCCCCCGTGGATCAAAATCCTCCGTTGCCACGCCAACAGAATCAGGACCCACTTGCGGATCAAGTTGACGCACAGCATCCCGCACCCGCCAACGCGCCAGCACAGGTTAACCCTCAGCCTGCCCCCGAATTACTGTTGGCGCAACAAGCCTTTCTTCGGGAGCATCCCGCTCTATTCCAAGAATGGAATAATCGGCGCGCTAACTCCGGTGGACGCGCCGACAGTGGCGCCGAACAGGAGGCAAGACATCCCCCCCCCCCCCCCGCGGTCGGTCTCGTGAATTTGATGAAGACCCACCTCACCGAGCCAGGCCTGATCGCCCCCGACAGCGATCAGTATCTCCTGTGGAGAATCGCAGTTCTAATGGTTCGAGGCCCCGTTGTGATCATGAGGATATGGATCGCCGCAGACCTGTAAACGCGGCAAAACGGGCTCATTTGGAAAAGTCCTGTGTACTTGATCCCTTGGAACAAGAGCAAGCACAGTTTGCCGCCGAGCTTGACAAGGTCTTGGGCCTTGATGCTGACGGGGAGATAATCACCCCGTTTTCCGAGGAGATTCTTGCTACCCCACTCCCCGAAGGGTTCAAACTTCCCCCAGTATCTGTCTACAACGGCAGCGGGGACCTAGGTAACTTCCTAAGCGCCTTTAAGTATGCTATATTCAATCGCAGTTGCACATCACACCACCTGTGCAAGGTGTTTCCTGAGTACCTTCAAGATGAGGCCAGACTTTGGTTTGCTTCCTTGCCTTGAGGCAGTGTTACCTCTTTCTGGGATCTCGCCGAATAATTTTGGGCACGTTTCCATACACGAGCAAAGCCCATGGCCACTTTTGCTAATCTCATGAACCTGGAACAACGAGATGGGGAGACCGTTACCCAGTTTCTTGATCGCTTTACCGCCGAAAGCCTAAAAGTGGGTAGCCGATCTAATGATGTTATAATCACTGCCTTCATGAACGACCTTCGACCCAGGCCACTCTACACCGAGCTAGTGCGAAACCCCCCGGCCACGACCCGGGCTCTTTTCGGCACCGTAAATAGGTTTGCCAAAGCCGAGGAGCAAATCCGCCGCAAGCGCGAGAAACATGCTACCAAAAGGCAACCAGATAAAACGCAAGCTGGGACTAGCACCTGGCCCAGTGCCTTCAGCCGTCTCAGCAGAGGTCGATTGGAACCTCGTGGGGATGTTCCTCAACTCACTCCCCTTACGAAATCTAGGACATAAATACTTTCTGTTCACAAGAATGATTTGCAGCTGTGCCCGCGGATGACTGCTCCGGCAGAAAAGCGTAGCCGCGATAAGTGGTGTGCGTATCATCATGACCATGGACATGACACCGAAGAATGTCGCGAGCTTGTTAAAGAAATTGAGGACTGTTTGCAGAGGGGTTTCTTGCAGCAATACATAGTTCGGGCCGAGGACAGATCTCGATCGAACCAAAATGGAGGTTCACGACAAGGTCGAGGAGGTTACAACGACCGAGGTCCAAGATAAAACAGACCTCAGTGGCAGAATAACAGGTTGGGATATAATAACTACGCACGACAAGAGCAGGGAAATCGCCAATAGCCTCAATTGTTACCACCTCCACCGCCTCATGGAGGACCCGGAGACAATCCACCGAATCATGTTATAAACGTGATCTATGGGGCTATTCTAATAGGGACTTCCCGAAGTGCCCTAAAAGCCGAAGCGCGTAGGCCTTCTCCCGAGGAGCCACGCCACAAGCGCCTCCACAGATCTGAGACCGTGAGCTTCACCGAAGAGGACCCCGTTCCTGAGCTCACCCCACACACTGATGCCATTATTATCGATATGGCCGTAGCAAATGACACCATCAAGCGAGTCTTTATCGATAATGGAGGCGCTGTCAGTGTCATATTCACTGATTGTTTCCAAAAAATGGGCATACCCCGCGAACAGCTCCGACCCGCCCCCGGGCCACTGCAGACCTTCACTCAGGGTGAGGTCCAACCTGAAGGAATAATCAACCTCCCCGCTTCGCTTGGTACTTATCCGGCGATAAAAATCATCTTCGTCGATTTCTATGTGGTTAGCTTTCCATCTCCATATAATATGATTCTGGGCCGAGATTGGCTCACCACGGCGAAGGCCATCTGTTCCACATATCATCTCGCATTGAAATTTCCTACACCCCACAGAGAGGTTGCCATCCGTGGCAATCAAAGAATTTCCAAGGAGTGCATGCATGTCGCACTTAAGAAAACAACCAAGACTCCTCCTAAGCCTCAGTTTCAAATAGCCACCTCGGCTCTTACCTCGGGATCATCCGAATCACTCGGAGATGATACTCTCAAGGTGCCACTTGATCCAGCTAAACCAGAACAAACTATTACAGTAGGCGCCGTGGACATACCATTGTTGCACAATGCCATCATCCAAACACTACGAGAATATTCTGAAGTCTTTGCTTGGTCTCCCCTGGATATGCCGGGGGTCTCTCCCGACCTTATAACTCATAAGCTGAACATTGACCCCAATGTGAAGTCCATACAACAAAAGCAACGACAATTTTCCCCAGAGAGGAACGCAGCCATCCGAACTGAAGTTCAACAACTTTTGGATGCAGACATCTTGTTCGAAGTTCACTATCCGTCCTGGCTTTCTAATCCAGTGATGGTGATGAAGTCAAGTGGGGCATGGAGGATGTGCGTTGATTTCTCCGACCTCAATAAGCACTGCCCGAAAGACTGCTATCCTCTGCCGCCCATCGATCAAAAAGCTGAAGCCATTACCGGGTATAGGGTGCTTTGCTTCCTGGATTTATGCAAGGGGTATCATCAAATTCACATGGATCGCCGAGATTCCCTTAAAACGGCCTTCATTACTAATTTTGGGTGCTTTGCCTTCAAGAAAATGCCCTTCGGGCTCAAGAATGCCGGCTCCACTTACCAACGCCTCATGGACCACGTCTTCCGAGACCAAATCGGCCGCAATGTTGAGGTATATGTCGATGACCTCGTTATTAAAAGTTCCTCTCCTACATCATGTGTGCAGGACATCGCCGAGACGTTGAATTCATTGCGGTGCTATAATCTTCGTCTCAATCCGGCCAAGTGTACCTATGGCGTCGGGTCAGGAAAATTTCTGGGATATGTGGTCTCACAGCACGGCCTCCAGGCCAACCCGGCCAAGATTAGGGATGTGTTGGATCTTCAACCACCAAAAACTGTGAAAGATGTCCAGCGTCTAACCGGCGGCCTCGCAGCTTTAAACCGTTTTTTGTCTAAGGCAGCGAAGCGTCAGCTTCCTTTCTTCAAAATTTTGCTCCAAGCGAAAACATTTGAATGGACTCCGGAGTGCAACGAAGCCTTTGAGGCTTTAAAACAACACATCAACCAGTTGCCTACTATGTCTGCGCCTCTCACCGGAGAGCCTCTTTATGTGTTTTTGGCATCCGCCGAAGAAGCCATTAGCGTGGCACTCGTTCGCGAGGATCATGTCAGTCAGCAACTCGTGTACTTCGTCAGCCGAGCACTTCAAGAGGCGGAGACCCGGTACTCTGTGGTAGAAAAAATAGTACTGGCCCTAGTTATGGCGGCCCGCCGCCTGCGTCCCTATTTTCAAGGACATGATATTAGGGTCCTCACAAATCAACCTATTCGTCAGATTCTCACCAGGCCCGATGTGTCAAGGCGATTGGCCAAGTGGGCAATCGAACTCGGGGAACATGATATACAATTTCTACCTCGCCAAGCCATCAAAGGTCAAGCTCTTGCAGATTTTTTGGTCGAAGTCCCATTCACTGACCCCGAGGCAGTCACGTGTGCTCCTACTACTCACCACTCCGACCCCAAAGCTGAAGCCAGCAAGTGGCGGGTATACGTGGACGGCGCCTCTGCGACTCGAGGCAGTGACGCCGGGGTCCTTCTCATTGGTCCCGATGATGCTGAAATCAAATATGTCTTGCGTTTTAAGTTCAAAGTGACCAATAACGAGGCAGAATACGAAGCAGTCCTTGCTGGGCTCCGGCTCGCTCAAACTTTCGGAGCTTCGCATATCCAGCTTTTCACTGATTCTGAGGTGGTCTCCAGTCAGATAAAAGGCACTTATGCAGCAAAGGATGATACATTAAAAAGGTATCTAGCTTTGACGCTTAAACTTTTGTCAACATTTACTTCGACCGATGTCCAACAGATACCCCGTGAAGAAAATGTTAAAGCTGATGTTCTTAGCAAAATGGCCTCCGCGGTCCCGTCAAATATGCGCTTAAACTTTTGTTAACATTTACTTCGACCGATGTCCAACAGATACCCCGTGAAGAAAATGTTAAAGCTGATGTTCTTAGCAAAATGGCCTCCGCGGTCCCGTCAAATATGTCTCCGGACATAATCGTCGAAGAAGCCACCCACCCTTCAATTGGTGAGTTCTGATGCCGATCCCAATTGGATGACTCCTATCGTCCAGTATCTCCGGGATGGTACATTGCCCGATGATAAATTACTCGCTCGACGGATAATTCTCAAAGCACCGAAGTACACACTTCACGAAGGAATCTTGTACCATTAGTCATACTTACAGCCGAGTCTTCGATGTCTTGGCCCAGTCCAGGCCGACTATGTTCTTCGGGAATTCCACGAGGGGGGCATGCGCAAGTCATATTGGGTTGCGGACGTTGGCTAAGAAAGTCCTCCGGTGGGGATACCACTGGCCCACATTGTTTAATGATGCCCATGATTTAGTGTCAAAGTGTGACAAATGTCAGCGGCATTCCCGAGTAAAACACCTGCCGCAAACTGAGCTTATTGGCATACAAAGTGCCTGGCCATTCATACAGTGGGGAATCGACATCGTGGGTCCATTCCCGGTTGCTCCGGGGGGATTGAAATTTCTTGTGGTTGCTGTGGATTATTTCACTAAATGGGTCGAATCCGAGCCCCTTACTGCCATAACTGGCCAAAACATCCTGAAATTTGTTTGGCGTAACATCATATGCCGCTTCGGTATCCCAAGTGCCATTATCTCTGACAATGGCAAACAATTCGCAAATGATCCCTTCCGGTCTTGGTGCGAGGAGCTGCACATCAAACAAATTTTCACCTCAGTTGCTCATCCTCAAGCTAATGGCCAGGTCGAAGTCACTAACCGTACTCTGGTTAACGGCTTGAAGAAGCGATTAGATCAAGCCAAAGGTCTCTGGGCGGAGAACCTTCCGTAAGTTCTCTGGGCCTATCGCACTACGCCGCATTCATCAATCGGGGAGATTCCATATAGCCTCACCTATGGCTCCGAGGCTGTCACTCCTGCTGAGGTGGGTGTGCCCAGCCCTAGGCTCATACACCTCCACCCCGAGGCTAACGAGGAAGCAATCCGTACCAACTTAGACGAGCTCGAGCATCGCCGTGAACAATCCTTCATTCGACAAGCTAAACTCAAGCAACAAGCAGCTCAGTATTACAACCTCCGGGTTCGGGGTACGTAGTTCCATGTCGGAGACCTTGTACTCCAGTTAAATTCTGCCAGCAAAGCTGTCCCCGAGGGCAAACTGCAGGCCACTTGGGAAGGGCCTTATCGTGTCACTACCGCTCATGCCTCCGGGAGCTATCAGTTAGAATATCTGGACGGGTCACCGATGCCTCGCACCTGGCACGTTAGCAATCTGCGACGTTTCTATCTATAATTTCCGTTGTCAAGTATTTTTTCTTCCTTTATATTTTTTGTTCATATTTTCACTCTCATACCATGGTACTTTATTTTTTAAGATTACACTTGTATTCTTCAATTGTTCCGATAATCACTATGAATAAAAGTTTTAACTTTTAATACATATATTGCTTTTCTTCTACGCCACGGGGACGCCCCGGCCTAGAATAATTATTGTTTGTCTCTGGGCACATTGGTCTCTCCGTCCGGAGAGATCAACACTTGGTCCCCGGACATGTATTTCCTCTCGCCTGATTTATCCGGAGAGGTCAATAACTTTGTTATTCAACATTAACTCCCGCCCGATCCGTCCGGGGAGATTCTATGCCTTGTTTCCGAACGAGGGCTAATTTACGCCTCGCACTCCCGAGCACTAACTACCACATTATTTTCATAATGATATATCAACATAACTTCAAGCAATTGCTTCTTGCCAAGTACTTAGCTACTCTATTTTATTTGCAAAATGCACTTATGGTATTTGTCAAATATTTTCACAAATTTTTATTACAAAAAGGTGCTTTACAACCACAAAATACAGCATAACATCTTTATCTATCTACGGCCTCCTAACCAATACTCCGCGCTCCGGCGTTGAGACCTGTCCCTGGATCTCCTCCTTTGCGTCCTCCGGGATCTGGAAACACCCCGGGACTGGGCTCCGGCCCTCCCCCTACTCTGGCCTCCTCGAGCGCGAGGACTTGGTTTACGGCCTCTCTGCGGTTGAGGACTTGCTTGCCGAGTTGGCCTTGAAGTACTAGCCCATTTCGCAGGATCCCACTCTGCGGGGGCCATCACTTCAATCTCCTCAACCAGTTTTTGCACCACCTCCTCAACAACCACCACCGGGGTTGGTTCTCGGATTATGATCCCGTTTGGCTTTTTGACCGTCCCCTTTTTAATTCTCCGCGGAGTCTTTGAGGAGTTCTCCCGGCTGGAGCTGGCAATATTCTCCTCCGCAGTACGACGCCACCTTCTGCGGCCTCTTAAGCCCTCGTACATACTGAGGAGTATTTCTAACACTTCCCACTTCCTAACCAGCTCGGAGGAGTTGGTGTGACCGGCCTCCATCAGTGCGGTAATTTCCCTCTGGATTTCGACCGTCCGCTCTTCGACCTCCTCAAAGGTTAGCAGGCCGTACTCCGTCAATATACGCTCATATTCTTTTTGGTGGACAAATAGTCGTTCCACCTCAGCACATTTGGCCAAGTACTTTAGCTGGTGGTCATAGGCCTTCTCAGCGGTCACGTTTTTTCGCCTTCTGGCTTCAGATGCCTTCTTCTCTGCGATCGCGAGCTTTTTCTCCAGCCTCGGCACTACCGACATCTTCAGGTCATCTCTTTCTCTTTGCAGTCAGTTCAGGGACTACATCAGTTTCTTGATGACCTCGTGAAGTTCCGCGGTATCCTCTTGCTGCACCCGTAATGTACAAAAGACAATTATAAGGTCACCAGTATACCATGCTTATTAATCTTCGAACTCAAGGCATACATTCAGGATTCAACAGCATAACATCAACAGCTTATCATTCATATATTTGAAAAACATCGATTACAATCCAGTGTTGTTTTTTACATATGCAACGTCAAACACAAATTGTCTCCTACTCTATTCTCCGCCTAGGGCAGGAGAAGAACTGACCTCCGTTCCGGCCGAGGTCGTGGCAGCCGGGTCAGCCAGTTGAAGAGCTCCGCCCTCCTGAGGAGCTAATTCAACTGCCGCTGATGCTATCGTCGGTGGGGGGCCCTCTGCCTTGGCTCTGGCACATGAATGCCCATGAGGTATCCCAAGAAGTCCTCGTCCTGGTCTACTGAGCAGCCCGCCACGTCTTCTGCCGTCAGAATAGTTCCCTTTTGGGCCAGTGCCTCCACCAATGGCCACTCCGGGAGATGTGACAGGGTGTTGTAGTAGGCGGCATCCACATTGCTCAAGGACGCGTAGTCATACCCGAAGTCTTTTTTATAGACGTCTACCTCCGGGTACACGTCCTTTACCACCTCCAAAACTTCTGAGCGCGTGGCGACGTCTCCAACCGCCACAAACTTTGTCAAGAAGTTCACAAACGTCTCCGTTTGTGACAGTTTCTCGATAAAGGCCCTCAGCATTGCCCCTTGGCCCTTAGCTTTTTTCTTTAGCTCTTCCCGAGCTGCGGCTAGTTCTCTCCGGAGAAGGGCCATCTCCGCCACCTCGCTCCTGAGCCGGGCCGCTTCCTTCTCGGCTTCCAGCGCCTTGCCCCGTGCCGTAACCTGGCCACTCTTGGCCTCAGCTGCCTCTCCGTGGAGCTTATCGCACTTCCCACGCAGGGTCCTCAGCTCTTCCTTCAGGGCCTCGGTCTCCTCTCTTTGGCGGCGACGCCCGAATCCAATTAACCCTTAGCTCAGGGTCCACACTTCCTCCATTTCCAATACCTCGTGGACATCCACTCTTCTCTGGCCCTGCATAACACTTCGTGAGATGTTGTGTGTCAACGAAATATGTAAAGACATGATAGTTATACCTCCGAGGTCGGATCCAACCGCCTTCTCTTCGAGACAGACGGCGGAGTCGGAGCAAGCCTCGGCCTCTTCTTCGGTCTTGGGGGGGAGTCTGTCAGCGGAACCACCTCCTCAGTCCCTTCACCGGGTATTCTCCCCGAGTTTCTCTCCGCTTCGGGGGTTGAGTTTCTGGGAGTGGGCACTCTCTCCGGGGTTCGCTGTGCAACCCCCGAGGTCATCTTTTGAAGGCTGGTCTTAAAGCGTCCCACTGCAGAAAATCGTCAGCGTATTAGAAACAACATTCATCAACAGCTACATACAATTGTAAGAACAGTCCCTACCCTCCAATTCCTCCTCGGTGAACACTTGTTTTAGCGTGCTCGCCTGCTCGAAAACTCCAACAGACTCCGGTACTCCCTTCGGTACCCCGTCTATCACCTCCTCTCTCCTCCACCTTGGGATTGGTTTCGATTCTTTAATATACAGGAACTTCACCTTCCAGCCCTCTACCTTGCTCGGGCCTGAACCCTCTTTGCGGCCTCGGGTTCAGCGAGAACCACCCTTTTCCCTTCCCAAATGGTTTCAACTGGAAAAAATACCTAAATAATTCTACGGAGGGCTCCACCCCCGAGGTCTTACACACCAGCATATATCCTACGATTTGCCTCACGGCATTCGGCGCTAACTACGCTAATGATATACCATAGTATCCCAGCAACTCTACAACAAAATCCCACAGTGGGAATCTCAATCCCACCTTCAACTGATCTATATATACTGTTATATACTCATTCGGTGGACAGCAAGCCCTATCACTAGGTCCGGGTATTATATATTCTAAATCTATTAGGAAATAAAAATTCGGCACCATTGCCTCGATTTGGGCCTCTGTCACCCGGGGCATCCTCGAGGCCACCTCCACATTTGCCCCCTCCTCTAAACAATGAGGAAATCTAACTTCCCGTGTCCAGATTTCCCTCACATCCGCCCTATACACTTTTCTACTTTCCCTCCTCTCGGGATAAATCATTTGAAGGGGCCTGACATCGACGGGGCTCTCACCCGTACCCACTACCCTCACGATAGACGTATCTGAAGATGAGGACATACTTACTTGCTTTTTTGAGGATGACGGCACGCAGTTGAAATGATTTTCCGAGTTTGCTGCTTTCTCTCTCGCCTTCCTGCTGGATTGTGTTTGATCACAGTTGCAAATGAGTGAAAAGTGCAACTGCTGCCTCTTTTTTCCCTCTAATACAAAAATTGAACGGTCCAGATTGCGCCTGTTCAAATTCATTGACTCAGACGCGTGCCTGCACGCGCCCTTGGTTTGCGCGCCCGAATGTCTCCCACGCGCCACGCGCGTAATGATGGTGCCACCCATTACATCAAGTTCATCCTTCCCCAGAAAGCTTTGGCTTTCACTCCGGTTGACCCCTTTGCCCCGGGGATGCTCCGGTTGACTCCTTCACTCCGGGACTCCGCTTCGGTCCCGATTGCTTCCTCTACCCAGGGGGTATCACCTCGGGGGGGACTTCATCTCGGTTCTACACCCCGGGGGATACTTCAGTTCAACTCTAGGTGACCCTTTCACCCCGGCGACACTTCATTTCAACTCTTAATTGATTATTGTACCCCGGGCGTAGTTTAGTTTGGCACGACATTTCCTCATTCATCAGAGGCCTCCGGTCCTGCTCCGACGCACCTTCGGCTACAGCGCATACACCTGGCCCACTATACCCACTTTTTAACTGAAGCTCCTACCTCGCTTCGGCTAGTGGGGGGCATCTGATAGGTATGGCCCAACCTTCGCGGGTCGGGCTAGCCCGCCAGGCGGGTCAGTTGGGCCCAAGAGCACAAGCCCAATACAGTTAAGCCCAAGCCCAGTCGCGGCACCTTTGGAAGCTGAGATCCCCATGATCTTTTCCCAACTGCCATGCAGATTTGGCTGGCGAGATTATAGGGATTTAGTTAGGGTTTCGATTTGTATAGTATAAATAGGAGAATTGAAGACGGATTTAGGGTTCGGATTTTGTATTATGAAAGGACGACCTGTAATATTGGACTCCGACATTGAAGGAGAGATAGTGAAAGTACCCTGGAAGGTTATTGCCTTCTCCCGTGGACGTAGATCTCCGGATCGAACCACGTAAATCTTGGTATCATTTTAATTCTTGCATGTGGTGATTGTGATTCATTTGATATTCAGTTTTACCCTTTATCAGCCCTCATTTCTCACTTATATAGGTGACCTCCTTTTAGTACTTAATCTAGGGGTAGCCTGAAATACCCTACCACATTTGGTACATGAGTCATTAAATGCTTACTCTTAAACTTACCACACATCATCAGGATGATACTTGGTGTCTCTGAGAATGAGTTTGAATGAGTTCCAAGTTTTAGACCGAACACTTTCGAGTTTCAAGTGCTCGAATAACCCGTTCATAACTTAGTTATCTCATTGAATCAAGTTTGTGGGATCTTCACTCCTCATGGTACCGCGATGCCCCGTCTTGGTGTATAGGTTTTAAGAACTCATTCCCCTTAGACATGCAGAGTAGTTGATCTCCCTTTAACATGTTCATTCATGGGTCCGTATTATTCTATTCGAGATCAGCTGCCTTATGGCCTCCATTTTTAGCTCTAGGTACATTATACCTTATCTTAACACCCCCATATTTGAACATTTATGTGGGAAGACCGTATCCCTCCACAATTAAATACTTATGCAAAAAGACTGCATCGCTTCACATTTTTACGCTTATATGGAAACTTAAGTACCTTATAGGGGTGTCTCGACTATATCTTAAGTAATCAATACAGAGTTATATTTAGCACTAGGTACGTTTTACCTTATCTTCTGCAACCGATGATTTAGCTCATTGGACTTGTATTCATTTCAGTTAGGCTCAAATCCTCTCGATCGATTCAAATTATGTCCACGATTTAGTCCCATGAACTTGCATCCATCTAGTTGGGCTCATGTCCACTTCAAGGACAATACCACTTTTGGACTCCTTGAGTCTACGTAAATATCCATATAAGATATTTTATCCTATTTAGGCCTCTATGAACCCATACCATTTTATATTTGGGCTTGCCCCAATCGTCTCGTACTGATGGAGTCTGTTCCACACACATACGCACGACTACCCTTTTATCTAACCGATGTGGAATTTTGATTTTCCATCTCAACCAACATTTCTCCTAAAATAAAGTCTTATCGAAATCCCAACTCTTTGGGCCTACTCGTCTTTATTTATGCGATAATTTTCACCATACAATTAAATTAGGTGTCTATTTATGTCCTAGTAGATTCGCGTGTCATTTTATAAAAGCCCAATAATATGAGCTCCAAAATTTATTAGGCTATCATACTTCAATTAAGTCAAGTCTCAAAATTATTCAGATCCTCAAACTTGAATTAAGTCGAGTCCCAAAAATTATTCAGGCCCTCAAACTTGAAATTAAGTCGAGTCCCAAAATTTATTCAGGCCCTAAAACTTGCAATTAAGTCGAGTCCCAAAATTTATTCGGGCCTTCAAACTTGAATTTAAGTCCAAATTTTCAATTGGCTATATATGGACCGGCCTTCCTCGCTTGACCTTTTTCTTCCACATATCCCTCGGATATGTCTAACTACTAATGTCAACTCCAAAGCTTATACAATTTGATTAGGCCCAGAATTTTAGTATCAATGTACTACAAAAACACCTCAATTAAAAGTACCACTTTAGGCCCGTTACAAATATACCTTCAAGGCTCGGCGAACCCATTTTATATAATTGCAAATCAGGCCCAAAATTACTTCCTTTCATTCAAGCATTTTCTCCTAATCAAATTTGCTGGAACAAAGTGCACTTTGAAATTAACTGGGCCCCATCATGCGGCCCACCTTAATCTAAGTAAGGTTGTCTTTTATTAATTCCAATATTGTGCTGCTTTATCCTTTCGAAAGAAACGAGGCGCAACTCTCATGATGAGTTGCAGCAGTTCACCAAAATCACTGTTGTGATTTGAGCAGGCTGCAAGATTTTGGCCACGGCATCGGAAGGACCATCTCAACTCCTTCTCTTCATTGTCGTGCCATCTTGCCACTGTTGTACTGTTTCACCACGCCGTGACATCATCCAAGATTTATCTCAATATTCATGACTGTTGCCGGTAGTTGCACTTGTTGGTGCACCACTTTTCACCGAATCAGTGAAGGGGAATAATTTTTAAAGTGAAATCCATCGATCAAAACCAATGTGGTTGTTCACCATGAGTTCCCGTCAAACATCGTATCCTCCTTCGTTGAATTAGACTGGGCCAATAGTCACTGTCAACGCGATACTGGAATTTCGGACGTCGTCCTCATTGTTCAATGGTGGCTTGCTAATACGCGAACGTTTCTCGAATGGATGTGGTGGACCTAGTTTCTAATAACGCCCCTATTTTTATTTTTCAACAGAGGACACCATTTTATCATCCTTTTAAATTGTTTCCACAATTTCCATTGTGGCATGGAGGAGTTGTGAAATGTTCTTCAAATAGATAAAAGCAGCAGAGCGGTTTTCCCCATTTCTGTGTATGGGTTCATTTTGCATTTCTATATTGATTTGTGAAGCTTTTTGCCTGATGTCATTATGACTTTGATGCCCGCTATATCAATTAGGGACATGCCATATTAATTTGTCCTATCAAAACTTCATGATTTAAAATTAGCAAGGCATAATGATCAAATAACATGTATTGGAAACATCACATTTTAGAAGTCGAGAAAATTCAATTGTTATTTATATTTCACGACATATTGTGTTGGCAGTCATTTTCAAACTCATAAAATATCGTCCTACGATTGTTAGAAAATATAACAATGGTGTATTTGAAAATGACTCTAAAAATGACGAGACTGGTAAAGTAGAGGCATGAGTTTGACTCGTTGTTCATAATACGATATTGCCCCACATACAAGTGCTCACGGTCTTCGAAAATCATCCCCAAGATACAACGACTTTTAACTCTAGAATTGCAGCACAACGAAACTAAATTTTTCGGCGAATTACTTGATACTCAGGACTTCCTTGAAGACTTAAAAGACTCAAAGAGCACTATTTGCAAAATATGTTAAATTCAACCTGTAGTTATTGTCGTTGTATTGGTGAGTGATTGGAGATGCAAATGTTAAGGCCTATTTAGAGACTTCTAGGCATCATTTCATGACCAATCACGCCCTTTTACCTTGATCAATCACAATCGCTACATCGTACCTCTTGACCGAAGGTCACGATCTAACGGTTAGATTGCACCATTTTTTTAGCGTTCAAGACCTTTGGTTTACACTTATTCCACTTAAATAGACGTAAATTTTCAAGACATCTTTTCGTCTAATAGACACTTTATCAAATGAAATTTGTGTAGCGATGAGGCTTTATTTAATTTTTTAGGTTATGTGACTAGTTCAGATTATTTGTATTTTGTACCATTGTCGAAGACGATATTCGAAAGAAAAAAAAAAAAAAACAAAAATGATCTCACATTGATCATGCTTTTCATTCTCCTTTTGTCATTTTTCTTCAAATTATATTATTTTATGCGTATTACAGTTAGTGATGAGTTATCGACGATGTTTTGAAATTATTGAACTCAGTCTATGCATATATTGCTACAGAGTTTATATGTCTCACTGTATAAGTTACCAACCGATTTGTACATTGATGGATTTAAGTGGTTGCTATTATTTATACTTTGATAATTTTATTATATAGTATTAAGATTTCATAAATAACTGTAATTCAATATAAATTATTTTCATTCATAATTGTTCTGTTTTATGTATGAATGTGGTATTTGCGAGCATCGACTTGTTTCCATTGACATGGAGATTTAATTTGGAAGACAATCATTCCTTTGCAAAAGTTAAGAAGTGTCATATGAAATAATCATGTCTTTCCTAAAAGGTAAATTGATTTACCATACTTTATGAATTAACTGTGAATAATTAATATTTGCTTACAGAAATGTGATGTTTATTTGTCTACATACGATCCAAATTCTTATGTACTTGATGACTTAAATATTCTTGTCAAGTATGCATAAGAAATTACATGAATACATATTTCTCCTATGTCATACTATAGTTTTGTGAGCTGAGAATTGATAAATTTATATATGCATTTGACTTTCATTATGTACAACTTTGGCAAATATTAGAGTTATGCTTGATTTCCTGATATTCATGGAACCACTTGTTTTTAATCTGAAGATATGTTTTCTCATGAAACTGAAAGTTATTAGTCGAAATATTATGTTGTTTGAGGATTCCGTAACTAGAAATTATAGATAAGCTTATTGTATGACGGAAAGAGAACTTGATTATTATGCTTACGAATTTCGTACATTATGAATTCCATGATAAAAGGAAATTCATGGACAATACCGAAATCAGTATAAACCAACCCTGTGATAAGGAACTTTTACAAATCATTAAAAAAAAAAAATGTGTGACCACTGTCCTGAAATATAATTACAAGAAAATGGCTAAAGCAACTCACCTTGAGTTAGAAACACTATACTCAGAAGAAATTGAGTAGCACAAAAAGTTGAAACTACTTTCATAGGAAAAGATGCATATCCATAATCATACCACACACCAACTCCAAAGATGAATTATCTGAAAAAGTCAAAGTCAATGTTGTGATGAATTTGAGGCAACACGTTCATCCTAGTTTATGCTAAGAGTATTCATTAATTAAGACACCCAATGAATTGCGGGATCTCATAAAGGAAATTATGCTAACATTGATGACTCAACTTCCTAAATGACTAAATTAACCGTTCAGTGGAATGAAATCCACTTACTAGGATAGTTATAGAAATCGAAACTCGGAGCCTAGGCGTTTGTATGACGCCTAGCCCTAGGCCGCCTAGGCTGACGCACTTTTTTTTTTATCTTTTTACGTATTTTTTATTTTTTAGAAATTAGAAAATCGGATAAAATTATAAAGATAGATATATTCCTCACATCATCACACGTATTAAGATCATAACATCGACTCAATCCGGTGTGTCATAAAAAAAAAAATAGCAAAATCAATGTCTGCAACACTTTTAGAAGTATAACTTACCTCGCAGTCCGTGTTCACAACAAAATTTAAAGGAAAGAGGGAGGAATTTAATCACATTCAATTTTAAATTTTATTATTTTTGATTCTAAATTAGCCAAACGATGCCCTTTTTGCAAAATAAAAACTAAACCACCTATGACTGCCTAGGTCACCTAAGCAGCTCCTTATGAAGAAAATGTTTGGGGTTGCCTAGGCCGTTTTCTGCATCACTGCTTTCTAGACTACCAAAGCCTCAATTACTTCAATAAATACATGTTGTGATTAAAAGCATGTCTTACTTTCTGTGGAAAAAATTATCAAATATGTTGGAATAAAGAAAATTACCTAGTATAACTATGATAAATGAAATCATGAAAATAACCTCGAATTACAAGAAATATGATGTGTTATCCCTACAGACGTGGTAATGATACACCAAACGGTAACGTGTGTAGGAGCTGTAGAAGCTTTCCAATATGTCTACCACAAATGGACATGGTGGTCAAGACACCAAGCCAAGGTACAAAAGACACCTTAAAATTCTATAAACCAAAGGGAAAAAGTTGGTAGTGAACTTTACTTGAGTGCAAAATTACTACATTTATATATAAAAAAAACTAAAAAACAAACTGCTAGAGCAGCTAATGCCAGAGATATAGGAACAAAAGTATAGCCTAAGGCATAAGAGTCGTGTGTCATCCTTTATGTGCATCATTATGTTCATTGTCAGCTCTCTCATTTCGGCCTTCAAGAATGCAATTATTTAAGTGAAACCCTTCAAATCCTCTTGCCCTATTAACTTGTTGTTATACAAAAGTAAACAACAATTACACGTAGTTTTAAAAATGAAGAAGAATATTGTGTTCAGCTATATGTTTTACCACCCGTAATAACTTTGATAATTTAATTTCACTTTGATGAGCATTTTTGGAAGGTGGGGAAAATTGTTAAACCGTTCATTAATGTTTCTATTGAAAACCTGCAGTACAATAAAATCGCAAAATCTTTTTTATTATATTTATAATAAAAATAATGATATTTTCACAAAATCCGAATGTTAATAATGTGATACTTGAGGGAATTGTAATGGCTCTACATATGACAATGAAGACCCTTCTACTGGACAAAGCATTCTAAAGGTAGCATTACCAGCTAGATACCCCTAATATGTTGCAAATGAAAGTATGAGACACATATACAAATTATAGATGAAACAATTAATCCCAAACTTGAAAAACTTATTTAATATTATATGGTTGAAGACGAATGTATGGCACAAATATCTGTGACATTTGTGGTAAGGGTCCTGAGAAATTATATTCAAAAGAAGTATCGATGGTTGAACTATTTGTCCCATTGGTAATGTACGGACCTGTTTATATGAATGAAAATGTAATAGAACAACGAAAAAAAAGCATACAACTATAAAAAAATGTACATGTATGAGAGCTAAGGCAAAAAAAGAAAAGCTTATAACTATTTTTAAGTTGAGTAGTCGCATTACTTTGCTTCTTTCCCCGTTTATTCTTCTTCACTCCATGTTTTCTCTCATTCTTAATCTTACATGATCTTTTTCATTATGTTTTCATCTCCTAACCACGATATAACTGGATGCTTGTGCATCTTTAACCAATATAGCATCACATATTGAATTTGGACTGCTTACTACTTTTGATGCAATAACTTCTTGTGGGTCAGTTCTAAGTCCATCAGTTGATCTCATAAAATTTGCTTTCTCCAACCTTGAATACGTTTTCTTGCAATTTCAAATGTTTTTGTAGTTAAAGCAGCTCAGGTTGCAAGTTGATGGTTTAAATTTCTTAATTCTTTGTAAATGATGCTAATCATTTTCTTTTCATCACTTTCATTGGCATTACCAAATATCTTCCACTACTTCATACAGACTGAGCTCCAACGTCTTTCTCTTTAGCTTTTTTGTCCATCTTTTCAAAATATAGGACCGGAAATTTTAACGATATTTCTCCACCAGAAGACTTTAAGGATGCGCGAGCATAAAATTCCTGCAAACTCAAACATTCTGCAACTACATGATACTTTAATCGTAGATGATTCAAGTTTAACTGTTTAGGGATAAGATCTTCTAAATTAGTAACATTATACTCCAAAATTTCTGCACTCCCACCACACAATTCAATCTTAAGAGTCATAAGATTTACGTATTTCTTCTTTAAAGAGCCCAAATACTTTATGTGTGTAAATGCTAACATCATGCTTCAATATTTGAAACAGAAAAGAAGCTACATACACATTATTACTCATCATTAGAGGTGACAAAATTGACCTGGCTGATGGGCCGACCCAGAAGGCTCGATATTTTAGATGAGTTGGACCATAGAAATCTTGCCCCAAAGTGCTATTTGGCCCCACTGGGCAAAAAGTCCGACGAACCGGCCCGATAATCTTATTATATTATACGGGAATAGGCCAGACCAACTAATTTTAGGCCCAATCAAATTTTGGTCCGTTCCGATCCAAGATAGAGGTCTGATTACCCGAATTGTCACCTCTACTCGTCATAAAGTTTGAGTCCAACTCTGCGTAGCGACGATCAATCTATCAAAGTGGTGATAAAATTGTAACAATTTTTTGTAGCTCACATATTTTTAAGAATGTTATTCATACTCTCACTACGTTGAGTAGTTGTCATATCTGCAAAGAAAAAACTGCCTCCCATAAACAAGTGTCAGTTTTTCTCTTCATAGTCATATACACAAGAACTGAAATCCTTTGAAAAGCTTCGTGAAGATGCAAAAACATGAGTAGCTGCATTTTGAAATATATGTCACATA
Source organism: Ajuga chamaepitys (assembly GCA_958295605.1). NCBI lineage: Eukaryota > Viridiplantae > Streptophyta > Magnoliopsida > Lamiales > Lamiaceae > Ajuga > Ajuga chamaepitys. Next base: position 42,633,488 of record OY282508.1, read on the forward strand.
ACCAATCAATTATTTGTTTCAGGCCACTCTTCAGCCTAAACTTTTGTCATTGTCGCATCTCGGTATGTCAAAAATAGTTTTAGGTTGTTTACCAGATATTGCTTTAGCAAACACATCAAACAAAAGTTTCTACCATTTCATCGTAAAGTAATACTGCCCACACAACGGTTAGTTTGTGATGATTCCACCAACATGAAAAAATGGTATACCTTATTTATTTTTTCCATATGTCGTATCAAAACCAAGCACATCCCCAAAGCAAGCATAATCATATGAGCATCAACTCAAAGAATATTAGATATCAAATCATATTCATCAACCTATATAGCATAAAACATTAGGATCATCGGTTTGCTTTTGTTGTAAATACTTGCATCTCCATAGATATCTTTGAATGCAAATAGTTCTTATAATCTACCATTGCAAATCTAACATTTTCACGTGCACCCACTTGCTTTGACATTAAGGTAAAGCCTACTCTAGGTGTTATTCCCTAACTATCAAAATCATCTGCTTGTGAAGCTTGGATAACAGTTATTTTTCCTATGGAAATTGAATGCGCGATTTTTTATTGGACTTGCAAGATCATGACCACTGTGGTTGGATTCAAAACTGACAACCCTGTATTTGCTAGTTCCTGTACCATGGATCTCCATCATCGTGCAACATGTTCTTGTTTCTGCACGATGGGACTTAACAGTGACATCTCTTTTATCTTTACCTCTATATCCTTGGCGGTCACAACAAAATACTCGATCGAGTATCTTTCCATACGTAACGTTCATAAAGATCGTGATATAAAGATACTGGATAAGGTATTTTGTTGTAATCGCCAAAGATACAGATGAAAAGATAAAAGAGATATCACTGTTAAATCTCATCGTATAAAACCAAGAAAATGTTGTTGCGCAATGATGAAGATACACTGTAGACCAACTGGTAAAAATACAGGGTTGTCATCTTTAAATCCAAACACAATGGTCATGATCTTGTTAGTCCAATCAAAACTCATATGTTCAATTCCCAAAGAAAATCCAAGCTTCACAAACAGATGATTTAGATAGTTAGGGAATAGGCTTTACCTTAATGTCAAGCAAGTAGATGGACGTGAAAATGTTGGAATTACAATGGTAGATTATAAGAACTATTTACATTCAAAGAGATCTGTGGAATATTTACAACAAAAGTAAATAAATAATCCTAATTTTTCTTTTGCTATACAGGTTGGTGAGGATGGTTCGATAGCTAATATTCTTTGGATTAATGCTCAAATTAATAATGATTATGCTTGCTTTAAGGATATGACCATATTGATACGACATATAACAAAAATAAAAAAGGTAGACCATTTTCCACGTTTGTAGGTGTGAATCATCACAAACCAACCATTGTATTTGAGGCATCATTATTGTATGGTAAAACTGCCAAAACTTTTGTTTGGCTGTTTGATGCGAGAGCAATGTCTAACAAGCAACCTAAAACTATTTTGACATACCAAGATGCAGCAATGGTAAAAGTTTTGGCTGAACAGTGACCTGAAACATATCATTGATTGTGTATAAAAGGATTTCAGTTCTTGTGTATATGATTATGAAGAGAGAAGAATTCATAAGTGCATGAAATCAAATGTTGGAAACATGAAATTCAAACTAATGAGTTGTTGAGTAGATTATTCAAAATAAGAGAAAAATGGGCACTTTTTTTATGGGAGGCGGTTCTTTTTTAAGAGTATGAATCGTGTTCTTAAAAAATATGTGAGCTACAAAAAATTGTTACAATTTTTCCAACACTTTGATAGATTGATCAAAGATCGTTGGTATGCAGAGTTGCACTCAAACTTTATAACGAGTAATACTGTATCCGTAACTTCTTTTCCAGTTCAAATGTTGAAGCATGTTGTTAGCATTTACACACATAAAGTATTTGAGCTCTTTAAAGAATAATTACATAAATCTTATGGCTCTAAGATTGAATTGTGAGGTGAAAGTGGAGATTTCGTAGTATAATGTCACCAATTTAGAATGTTAACCCCACACTCTTAAATTTAAATCATCTACGGGTAAAGTATCATGTAGTTGCAGAAAATTTGAGTTTGCAGGAATTTAATGCTAACGTATCCTTAAGTCTTCTCGTGGAAAAATATCGCTAAAATTTCCGGTGCTATATTTTGAAATGACGGACTAAAAAGTAAAAAAGAACAATGTTAGGGCTCAGCTTGCAGGAAATAGTGGAAGACCTTTTAATGCTGCCAATGAAAGTGATGAGAATAAATTGATTAGCATCCATTACAAAAAAATTGAGCAATTTAAACCATCAGCTAGCAGAACGAGCTGCTTTAACTATTTGAAATTGCAAGAAAAATGTCTTCGTAGGTCGATTGAAGAAGTTGATACAAGTTTAAAGAATGCAACTTCTGTGAGACCATCTGATAGATTTAGAATCGACCCACAAGAAGTTAATGCATCAAAAGTAGTGAGCAGTCAAACTTCAGTATGTGATGCTACATTGGTGAAAGATGCACAAGCATCTGATCAAATCATGGTAAGGGATGGAAACAGAAAGAAACAAACCATGTAAGATCAAGAATGAGAGTAAAAAGTGGACTGAAGAAGAATAAGCAGGGAAAAAGCAAAGTAATGCAACTACTTTAGTTAAAAAAGGAAAATGTAATAATTGGAATGAACATCATGTTGTTTCAGTTCATCAAGAAAGACAGATAGCTCAAATATTTCATTCAAACATTAAAGAAAATAAAAAATAAAAAATAAAAAAATTGTTGTGTATATCCTTATAGTGTTGAAGATAACAAGTAAAATCAATGGAAAATGAGTTGATGAGCTTCACCTCATTTTAACTAAAGCAAGAAGAAAAACCTCAATGTGTTCCCGAAAACAATTTCTTGTATCTTTAATGGCAAATGTAGCAATACCCCTTACTAACTTTTGCTCTTAGGCCTTCCCCAATGAGAAACCCCAAAAAGCAGGTATTTTGCTGCCACATCAGCGCCACCTCAAAAGCAAAAATACCCTTACCTCCAAAACAAAACTCCTCCCCAACAATATACCCAAAAAGTAGGTATTTTTGGGGGACCCACCTTAATACCCTATTTATCCCCTTTATATTTTAATTTATCATCTATATTATAATTATCTTATTTTCGGATAAATAATACATAATTAAATATTCCGATTGTTTTAATTTTTTAATTTTTTATTATATTTTCAGAAAAAAAATTCAAATAAATATTATTAATTTTTTTATTATGTAAAATGTAAAAATACAAATTGAAAGCACACATCGTAAAAAAATTACAAGAAAATTAAGATTTTGAGGATTGAAGTTGGTAATAATAGGTGGACGAAAGTTGATATTCGGGGGCGAAATTTCTTCTCCGAAATTCAAAGAATTGAGCCATTGCGGCCATAAATTTTTATCTTTTTTTTTTTTTTTTTTTTTGGTGTGAAGAGAAAAAATTTAGCTTGAAATTAAAATTTGATAGTAATTTAATATACACACTTATTTCCACTCAAATCCTATATTAAACAAAAAGAAAAAGCAAAAAAAAAACGAAAAAAAAAATTAAAGAGAGGGACAGCCTGCAGGCCGCGGGGCCCACGCTGCACGCGGCACACGCGCCTGCACTGTCCTCTTAATTTCGCGTGTGCTGCCCACCCGGTGCCTCCCCCCACTCGCGCCCGCCCAGAAAAACCTGGGTAGCGTTTTTGCTACCCGGGTGCTCCACCCCCTACCCCAAATCTCCCTTTCCAATGGTAAATACCCTATTTTTGGGTATTTCCCACTTTCCACATCATCAAAAACCTCTCAGTGGGTGGGGAGGGCCTTAGGTAAAATTACCCCAGATCTTTATTTGGATAAATTACCCACATGGCTTATTATTTTGGGGAACCAACCTAACACCCCCACCCCCACCCCCAACCATGTATTCTGGGCCAATTATACCTTTATGGTGTAGTGAGGACGCTACTGGAAAAGAATAAGACCAATTTTATGTTCCGAAAATAGGTTTAATTAGTTTAAATATTCATTAATTTGAAATGCAAAGTCTATTATCATCCTTACTACATACAAACCTGATCCCAAAATAAAAGGCCAGGGGATAATTGACCCGAATAAAATGCTACAAGGGTAAATTGCATGTTAGAGCAAATGTTAAAGAAGCAAGTTGCTACTTTTATCAATTTTAACCTGCCAAAGAATGACCAAATGTAAAGTGCAATCTCCCTTCCTCTCTCTGAGATGCAGAGTCAGATTAAGTTATCAGGAATGGTGTGCCCAAAGCCAGGCACCAGAAGCACATATAAAAAGAACCAGGGGCTATTCTGTATTGCTTCTGTATCTGAATCAACACTCTTTATCATTTTCTATCACAACAAAACATCAGTGCCCACAAATAAGTTTGACAAAATTTGCATCTGATGTGTTTCTTAACATATGGCATCCAATCACTATTGTCTCTAACTACCAAGTGACACGTCTCTTAAATTCTTCAAAAGATTGCATTAGAATTACATAAAAATTTAAATTGTAACATCTACATGCTTGAGCTGCAAAAGGCATTGTATGATACTGGATCAACTGGCAATATCACGGAGTAGATAAACTATCCCCCATTAGAGTTGGAAACTATTAAAAAGGTGAAACCATTTTTTAAAAGAAAAGGCGAAACCACATTGATGGAACTTCTCTTAATAACCTTAATTGGGGGTATGATTATGCAAAAGATTTACTCTATCCATAATATCCTAGTTGATTACTCCTCAACTTAATTTAGATACAAAGGAACAAGCATGGTGCTTATTATTCAGCGGAGCCAGCCATGACTTTGTACTAGTCAATCTACATAATAAACGTCCAAGATGTGAATACAGAAAACAACAGTTATATGCTTAGGAAGTTTCAAAATCAACCATTAGAAGTGTTGGTTCCATATCAATATATGAATCCTCCAACATGATGCAAGAAATAACCATTTCTTCAGCTACAGATCGCAATAAAAATACGATTTATCATATAGTTGTCACTTTAATGATTGCAACAGCTTCAACATGAATGGAAACTGGTCCATTTTTAAAGAGCATATTTGTTTCCTATGCACCTCATATCCCCAGAAGAAATCATAGGGCATCTCAGTAAATCCAATATTCCAATTACACCAGAATCCCAGTAATGCTGCCAAGAGAAATAACACATAAAAAGTGGCCAAATATTCTAGTAAACAATTCATATAATCTCATCAATGCATGTATTGCTCAAAAAGCATTGGTTCATGCAAGAGATTTCACACAATAATACAGATCTCAAAGATTCCTCAACACGAAGTCTGATAATCCTTCAAACAACAATCCAAGGAAACGTAAGGATGATAAAAATGGAAACAAAACTTTATACCACGAATACATGTCTTATGTTAAATCCAAGCCTGATGCTAAAGATGTCACGGTTGCAATCAAAATTCATTAAGTCCAAACAGAAGGAATTTTGTTTACCTTTAGACATCGACGCCTATTTACCAAGCCAAGCATTCACGCCAATTACTACAAGAATAACTCCAGAACACAAAAATACGATCAAACAGGAGCCAGAGACTCAATGAACTGATAAGCGTCATGATATCCAAACAGCAACCTACCCTCTTGGTAAAACCCCAGCACTTTCAAGTCAAGAAGCTCCTCACACCTCCGATCATCAATACAATAAACCATAATCTTGCCAGGTACATGGAAAAGCAGACATTCTTCTTCCGCTTCTCCTCCAATAACACCCACATGAGCTATGGTACGAAATGAAGCTCTAATATAATCCAAGTCAACCGTGAATGACCTATTACAACCTCTTTCTGTTATCTCAAACACCGCCAAATCATTTATAACATCATAATCCGCAAAGCAATAAACACGACCTCCTGATTCCGTCATGTTGAATACGCGTAGTCGACTTATTTCAGATGTTAAAGCAAGAGGTGGGGTTCGAAAAATGAGCTTTTCAATATCAAAAGTGAAGACACTGCCATGATACGACAGCGCATAGATGTAATTTTCACAATACACCCAACTTTGAGGTGAATACGGGCTAGAACAAACACCCTCCTCGCGCTTCCATGTATGCGTCTCCGAATCATACACTTCAATCTCATTACGGAGCACTGAATAAATTGTACTCCTTAAACAGATAACTTTGTAATGATGTGATTTTGAAGGATCAAATACCAAAAATAAACCCCAAATCCTATCTGGCTTGAGCAACAAATTCCTTGATTTCCCGGTGGTGGGATTGTAGACATAGTAACCTCTGTGTTTACCGGTGGGGGGATTGTAGACATAGTGCCAACTGTTTGGGTATCCACAGTCGAGTAACAAAAGTCCATTACAAGATTGCCGGATTCTTGCTTGAGCAAAATTGAATCGGAAAGGCACGAATTTCTTCCTTGTAGGACTAAAATGGAAAAACTGCGAGGGGGAGGCGCGGAGGAGGAAGGAGGTCTGCGGCTTCCGGCGGCGGAGAGTGTGGAGATGAGCGAAGGAGGCGTCCGAGATGAGAGAGTGCCAGCGTTTGCTTACGGAATTCAATCTGATTAGGCATTCTGCGGGCATGAGGAGGAGGATTTCAATTAGTAAGTCGGTGTTGGCAATCACCTCCGCCGTGGAAGTGGTGGCGGATGGAAGTTCGCGATTCATCTTTTTTGTGCTCCCGCTCGGGTTTCAAGTTTCGTTGTGAATGACACGGCAATTACAAAGTCTATTTCTATTGAGAGTTGAGACCATGAAAATCTATGTCCACGATCACTTTTATGGACGCGTCTATACTAATAAACCCGTACACTCAATGAAAAATTGGACAAGATTTCTCATTTCGAATCTTCTGATATATGTGGTGCTACATCTCCTGCTACAATTATATAAAATATAGTAGATATGTATATTTGTGATGTATTGATGATGTCACTGTGTATATGTGTCAGTGTATTGTGTAACTACAGGAGAAGATGTAGCACCATTTGTAGTAGAAGATCCAATCTGTATATTTCCGATCAACCTGGTTATCAAATGCCCGGGAAATATTCGAGAAACGAAGTCAGAACGGTGCGTAGGCTACACATTTCTGCTTCGAATTTTCTAAAGGGTTAATTGCAGATAGTAACTCAACTAAATTATAAGGGTCCGTTTGCTTAACACTTGGCTCAATAGATTTAGAAGACCGAATCCCAATAAAGTACACTCATTAACTCTCTCAGTGAGATTTGCCCCAGCACTCTCTAGTCTTAAGCAAACAGACCCTAAGTGGCTTTACACATAAATCACTAAATTATTTTTTGTTGCATCGATACATATAAACTATACGAGTTTTGCAGATAAATCACTAAACTTATTTTTCAATCGGCAGATAACCACCAAACTTATTTTCAGTATGCTAAAAGTGTAAAAAAATTTCACACCTTTCTTTTTCATAACAATTTCTTGATCATCAATAGTTCTTTCTTCTAATATCTAGAACCTCCATTGTTGAAGATGAGTTACTCATCTACCTACTAAAAAGCGTGTTTGGACAAAAAAAAAACCTTAAAATTTTATACGTGCAAGTTACATGTGGAATTCTGGCGAAAAATGATTGAAAAATAACTTTAGTGTTGTATATGTCAAAACCCTTATAATTCATATGTATGAGTGCCAAAAAAAAAATTGGGTAAATTATGTGGTTAGTATAATTAACCCTTTCCTAAATTTCAAGACCTCATCTTTTATCGGTAATTCTTCCCTACCATTTGGTGCAATACAAAAAGGCCAAAAGTTACTGCGTGCCCTTCAGAATCTTGAAAATATTTCTCTTTCACTTCACTTTTGAAATAAAAATGTAACCATATTTGACTTGTGGTGGTAATGAAATATTACCCACTTATTTTACTTGTTTAACTTTTCAACTATAAATTTAGCCATAAAATCTTTGCAACCCAATATGTCCTTACTTTATTTTACTTTGTACTTAACCTCACTACATGTGAATGAAGGTAGTACACGATATCTTTGTATATCGTGTAGCAAAAGTAAAAAACATCGTGTTCCAGTCATTTATGACCAATAAAATGTATTCATAAATTTACCGTTTATATATCGTGTACGCACTCAATTTAATATTGTGTAGAAAGGTGTTTTCATCGTTTATAATTAATCATGTAGGGTCTCAATTTTATATCGTGTATATATTATTGTGTACTCACTAAAATTATCTCATGTACTAGATACAGAGACCTGGGTTAACAAGTGAAACCTCATTTTTTGTGATTAAAGTACAGTACACTTCTTTCCGTCATTTATACCTCACTTATTTTTCTCGTTTTCCCTCGTGTTCGAATACCAAGCCTACCCAAATTCATCTCGTTTACTTGGTCTTCAACCATTGTTGACCAGGAAGAAAACCGTGAATCAACTTTAATGGAGGTGGTCAAGGACGCGGCGGAGATGGATCTCGGACCACCGAAAATGAGGGCGTCGGCGGAGAAGAAACTCAGGGAACGAAAAGCATTGTCGGCAGCGACGGATCTTAGACTACAGAAAACCCATGTTCCTCAGGATCTGCAAAGCTTGGAGAAGAGGTAGGTCTAATACTCGCTGATCGATTTGAATTTTGGATCCAAATCGGTGAATTTTAGGTTTTAGGGTTTAGGTTTTAGGATGATTTTAGTTGTTTTGATGGTGTATGTGATAGTAATATCATGTTAACGAGAAAAATGCCTTGTACACGGTAGATAAACGATATGCATAATAGATTGATTTCAATCGATTACTTCAGGAGCAGGCTTCAGAAATTGCAAAGACGATATACAACATTCAAAGCTTTAATGTCGCTACAGGGTGTTGTACACGACAAAGAAACAAATAGAATGTGCATCTCGCCCGAAGCGTGGCGGCAACTTTTCCAGGTCAATATGTGTAGCTACTAAACATATTTCCAATTTTTATTATCACGCCAAATTTATTTGCGTGTACGCTTATTAAAACTGATTCTATTTTTGATAGCATGATTATGATGCACGAGCTTATCGTGAAGAAGGTGAGAACATGTGGGAGTCAATGGAAGCAATATTTGGGATCACCCCCCCCCCCCCCCCCCCTTCTAGACGAAGTGGTGTAAGAAAAGTAACAAACGAAAGACACATCGTTCTAACTCGCAAATGTAACTCGTTTTAATGACAGGTGTTGGGTAGTTATTGTTTAGTATGCATCAACTTAGCGACAATGTTGTGTTTTACGTGAGGTTTTCACTACTCATGTTTTATTTTAAGTGTGTTATTTTTGTGTTCCAGTTCTAATTTGATGCACGGTATTTTAAGGTAAGATTGTTCTAGAAGTACTAATTATATTTTAAGGGTGACATTTGTGATTTTTACTCCTATAATTTCACAATGAAAATCTATTGACATGCTAAAAAGAAAGACGCGGAGAGCAATTAAAGACGCAAAGTTTCTCTACAAGAAATACTAGGTCTCAAATGTCGGTACAAAATTATATAATTGATAGTGAGAAAGTACGAATACATGTAAATACATAATCTTTGTACGTTACTTCATCTGGGACTTTACTGCATCACCTGATAAATTAATTCGTTCAGATAATGGAAGGATAAATTGTGTTATAACAATTAAATCAATTATAGGTTACAAACCTTAATTTATCATTCCGGTACTGCAGGAATGTTCATGTCTATCAGCATGCTCCGTTTTGGGAGAACTGGTTTGTGCGTACATTTTTCTTAGTATGATCCTTCGATCAAACTACCCAGTATTGAACCTTGTTGGCGCCTTTGTCTGCCTCTTTAGTCAAAGTCCTAGAAGTCGAACTCTCTCGCAGGTAGGGATAATTTGTGTCAACGATTTCTACATAAGGCGGTAGGATGATATCTTGAGCAGTTACATATCCAGGGTGGCTGGGTTAGCACCCCTCGTCGCCTCTGTACCCGAAACAGATGTGATGCGCTCCAAACACCCGATTGCCGAGGGTTCTAAGGGGGGTGGGGAGGCTCACAAGGCTTATCCTTAATAGTTGGAGGCACATTCCATTGACTTGGGTCTGGTACTGGGTAAACCAACCCACCCCACATATTCTGCAAGTTTTGTAGCTTGTAACAGTCTCCAATGTAGGCGTTTTGGTTGTGCCTCGCCTTATTGTATCCATTTTCGCGAGAAATAGAACCATGTACAATACAAAAATAATATGAGTGCAGTATTTCAAAACAACTGCCAAACCTGATTGCCGCCGCAACGTGTGTACAAGGGATCATATCGTGGTCAAACATCTTGCATGAACATGATTTTTTGTCAGATCCACAACATATACCCTTCTATTATCCACAATCTTGAAAACCAATGAGCCAAGGTTGGTAACTGTAAACCTAGAACTGGCATGAACATTCTTCAGGAGTCTGGAAGCAGCGTCTCTAATAAGTGGCCCGGTCATGGCATGTGCGGCAGCTCGTCTCTCAACAAACCACGTCTCAATGATGTTCCTAATGAATTCAAGGACTGTATAAACAGGTAACTCTCTTGCACACAAGATCTGACAGTTGAAGCTCTCCACAATATTTGAATTCATAATATCAAACCTTTGAATAGGATACATCGAACGAGCCCACCTCTTAAAACCTTTATGAAAGAGATTTTGAAAAGAATTTGGAGAAGCGAATTGTAGTGAGGTCATGTACTTATTAAAATCATCCACCCTATATGCATACACTGCTCTTTCGAAAAAGGACACAACATGTTGTCCGTACGTGGCAAGATTTTGCCTCAAATGCTAACAACACAAACCGTGGAAGATTCCGGGAAAGTTGTTTTCCACTGCAACCGCTATGCTAGCATATGCCCGTTAGAAACAATGATAAGGTCCGGGGGACAACCATACGCCTATTTTAACCGAAGCAAGAACCAACTCCAAGTGTCCTTAAATTCGACCATGGCCAATACAGATTGCTAGTGGAAATATCTGATTGTTTCCATCTTTGGTCACAACAACAAACATGATGCCTTTGTAACTACCTTTCAAAGGAGTGTCATCAACAACAATGATCGGTCGGTTGTAACCAAATTCGACCCTATAGCTCGGAGATGTTTGATTAGGCATGGCAAGTATAATCCATCTCCTAACAGGCAACCCATCTGCCGGGAGATTGTTAAAAGCGCAAGAATAGTCGTTATTCTGTTCACCTCTATCTTGTGTTGGCAAATCATTGAAAGCATCATGTAATGATGCATTTCCAAAACCACAGTAGTCCGAAAAACTCTGTGTAGTATTCCTTATTCCAACGGTGTACAATTTTTTTAACTGCTCGTGCACTGATTCACCACCGACTACATCATCAAAAGAAACTTCCCTACCAACACGATGCCCATCAATGTCGCTATAGAGATTGCATAAAGGGTCAGGATCTCCTAAATTAACTACAAATTCATCACCTGTGCATCTTTCAACCCAGTTGGTGTCCATGTTGAATAGTGGAATTGAACTAGGACCCGCAAGATCCCTTGATGAATGACCTAGGTTTTATGCCTAAAACGAGCGTCCACCACCATATCTAGAATTGCTGGCAGATTCAACATAATTGAAGTTCGACTCTTTATATCCAAAAACATCCCTCCCAACATGAATTCGGTTTAAGGTAATAAATATAACAGGGTCCGTGTTAGACTCCAACAGGTACTACAGTCGGCGTCATTCTTTATCTTTAGCTTAATTGTTCTACTGCAGTTACCATCAAGGGAATACAGGACATAACAAACTTCATTCATATCTGCTAGCATGATAGCCTGAATGTTTTCAAGTAGAAAATTAAAGCTTATACCATTCGGGGGCACTAGGATAATTTCCTCTTCGCCCGCCGCATATTCAAGATTTTCCCAATGTCCTCCGAACGGAACGATACTATTATTAACCGTTACACGATAGCTTTTATAATAGTGTACACGATGGCATCCTCACGTACACGACGAATTTTCCTTAATATAGTGCACGATATCGATAGCATGAAAATATTGTGTACTTATCATTTACAAATGATATGGTTTCCTTTTCGGAACATACTTATCGTATTTTTTTTTTCTAAATATCGTTTGTTAACACACTTCATTTGCACATGATATTCTTTACAATATCATGTAAACATCACTTATATTCAATTGTTTCTATAGCGTCTAACTATCGTGTACATATTGTGTACAACTAATAACAAGCGAAAAAAATCTCCACCTTCTACAATACCGTAATGCAATATAGTCATTTCAAAATTACACGATTATTAAAAGACAAAGGAAACACCATACAGTAGGGTGTTTGACCTGACTTCTGAATCGCCTTCTTCGTGAAGTTCTGATAATTTGTTTTCTGCGAAAGTGTAAATTGAATTCAGGGGGTAGTATGACTAAAATGTGGGTGACAAACATGTGAAGTAAATGGGGTGGGTGGCGTTAAAATTGAATAGGGGCAAAAGAGAAAGTTTGTTAACTTTTGGCTAAATTATTAGTAAAAAAGTTAAACAAGTCAAAAAAGAGTTTGTGAGTCCTTGACACGGCTACAGTGTCAAGGACCTCTTGACTTGTGGGGGCCCCAGGTACAGTGCCCTTGTTAGGGCATTGTAACCTACTTTTTTACTCACTTAACTTTTTTACTTACAATATGCCTACATTTTTGTGAACTCACTAAGTTACCCCTACATTAAAGTAATCCCACCCACCCCATTTCACCCTTCTTTTGTCACCCCCTTCACTACTCTTACATCACAATCTCAAACAATTTACATCTTCGAAACTTTGCAGCACTTTGATTCAGGATCGATTCCACTATTCGTATACAGTTTCTACTTTGCAGGTATGTATTCTGTTTCCTATCATTTAACATCGTATACGCCCGTTTTCTTTTAAATATTCCTCAAGCTCTGCTATGAGAATTACAGGTTACACGAGATTCCTTTACACGAGAGTTACAAGAGGGTTACACGAGGGTTACACGATATTATAATTTTTATGAACACATTAAAAGTTACACGAGATTTTCTGAATACGAGAGTTACACAAGGGTTACGTGAGAGTTACACGATATTAGAATTTTCATGAACCCATTACAAGTTACACGATATTAGAATTTTCTGTACATGAGAGATAAACGAGGGTTACACGAGACGTAAACGATGTTAGAATTTTCATGAACACATTACAAGTTACACGTAAAAATTATGTCTACACAGGTTTTAGGAGAGTTACACGATATCTACACGATAGTTACACTACATTTGCACGATAATAGAATTTTCATAAACACATTACAAGTTATATAAGATTGTGTACACGAGAGTTACACAAGAGTTACATGATGTTAGAATTTTTACGAACACATTATAAGTTACACGAGACTTTTCTGTACACGAGATTTACAGGAGACTTACACGATAGTTACAAGTTACACGAGATTTTCTGTACACGAGTGTTAACATGAGAGTTGCATGTGTATTTATATATGTTGATTATGTGTACACGTGATCATGTACATCGTCCAATCGTAATAATTATAGCAATAATTTTTTATAAAATTTTATTTTCTAAAATATATCAAGTAGTACCCTAGTTCACATTACCTAATCTAATTAATTTTTGTCCCAAATATCCTTTGAAATAGATGAGATGGAAATGGATATTTGTTTGTTTCGATGTGCATTGGGAAAATCTTGAAAATAAGGACGGTGTGGAGGAAGTACTGCAAGTGCCCTCGGCTGGTATAAGTTATACAAGCCTGCTAGAACGCATCTAGTCAATCGTCCAAGCTGATATGAATGAAGTATTTACGTCCTATGTTCACTTAATGACAATCGTAGTAGAATTGTTAAGTTGAAGCTAAAGAAAAACATTAACGTATAGTATCTCTTGGCATCGAATGAGGACATTGTTATATATGTTACCTTTAAGGCCATTGTTGGCGGGAGAGATTTTTGTGGCGTTGGAGGGTTTAGCGGCAATTATGTTGAATCTATTGGTCATTCTCGATACGGCGGTTGCTACACTTTCCACTCCCAATTCTTGGGCAATTCCACAAGAGACATTGGCGGCCCCAGTTTAACTCCGCTGATTGACACCCATGTTGATCGGGTTGATAAAAACGCATTCGAAGAATTTGTAGTTAATTTAGGGAATGCTGAAACTTTTAGGAATGCTGATCGTGGCATAGATGGCTCTACTGGTTGTGCCCATTTTTCTTATGATGATGATGTCGTCGGTGAGACCATTTAGTCCGGAATGAACAATTTGTACGGGGCAGATACAAGGAAGGATACACAGACGTTCACAGAATATTATGGATTTCGGAGCGCGCCAATTCGTAATGAATTCAATGAATTACCATCACATAACATTGGAGGTCACCAGAACGACTATTTCACATATGAGAATATTCTCCCTACATATAGCCTCCCTAAAAGGAAGTGGGTTATCTCGGCCATGCCAGTGGTCACCTCTCCAATAATTGATGAATCTGCATCAGTTGGCTCTTCAAGTGTTTTAACGGAGGGGGTCATGTACGAAACGAAGGAGGAGTTAGTAACAACTATGGGTATCTATCACATACATAACCAAGCTGAGTTTTGGGTAAATAAATCGAATAAGGTTCACTACATCGTTAGATGCAAAATTGAGGGTTGCTCATTCTGTCTACAGGCAAATGGAAATGGAAAGATTTGGAGACTTGTTGATCATGACTGTAGGTTGGACCCCAATTGCAGTGCACCCCGATCAATATCTTTTAAGGTTCTTAGTTCTTTTTTTGAAAAAGATTTAAGATGTAAGGGGTCAAGCCTAAACACTAGGGAAAATGATATATGAACTACAAACAGAGTACTCGTTCGATATTAAGTATGACCTAGCACTTAAGGCCAAGCACTATGTGATGCTGCAATTTACGGGGATGTGAAAGACTCGTTCAACCTAGCACTTAAGGCCAAGCACCATGTGATGCTGCAATTTACGGGGATGTGAAAGACTAGTTCTGCATGATCCCCTCGTTTGTAGAAATGCTAGTGCAAGCATATCTAGGAACTGCGGCCACAGAAGAAGTAGACAGTCTTGGGAGGTTTAGTTCTATTTTCTATGCAATTGGTGCATGTAGAGTTGACTTTGGGTACGGGCGGCCCATAATCATTGTTGACGGAACTCACTTGAAAGATACCTACAAGGGTATAGTGTTTGTTGTTGTAACCAAGGACGCTAACAACCAGATATCTCCACTTGTAGTTGGTATCGGTGCAGTCGAGTTTGAGGAATCGTGGAGCTTGTTTTTGCTTAAGGTGAAGGATTCATATGGGTGCCCCTAAGACCTTATGATTGTTTCGGATGGTCACCTTGATATAGAGTTCACAGTGGAAACAGTGTTTCCCTCTGCCACCCATGGTTTATGTACTTACCATATGAAGCAAAATCTAGGCATGTATGGTAAACAGGTGGTGGAGTTGTTCCTCAAAGCAACATATAAATACAAGGTTGATAAATTCTTAAATTACATCTCGGACATTGAATTAATTAGACCGAGAGAGCCTTCTTAATTTTGAAATAAAAAAGGTATGAGCAATGGGCTCGATCGATGTACCATGTTAGACGGTATGACGTAATGAATTCTAACATTGCTGAGAGCTTCAATGGCCATATCATGTAGGCTAGACACTTTCCCCTTTAGCACAGTTCTTAAGGTTATCAGGTCTATCATTGAGACATGGTTTGTTGAAAGACGAACTGCTGCACTACTCATGGTCGGGCCACTGACAGGTGACGTTTGTTGCTAGACTATTGAAGAATGTTCAGAAAAGTTCTAGGTTCTCTGTAACCAACCTAGACTCATGGGCCTTTACAGTATTCGACGATCAAAAGGTCTTTGTTGTGAATTTGAAACAGAAAGCATGTTCATGTAAGATGTTCGATTATAATTTGTTCCCGTATTCTCACGCTATGACTGCAATTATGTATGGCCATTGTTATTTATCATACATTACCTCAAACTATCTATTTAAGATGTACATACACATTTCTATTTTTAGTTTATTTAATTCCAGAATGCTCTCATAGGAAGGTTAGGCACGACCAACACGCCTACGTGGCTGACTGTTACAAGCTTGAAAGTCTCCGAAATATGTATGCGGGTGTGGTTTACCCTGTACCTGACCCTAGTCAGTGGAATGTGTTCGAAACTGTTAAGAAAAAGGTTTTGTGAGCCACCAGAAAACCCAAGGCAAGCCGGTTACCCCAAAGAAAAACATTATCAGTCAGAGGAAGAGTCATCTACGCGGCGTAAGCCTCAATTCTACGGTCGGTGTAAATGGGAAGGTCATAATATTTCTAGGTGTGTGTGTCTCTCTTCACCCCCTTCTGTTACTAAAGAAAGCCAGTTGGCAGCTGGCACCCAAAGAGAAACAAGGTGTAGTTTGTGCAGAATGAATGATCATACAAAGCAAAAATGTCCCGACCATTTGCTTGCACGAAACCAGAGGTCACAGCTGGACCTGAACCAGCCGCCCCTGCCAGAATAAAAAGAATGGTTTGTGCTTTTTTATACAATAAAGTTCCACTACATGATGATTTCCTTGTTAAAACTCATCCCAATTCCTTCGATCAGGTGTCAAATTGAAATTTGTCTTCATTGGAGGGCCTAAAAGTGTCTACCACGCTTATAGGGAGTCTTATATTGTTTTGGGTGTGTTGATTTTCTTCTCTTATATTATCATGAAAGACTTGTTTTTTATATTCGTTGTATTTACGTTAACATTGAACGAAGAAGATTGTATTAGCACGTAAGTTTTAAAATTTGTAGCTGATAAAAGGATTTGACTATTTAATATATTGAATTCACGGGGTGAATTGCACTTACTAGTAATAAAACCGATAAAATAAACAAAGATATGTTCAGAAGTAGTCCAGATAAACAGTACTAGTGCATAATAATAGAAAATGTACGTACACGACATATTTAAAAATTAAAGATCTACACACGATATAAGCATCAGTACAACTTTTCCATAAACATTAGATTAAACATGTTTGCAGATGAAACAAACCAAAACTCTGTTCATTAGTTGAGCTACAGTGGTGGGTCTGGTGGGATCTAAAAATCAACTCCATGGTTTCCCACATGCTTTCACCTTTGTGGCGATAAGCTTGTGCATAAGTGTCACGCTTTAAAAAATAGTAGAAATACTTTTTGTTAAGTTAAAATAATAACAGTGTATGTAAATCTATATAAGATTAATCTATATAGGGATTGAGATATAACTATATAGAAGTTTAACCTCGAAATGATGCTACCATATATTGGGCGAGATGTGAATGTTGTTAGTTTGGGTGTTGTGGACAACACTCTCCATTTAAGTTAAAGCTTTAAATGTTCGGTAGCGCTTATGCAGTTCTTCCAATCGGCTTCTAAAGTAACCAAGTGAAATCAACCGATTATGCATATCACAGAAATATGACCTTGCCTCAGTGAAGACGGTTGTGTGATCGCCACATAGGATGAAATTCCCCCGGTGTGTTTCTACAGCCAGATAATTGATAAAAGTTTGATCGACCTCCTTTGTTCACTGTTCGTTGTAGAATAAGCGGTGTTGAAGATTATAGGATATGGATCTTGATCTGCGGTTAGACAAATGCATTGTTGTGGTTGATGATGCTTTGTTTTCTATACGGGCGTTCAAATATTTATGAGGCAAATGAAACTGACCATTCCTATAATGAGGCACGTGAAGTAATGTATCGTGTACACAATTAATACCGACATAATATCTAATAAATTATAGCTTGTGTTGTCACATTAATTGAAATTGACCAGTCCAACAACAAGGCACGTGAAGAAACGTATCTTGTACACAATGAATTACTGACACAATATCTCATAAATTATTGCATGTGTTGTCACTTTAATTGAAATTGACTAGTCGTATAGTGTAGCACGGGAAATAATGCATCGTGTACACTATGTTTTACAATAATAAGGCCATTTAATGTTGTACTACGGGTTTTAATTTTATACTATGTTTTACAGTATTATCGAATGTATTGTCACTATGTTTGTGTATGTGATGTCTCAGCAATAATCAAGATCCGTTAACAATTTTTAAGCTTTCGGGAAGGGCTTCCATCTTGTCAAACTTTGTAGTGTTTCAATTATCATTTTATGAGTTGTCAAACATTAAGCTATACCTACCGCCTGGTTTGCTACGTCAAATCCCTAATGACAAAAAATTTCATAAACTCCCACCACCCTAAATTCAAATACGTTAACATCATTACTAATCTGATCTCAGGCTATTTCTTCTATAATTGTGAATACAATCCTTAGTATGAGTTGTGACTTGTCAATCATAACCTTCAGAGAACGTTACGTGCATTAATGTTTACTAAATCCCACGTAAATGAGTTGCATATAAGTCCATCATACGTCAAACAGTATATCAATTTAAAACTACCACTACTTCAATTACATAATAAAACGACACTGGAAAGTTTTTGTGAAGGATTCCCCCCATGGTAAGTCCCAACACCGAACCCTTACTAGATCTTAGTCTTTAAGAAATGTATTTTTACTGGGGCACAAATTGAACTCTCGGCATGGATGAATGCATCCTAAGGAGTTTACGTCGTGAAAAAGAAACGGATTATTGGGACGCAGATCCTAATCAACTTAATGGCCAAAGTTATGTTGCCACCCAATGTTTGTTAAGTGAGAAATACCACTGGTACATTAGAGGATTCAACACTGAAGACGTGAGACTCAGGGTGGTTTGGTTGCGCAAAAGGTATTCCATCTTCGGTAAGATGATAACCATAGTAGACGTCGAGTGGGATGAGTTTGCCAACAGGTAGGCTGCTGATTCACAATGGGAAGCATGGTTCAATGAAGAGGGTGATTTTTTTTGGGCATATGAGGAAGAAGGCGAGTACATGTTTCGGATAATGGAGTTTAAGTTTAAGCCGAATCAGGATGCATGAATGGAGTCCTAAGCATGACTCACATGGCATTCGAAGGTCGTACACATGTCCATTGCACGTTCATTTTGTGGGGTTATTTTTAATTTGTCGGATTGCATCTTGGTTATTTTTAATTTGTCAGTTCTACTTAATGTATCTTTAAGAATGTAACCTATTAGTTGATAATTTATTGTGGGTTTTCCTCACAGTTTCCAAGTATGTTTGTAAAACCCAAATCTCATGCTTGTGTAGTCTAATCAATGTTGTCTACTTACGCAGAGCGGCTTCAATTATTGTTGCTAGTATGTCATACCTCGATATGTGTGGTGAACTTCAATTATAGTTCTAAAGGCTATCACGAGAGTTTAATTCTGTAGCAAGCCACTAGGTAAATTACATTTTTGTCTATTAAACGTGATAACTATAAAGATATATCTCAGTCCATTATCGTGCCACTGGTAATCATTCTCTTTCAGAAAAACCTACAAAACTCGTCCTTGTAGAATACCAGTATGGCAACTCCTAACATTAGGGCAATGATGCTAGCTCTCAACACTGCCCACCCCTACTCCCTAACTATTCAAAACATATATTTCTACGAGGAAACCTATTGGACGCCAGAAATGGATGACCGGATACTTAGCACTTTACGTCGCGAAAGAGAATTGGGTTATTGGCTTGTAGATCCAAACCATCCAAACAACCTTAATTATGTTTAGAGCCTATGTCTTTTACGTGAGCAATTTGGCTGTCAAAGGGACTTCACCACTAACGAGGTCAAACTGAGAGTCGCATGGTTACGCAAAAGGTATTTAACATTTCTAAGGATGAAAAACACACTAAAAGTCATTTGGGATGAGCGTCTGAGATGCAGTGGGAAACATGGTTTGATGAAGAAGGTGATTTTTCCAGGGTGTATGTAGATGAAGGATAGTACAAGTTTCCGCTAATGGAGATCATGTCCCACCAGTGAAATTTGTCGTCGAGTCGCACTCCCCGATCACTAGTCCTGTGAACGTCTGCGTTCTTTCCTTCTATAGAAAATCGTGGGTTGTTGGATCACCTGCTAATTGTTTCCGTTTGAAATGTAAATTATTTTATTTACCCCTTGATGTCTGTGGTTGTTTCCCTTTCAATTTCAGTTAAATAATGACAGTTCAAACAAACAGTCGAGGTAGCATAACAAGTTGTCTTTACAAAATTATACTAGGTGGAAAACAAATGTGATAATATAAAGAACCTCATAAACCATGAGGAGTGAAGAAATGGTGGTATTTAAAAAACATAATGCTGATTTGGTCTATAATACATCAGTTGCCCTGCAACTGAATGGGTCGGAGGTCATCTGTACAAAAACTGTATAGACTAAGTGCCATGTCTCTCCTAGTAGTAGCCATATTAGCCCAAATAACCCCGGGATCAATCATCTTCTGCAGAATGCCCTCAACTTGCTTAAGGGCAAGTGGGCCACTAGAAGCGACATCATCCAGCTCGTACACTTCCTTAGGCCTGGCGAAGGTAATCGAGAATACGGGCTTTGAGATCATCTTTGGACGCTGCTCCTATATTAACGAATGATGAAAAATAGCACTGAGCGTATGTCATAGTGGTCTAGAAGCTAAATATCTGGCCATCCTAATGTCATCACAATCCCCGTCCTGCAACGTGTCGTATATAACAAACTCACTCGTGTTCAATTTAAGATGAATGACGATCCAATGTTCGTTGCAATTCCACATCGAAATGACCTATTTACATTTATGAATGCAGAATATTTGATTATGCAAACACATATTAAGACCTCTTATGAAGAAATACAAAATATTAAATAGTAACACTAAGTACTAACCGTATCTAGCTCTATCCACGGCCGCACTTTCACCCAGCGAGGAAGATCCCCAGTAATATATCCCATAAACCCATCAAAAATGTGCCTTGACACTTCTTCTAGGACATCTTCGCTCTGCCACGTCCCGAGGGGATCTCCCCCATGCAGCTCAATAAAAATCAGCATCATCCTATCCAGTAAAGTTCCACAGCCAGTGAAGATGATAGTGTCAAAGGACATAAAAAATATGATAACAAATAATACAAAATGAATAGGCGGGTTAGAAACCGATCAAGATGCAAGGATCTATGATACTGACATGACTATGCCATTCATGGCTAACAGTCACTCGAGGAATGTCTGGCCTGGTTTGCAGAAGACCCAAGTAAGCCTGTACATGTTGGAAAAAAAAAATTATCAGATGGGGATGAAGAATTGAGAGAATGGAGTTTTGAAGACATACGAGAAACTTACGTCGGTGAAAATCGTCTGCTTCGGGTTTATAAATCCACGGAACCATCCCGCTTCCACACCATGTCCAATGCTTACATTCCTACTGTAAACGAACACGACTAATAATTAAACGATAGAGTATGAAAAATGAAATACTTAAATTGTATAAACAATTAAATAAGATATAAGTACTTACAGTCCGTCTGGATTTTAGAGGAATGCCTCAAATTCTCTATTGGTCGCACGTATACGTCTGACATCATCTAGTAGGTAAGGACTGCATATAATGGCCGCTGGACGCCTGAGACGAGCAACACGGATCAAATCATCTACTTTAATCACATAACCTATCGTCTTGACACTCTTCCCGGGGGCCTCAGCAGTAATTGTTATATCTAACTCGAACTAGTCGGGGCCTTGCCCTGCATCCAGTAAAGCCCTAGAACTTTTCGCCCCACACTGAACTTCCACAACTGTCAAATCGGACTGCTCAGGGCTATCTGTACGGTCAATAGGAGGGATATCGGCCGTAGTATTGAAGCCGATCCCAGGTCCCTACTAATCGTCATCTCATCTGGTACATGGTCAACTAACGGGGCCAGGGAGCTAGGATGAAGGTCGTCTGGAGGACCCATTCCTACAATAGTGGAGGGCTCGGCTGGGTTGGTACCATGATCGATAGTCACAGGGTTACCTTAGCAATCTACACCAGTAGCCTGCGACTGTACCGGCATGTGAGTGGGATGGCCAGCTCGTCTAGATGCACCCGGCGGAAAGGGGTAGTTAGAAAAGAAAGGGTCATTCGGGTCAATGTTATACGAATCTACTAGTAAAGCTGACTGAATCATCTTAGGGATCTTTTCATCCAACATCTTCTCCAACCTCTCAATCTTTGCATCAATATACCTTGCCAACTCCGTGAAGAGAGTGTCTAGATTCCTGATTGGACGAGCAACTGGTGGATGCTCTTCACGACTCAGAGCTAGTGTCGTGCCATCTAATCCAGAGGTCTCAGGAATGGGCTGCACACGTGTTGATGAGACTAAATCATCAACCCCCCGTGGCAACCCCTATTCTGTCGATCAAGCAATATTAGTGGTGGGTCGATTGCCCGAATGATCTACACCTGTCACCTTATGCGACGTACCCTCAGGCACGATTCCCAATCTCTCCCTCCTTGATGTACTAGCCATCCTACGCCTCTTCATCGAACGAGATTCCATTGCTGGCAAGTCACCGGCTGCCTGCGACCCACCTCTCACATCTCCACTCGATTGATCGTCAGACGCCCCAGTAACTAAAGAACGGCCCCGACCACGATGACCACCACCCTTCTTACCAATGGTCCGGGCCTTCTGTTCTAGGGATACCTTCTTCCGGTGCGGGGCCCTGGTTGGGGGCCTTGGAATCTCGGGTTATGTACATCATTACCCCAGCTATTGAGCTCAGCATGTGCAAATATCCAATAATCACCCGCGCTCTCCTCTATAGTAGGCACTAGAATCTCAAGGCACCGAATCTATATTAAAGTACAACATAAATAAATACTGAACGTGTTAGAATTACAAATAATATTTTAACTTTAATTCAAAAAATGCATGATATACAAGGCAAAATACCTCTACACCAAATCCTCCAAAGACATCCTCCATCGTCGGACCAAATCACCATCTGACCTAACAGGGGTACTGTGGTAGTGGTCCCTGTAAGATGTGCCCGCATTTAGATGCCAACGCGGGAATAGCCTCTAGAGTCCAAACCTGTGAAAGAAACAATATCAATATAGAGAAGGTGATATTTTATTAATGCTAATACCGACACGTTAAACACGTACCACAAACACAAGCTCGCAACCATAGAATTGGTATGCAAGACGACCCTCGTCGTCGCAGCTACTCTCCAAATTAAGACCAACATTAGGCAACAGTTTAGTTAATATCTGGTAACTGTATTTCCCCCAAGGGAAATTATCAAACAACTCTGGATGCTCCACCAGGGACCAGACCCAATTATCGACCGAGTACTGCCACTGGTCCCGCCCAAACAGGTTGATGTATATCACGAGCACCTTGGCGATCACAACGTCATGTGTTGGGTTGATTTTGAACTCTCCGCCTATAAATTATTTTCGCAAGTCACCCACGTTCGTCTTTCGGTGACCACCTTTACGGACCACTGTCTCGTAAATATTATGAGCGGGAATTGGTGGGGGATTGTTGGGGTCGAATGAACAGTCACCGAACCTAAGCCTCGTCACAAGTCTATACTCGAACTTCGAGAATCTAATGTGTTTCTCGCCGATTCGTACCAAAACTCATCATCTACACAATCAGGCTTAACGACCTTTGATATAATCAGACTGTGCACAACAGCCTGATGAAAAGTAGACTCAGTCGGAATGTCTAACAACTTCCCGAAGCAAGAACGCTGGAATTCCTCGAGTGCAGGACCCCTGACGAGTCCTAACTCCATTTTAATCTCTTTTAGGACATCAAATTTAAAATACCCATTTATATTGGCTTTATGATGGCGTAACCTAGGCCTCTTTCAAGACTAAATACTCTGTTTTGCCGGATATAATTAAAAAGATATAATAAAATACATGACTAACACAAACAAAAAACATAATCTCTCTATCTATAAAAAGGGTGAGTTGTTTCTTATAAATTAATATAATGACTAATATATCCTTATATAATATTATTAGTTTAAGGACAATTAAGTAATTTGATAAATATTTAACTTGAAATTCAAGATTATGAAACATATTATAAGCTCAACGAACTAGAATTCAAAAGTATTAGTGAATACTAAAATTGAGTTTGATAGTTTAGATATGTAATTTGAATTTACGGACGACCTTTATATCCTAACTCGATAGAGTTGTTTTATCTAACATTATTTTTGTAATCAAAGTTGAGCTTGATAAACATACCCTAAATCTTTTATCCAAACAATTAAAAAAAGATCTTGCTTAAAATTAAAGAAATATTAAAGTACATAAAGTCTTTACAACGAGTTATATAATTTTGAAAATTCTTAATTTTGTATCACCACCTCATAAGTTCTAATTTCAAAATTATTATCATTCTTTGAGATAATCTTCTTTTATAATTTTTAACTTACATATTGTTGTTTATTATAAGTTTAGCAAAGGATAATATATATATATATATATATATATATATATATATATATAGTAAATAATAATATGAAATACTTCTATCAAGTTCGACTAATTAAGTATCTAATATTCTATTGAATGGGGTTTCTGGAATTCTAGGTATTCGTATGTTTAGAATGAGTTAAAAAATAAAACTAAGAAAAAAATATTTAGAAATTTATTTTTTCTTGAGGATAGTTGTTAAGTAAAATATTTTATTAGTTTACCTACAAATATTTCAAGTTAAAAATATTTTTTTAGAAATACAAGATATATATTCTTGGATGAATTGAATCTCTATTGTCCATGTGATGAGCACATTGGTATAAATAGACCTAATCAGTAATCTCGTGTACAATATAGAAATCTTGTATAAAAGCAACTAATCTTATGTAAGTCATATAAATCTCGTGTAAGATCAAATTATTAATCACATGTAAACATAACTAATCTCGTGTAAGCTATAAAAAGCTCGTGTAAGGTCAAATTATTAATCACGTGTAAACTGAACTAATCTCGTGTAGGACATATATATCTCATGTAAGGTTAAATTATTAATCGCGTGTCAACTGCACTAAGCTCGTGTAAGATAAAATTATTAATTGTGTGTACTGTCAAATTAATAATCACATGTAAACTGAACTAATCTCGTGTAAGGCATACAAATCACGTGTAAGGTCAAATTATTAAACGTGTGTAAACTGAACTAAGCTCGTGTAAGGTAAAATTATGAATCACATGTAAGGTCAAATTACTAATCACGTGTAAACTCAACTAATCTCGTCCATGACATAAAAATATCGTGTAAGGTCAAATTATAAATCACATGTAAACTGCACTAATGTTGTGTAAGCCATATAAATCACGTGTATGGTTAAATTATGAATCACGTATAAACTTAACTAAGCTCGTGTAAGGTAAAATTATTAATCACGTGTATTACTGAACTACACTCGTGTAAGCCATACAAATCTCGTGTTAGGTCAAATTATTAATCGCGTGTAAACTGAACTAATCTCGTGTAAAGTAAAATTATTAATCACGTGTAAGGTTAAATTATTAATCACGTGTAAACTGAACTAATCTCGTGTAAGCCATATAAACCTCATGTAAGGTCAAATTATTAATCATGTTTAAACTAAACTAATCTCATGCAAACAATATAAAATCTCATGTAAGGTCAAATTATTAATCACGTGTAAACTTAAATAATCTCGTGTAAGGTAAATTTTGGAAAAAAATACAGAAAACCTACCTCCTCGCCGGCAGAACTTGAAGCGCTGACGACGTGTGGCGGCGCCGGCGCCGACGGCTACAACTTCGACTTCGCCTGGAGAAGCTGAATCTCCTCTCACCGTCGGATTCCTAGATTCAGGCCATATTCTCCTTCTTGAATCACATTACCAATGTCGCTAACAATAATCGAAGGGGGTAGAGGTGGATCAACCATTAGATAAACACGAGATTCTGTACTTGAGGGATTATATCTACTGTTCACGCTAGCCACGATAAGGTATGAAATGGGAAATGGGTGGGGTACGGAACACGATACTGTAATACTAATAAGCTACACGAGATTAAATAAAGCGGGTACACGAGGGTTTTGGGCCGTACACGATTCCCCAAATCATACACGAGATTAAATAATATAGCTACACGAGGATTTATTTGGTCTATACATGAGCATTACACCAGATTGTCACCTCGTGTACACAACTATACACTTACATGAGGGTACACGAGGATTTATGTCCTTACACGAGGTTACACGAGATTCTTACACGATGGGTTGGGTTGTAACTCACAGACAGGTGCAATTTATCGAAGAGCTGACGTAAACTAGGGGTAAAGATGGAAGTACACTACTTTTTGGGCATTTCATCAGGAAAAAAGTGAACTTGGTAAATAAATGGGTAGTTATGGGCTGACAAGACCTGCCAACCCATTAGCATTTTATCTTTGATACTGCAAAAATACCCATGTTTGATCTAAACTACCCCAAATACCTCTCATTTAATTACTCTCACCCACCTTACCCTAAAATCCCTCTATCACAGTCATTCCAACATATTATCCTCCCAAAACAAAAAACTTGACATTTTCCATTTCTGGTGAAGAAGGCGGCCAGCATTTTAGGAGCTTCATATTTGACCAATTCCGGCGACCTACAACCATCTAAATTCCAGCGAACCCCACTTCCGCACGTGAGTAATTGCAAACTATATGTGAATTATTTAAGTTTCCGATATGTTTGTGCTTTTATCTATTTATTCACAAAATTTAGATTTGATAATTGCCTTGAATTGTTTGCACAAATATCATACACGATAATATTGATTGGCAAATTAGCTTGAACTGCATTATGTCATGTCTGATATATTATAAATCGTGTATGATATATATATAAGATCATGTATGATATTTTGTGAGATCGTGCATGATGTATTATAATGATATGGTGTATCTTACACGACATCGTGTATGTTGTATCACACACGACATCGTGTGTGACATATCTTACCTTATGTTGTATGTGATATTTATTGCCATATGTCATGTATGATATATGTTGGTTTGACTCGGGCCATGGATCCAGTCCACCCGAGCCATTGGGCCCCGTCGACGGCCGCCCAAGTGGCTGGCTCAATTACAGGAAGTGGGCTATTATGGGAGGCCATCTCACCATCAATTGTATCGGGTACAATTAATGGAGATAAGTGAGAACAGTTTCTCAGTTACGTGAGAAACAAAAAGTGCTTTTTCAAAGCCACCGGAGATGGCTTTTGGATTGGGGATCGCGGTGGACTTTTGTTCGTGATTTCCACCCCGACCAAGAGTACGGATCATCGAGGTGAGGTCGTGGTTCAACCCATATACGATCTAGGGTTTAAATTCGCTGCAATCAAAGGTACCCCGACCTAAATCCAACATTGGTATCAGAGCTAAAAGGTTAGAATTTGGTTCTCGGTGATTTTCATTGATTTTTCGTTATGAATGAAAACGTGCAGTCCTGTTTCTGCCCGATTTTGTCAGATTTTTTTTTTATTATTTGTATTCTATTGATCCTATGTTATATTAATTGTTAATATCTATGCTCTCCAACTTGAATCACTCGATTCCGTTAAGAAACGAATTTTATATGAATTTTTGAAGTTAGATCTGTGACTCTGAAAATCTGTTGTGAAAATGGTTTTTTAAATCTTTTCGGGTGCGATTTTTCGTCCAATTACTATTTTGATGTTTGTGTGTAATTGATATATTCATGTTATATGCTGAATGATCTTTCTATAAACGTATTATACGCATGATTTCGTTGAGTAACGAATGAGATATAAACTTGTAATGATTGGACGAAAATCATATGTTTCTGATTTTTTTTCGAAAACTTGAAGATGTTCTTGTTTCTTAAAAACCCGATTTGAGCATGTTAATGTTCGATTTAATGCATGGGTGTGGTATGTACGCGTATTTTATCAAATGAGCTTCAATTTGATATATAATTTGTGTTAATCGGACCTATATAGCATTAGATAACATGCTTTGAAAATGAAAAATAGATCTAATGTGTACTTGAATTGTTCTTGATGAAGAACATGAAGAACAAGGTTCTTCACTCTCAAAGAACACATTTTCTGATCCAAACACGTAGTTAGGATTGTTGGATTGAGAAAGCGATTGCACCGTTGAGCTTGGAATGGCCAAGAACGTGAGGGTAGCCGGAGCACTGCCAGCTGGAAACGCTGGGAATGCGACGCGTGTAGCCCACTCTCTGGTCAGTGAGGGTGGGCCTCACTTGGTCAAAGGCGTGACACACCAGTGCTTAGTCAGCACACGTGGACGAATAAATCGTGCTACATGTGCCACATCATCGCACACTCAGCGTTAGCGTCAGCAGCCACGTAAGAGCCACATCAACACACGTGGACGAATCACGTCGCGCCACATGTGCAAGATGTAGCCGCATCAGCAGCCATGTGGCCACACGTCATACATAGAGCACCAATGGTGGGACGACACGTGGTGTAGGTGCCACGTCACCCGATCGGACCGAGCCGATTCAGCAATCGGTTCACTGCTGACCGAACCGGACCGCCACCGGTTCAAGTCGGCTTGCTGCCGCGAACTGGTCACCAGACTGCCAGACCACCGCCATGTCGACCTCACCGAACCACCGTGGTGCCGCCGCAGCTTAGCCGCCGACCACCACCGGCGCCCTGCCCGTGCGTGAGAGCACATGGCAGCGCGTGAAATGCGCCCAGGGCGTGTGGCGGCACGTGGTACACGTATTTCACGTTTGGTGCTCCTTTGGGCAGTGTATTTGTGCGTATGCTCGTGTTTTGACGCGTACGAGTGAATGAGACACGTGTTTTATGCTTATGTATACGTGTGTGCATGTACGGATGCGTGTACGTGCATGTGAACATGTGATGGATGCAACAAAAGCATAGTGATGCGTGACAGAGCATGTACTGGTTGTGAACATGCGTCAGGGCGATGTTCATGAAATTTTTCACTTGAAAACCTCTGTGACGTTTTTTCACACCCTATTTTCTGTGATTTCAATTAGCCTCCATGAATTTCAAATTTTGGAAATTTGAATCCATCTAAGAGTTTAATCAAAATCTAGAAAATTCGGTTGGAGTGAGAGAATGATACAGTATTTTTCGGGAGAAATCGTTGAAGTGTCTCCATGACCTTAAACTTGTAAATACATTCAACTAGAACTATTGAGCAATGAATCACATAGGATTATTAGTCATGTCCCTTAGTGAGTGTTCTGAATAAGTTTACAATGACTTTTGATTGGATATGTCTAATCTAATCCTACCCTTATTGTTCGATATTTTCGAGTAGGTTGACTTGCCTCTAAGCTGACTAAGTATTAGGCTCATATCAGAAGTGATCACATGGCTAAGTCAACGTTTGGATAGATGTTACATCTGTCGATAAATGAAGATGGACTTTAGTACGATGCTGATACGAGCGTCTTTACAGATGCTTTGTAAGCATGTAATGGGAAAGTCATATGTCATAATTGGTGCATTAACTTTCTTTCAAACTTTACTCCCAATCATATGGTGCATATTCTATGATCCTTTACATTCAACTGTGTGTTGAACTCCACCTTATGTGTGATCAACTTGTTGTCTGTACAACTTGAGTGTGATCAACATAGTAAAATTGTGATGAGGACATGATTGGTTATTTGAGTTTGGGTTATGGGTTGGAAGAATCCTTGCATTCTCATCCATAATAGTTGTAGGTTTTGTTTTTTCTTTAGGATTGAGTTGTGGTAATACGACGGTTGGATATGGGTGATGATTGAGAACATAGTGAACTTTCGAGGTCATACCTTCCGTTAGGTTACCACAATGTCAATTCTAAGAACAAAATCTTATGTACATTTAGTTTTAGTAAGCACATACGTGTGCATTCACCTCCCTTAAACCTAGACCATGGCGTAGAACAAAATTAGTAAGGTTTTTCTTAGTTAACATTGTCTTTAGTGATAAGTAGTTTATGACTAGAAGGTCATAACAATTAGATATGTACTAGACATAGAGATAGTCTTGAATGATTTCAACCGAATTATATGAACCCTAGGAGGGTGTTAATGTTGGAACAGAGAAGAAACCAGAAACGGTTCTAGTAGGATGGAATTAAAGGGGATTCCTCTACCGAAGAAACTTGGATGATCAACAGACACTGAACCTGTTAATAATTCTCATTTAATGAGAATAATACTTTAACTTAAGATATCAGGGCATATTAGAGTAAAAGTTTGGTATCTTTACCGCCACCAGTAAGAGGTTGATAATCCAAGTCTTCTCTGAGAACTATAGATTAAGGCTTAAGTTAGAGTCTAGTATCTTCCCGTTGAGTGGGGGCATCTGAAAATCGATTATGTCCATTAGTGATTATAAGTGGCCAGCAGCCGCTAATTAGTCAGTAACAAGTTCCCAGTTAAGAATTGGATTCTAAACATAAGAGAAACATGGTAATGGCGGAAGATTCTGACAGTGAGTGATGTGGTCCAGAGTGGTCTTGCTAGTACCGGAACCAAGTCAGTGGATCCTGCCCAAGAAGGTGACAAACAAGGTGTGCAAGCCCCCTGAAAATCTAAGATAAGTCGGGCAGCCGAAAAAGAAGAGGCATCCCTCGGGGGCTGAGTCTTCAACTTAACGAAAGCCATAAGTATGCAGGCATTGCAAGGAAGCGGGTCATAATATCGCCCAGTGTGTGTGCCCAAGTCCATCATTGCATGTCAGTGACGTTGCTCAATCAACTCCTCCCTCTAAGAAGAAAAGAAAGTGCATCGTGTGCAAGGAAAAGGATCACACGAGACCTAGGTGTCCCATCTATCTGGCGTCAGCTCATTCTAGCAAGCGCCTCAATCTGAACGATGCCATTGCCGAAGAGCAAAATATAGGTAATTTAATTGCATATGTTCCCTATTGTAGTCCTTTGGTCGTTATATTTTGGAGGATTTCTCGTAATGGATATGAACTGAAGCTTATTCTATGGGTAGGTTTTCGGTATCGGGTCTACATGAGAGAGACGCAAAGACCATGGCAAATTTAATATGATGTGTTAAAATGGAAGCATGTGTTATGTAGTGCTAAGACGTTTGGTTTATGGTTTATTATTTTTAAAAACTCTTGATTTTACTAGTAGAGTATGCATGTATTTTCCGTACCGTTCCGGGGACCCTTATTTGCAATGATAATTGGGGGTATTGTGAAAACAATTTCATTTTGGTGCTCTATCTCGTTGTCAAATTACTGAAGCATGAGCTTTTACTGAGAAAAAGCTAATGTGTTTCAGTATAGTGCAGTAGCGAATGTTGTTTGCTATTTTATGTTAATTAAATACTCATGGTTTGCCTTTGATTTTCTTAGAAAATGAGCAATAACGAGGTCCCATACTTTGATGGCACTAAGTCATTCTTTGATATATCCCTCAGGAAAACTGAGGTGTCTTCGCATTACTTCATGGTAAGGGCAAGATCGTAGCCTTTTTATTTGATTTTTTTATGAGTAATACGTGTGTTCCCTAAAATTTCATAGAGAATACTAAAAGAGGCCGCGGATAGACTCCCCAAAGAAACTGTTGAATGTACTCTGAGGTTCCGAAAGAACTCATGGAAGAGTTTATACTGCGGAGATCATGTGATCCCTAAGTTTGGGAAGGCCGGTTGGAGACAGTTAGTGGAGGCTAATATGCTTCGTGTTGACGACATCTTGGTATTCTCCACTAAGCACATGGAGGTTGGGTTTTTGACCTTCAAGGTGCAGTAGATGCACCCCCCCTGAACTCGAAGTTACTTGCTTATCTGACGTAGCTAGGCAAGGAGTGTTGGGGGGGGGGGGGGATCCCAGTGGCAGTTCTCCTTCCGATCCTATTACCATCGAGTAGCTATGTGGGAACAATGGTTCTTTAGAGTGAATGCCATAGGGTGTAATCAAACTAGTTTATCTTGACTTATTTGTTGTTTTTTATAGATATTTGTGTTGCAGTAGCACCAACAAACATGTTTTGTGGTTTATGGGATGATTATGGATTCTATACTTCAATGTTATTTATTTTTAGTTGCGCAATATTGTTTAGTTAGCGATAATTCTGTAAGCCCGATTATTGTACCTTATTTTATTTATCTCATAATCACAAGAACATCATTACAGATAAGTAAAGTAAATGGTTATAGCATCATATTGACCAGACAACACATTCACGAGTAGTGCAAATCATCTGATTTTTTAAAAGTACGTTGTCTCCACCACCGATCCATTGTTATTATACAATTGTTATCTTCCTCCTTGTTTGGTTTTCTTTTAATTTTTGGTGGGCCAAATGCGAAGTACTTCTTGGTAATAATAAATTTTCTTACCTAAAAAAGCCAGTCGCTTCAGTAAGTGTGTTTCGTGTTAGGCTACTATTGCAAAACAATAGTCTGTTTGCAGGCCTTAGAGAACATAGCTTTCTTTCGACATGTTGCTTTTTATCTTGACACACTACTGATTGCTGAACTCTCAGTATTTTTTATATTTAATCGCATTACTAAAACTCTCTACCTGATTAATCGAGTTGAGCATCACTTTATCCTCGTAGGAAAATGAGCTCCGACCATAATTCACCTTTCTACAGTCCGATGCCCTTGCTCGTGGTGTCACTAGGCGAGAATGAGCTTTCTCCAAACTATTTGATGGTACTATTATTCATGTGTTTAACTGTTTCTTACATTCTACAAACCATGTATTATTTACGCGTGTTTATCACCCTAAATTTTCTATTGCAGAAAATACCTCGTGGAGTTGCTGGTTATTTGCCTAGGGCAAACATTGAGGCTACACTCGAGTTGGGGGCAACTCATGGCTGGTGGACTACGAAGGTGATCACATTACGCCTAAGTTTGGCAATATCGGGTGGAGAAAATTCGTAGACGACAATGCCTAGGTGTTTGGTACCAAGTTGCTCATCAGCATCGTCCACATGGACGACACATGCATCAGGTTCAAGGGAGATGTAGCCGGTATTGACGCAGACTACTTCGTGTTCCTTGTTAGACTTAATGCGTAAATGGGTCCACCTGCTGCCTTATCTTCGTGATTTTTAGTTTGTGGACTTTAATTAAGGCTAATTTCCTTTGTAGCCATGTGTCTTTATGTATTAGGATGTTTTTTCGCCGTTTATTTCCCCGTATGTTCGTGAAAATGTATTGTACCCGCGGTGAAGTACGCTTCGTTTGCGCAAAATATTGTGCTCGTATTCTGTATTTTTTTTTAATTTTTAGCTTGTTGTTGGAAATTGTACTCGTGTTGTTGGAAATGGACTCCAGTAGTTTAAAATATTATTTGGGATTGTACATTGACTATCGTGGTCGAGATTTGAAGCAACACCCTACTATAACAACACGAGCAATGAACATGCATGATTACTTCACTGTAGGCTAAGGTAAAAAGAAAGGAAACATATAATTAATTAAAACACTTCAATCCTACAACATGTCTGGCTAGTGCCTTCATCAAACTAGAACTTAGCAACTAGGGATACATTCATAACCCGTTATATGGGATAAACTAGAAAGAGCTAATACAAAGTGCACCAACACTTCAAGGATTCAGTCGGATAGGGTAGCTGGACGAGCACCCCCTAGGAGCGGGCTGCTTGTATCCCCTCTCCATCCATGCAATTATGTCACTCGTCTGGTTCAGGTAGTTTTTGCCAATTTCAGTAGCTCCAAAATATAAGATCATTCCAGTAATAATGTTGTTGTCTTCCACAAACTTCTACCATCCACTCTTTGAGAAGCTTAGGATGGCATGATGTCCTCATATTCGACTTGCCAGAGCCTTTTTCGGTACCTAAGGGTTGCTTCAACTCTCTTCCTGGGGAGCCGTGCGATAATGTTTCTAGGTATTTTCTATTACGAAATTTAAAATTTTATGTTAATTAACTGAAACAAAGTAGATGGGGAATAGGGATACCACTAATAGAAATTGTAATAGCTAATGTAAGTAATATTACCAGTACAAAGTCGGGAGAAAGTTGTACATTCCAGATGTAAGCATCGAACCACAGAAGGTCGTTGTGAGAAAGTGTAAGGATCTCATCGTTGCTCATAGTGTCTTTTTTAGGGTAACTACTTCTTTTGATCAACACTACGTGCAATCATTAGACTTTATAAAGAGGAAATGACTAATCTTTTATAAAACAAAACAAAAATATACAGATATGAGTAGCTTTTTGTCTACTTTTATAAGGATGTGACCCTTTACTGCATGATAACTGCATGCCAAAGTTTCAGTTGACTTGTCCAATCCAACTTTTGGAGATAGCTTTCAGTTGATATGGCCCTTTAATGTGCAATAGCTTTCTGGCGTTGTGTTGTCCTACGAGAAAATTAATCGCCTTTGCAGGCCTACCGCTAGGGCTAACATGTTTGTACTAATAAATAAAATATCGTGCTTGTGTTGTCCTATCAGGCCTTCAAAATCAAAGTGAAAGTTGTATAGGTGTTGGGAAACACATAAACAATCCCATGAGCATAATGTACCATGATACCCATCTTCTCACATACTTACACGTAGATGTATGTTTACCTATAAAAACCCATCTCCATTTCAAACACATCTCTCGTTTGCAACTATCTCATGGCTGCTCCTAGCGACGCACCCACTTACCCGCTAACCATTCAGAAAATTTATTTCTACGATAAAAATAGTTGGACTCCAGAGATGGATGATTGTATGCCGAGAGAGAAATAGGGGGTATTGGGTTGCTGACCCGAGCCATCCAAACCATATGAGCCTGGTAGTAACTCAATGCCTTTTACGGGAGCAATTTATGTCCAAACGAGACTTCATGGAGTAAGATGTGAAGCTTAGAGTTGAAAGTCTGCGCCAACGAAATACGTATTTTTTTAAGATGATAAACACGTCTGGCGTGATATGGGACAAGTCAGCAAACAGAGTGTTAGACAGTGGCAGACTTGGTTCCAGAAGGATGGTGCTTTTATTTACGCGTATTCAAAGGAAAGGGAGTACAAATTTTGTGCAATGGAGAGGTTTTTTGGTTAGACCACTATATCGAATATTGGTCACCCCTGATCACTGTAACTTGCTTATTTAAAAAATACCGAACCACCTAAAACAATATCAAATAATATCATCAGTTAATTAAGTGGAATAATGTCATTTACTAATAGTGTGTCGAATACAATAGTCTATAGTTCTACTATGTGACTATTATGCGGTTCGTTCAGTGCGATTATGCACCAAAATCTTCAATTGCACCATATTTGTGGTACGGTTTTATGAAAAATAATTAACCCCGATTTATCTTGAAAAATAGTATGTAGCGGTGCAATTCGGTTCAACTTGGGCGGTTCGTGCGGTTTGTAAATTTTTTTGCCCCAGCCCTAGTCCAATTGTCATCTCTGTTGTTATTATTATTGTTTTTTTTATTATATGTATTATTATTTATGTAGTTTAGTTATTTACTATTGAATAATAAAATTGTTAATTAATTAAATCATTATAGTAGATATGGAGTTCGATAACACTAATAATATTATATCTGATAATTTCTTAAGCATACCAATCATTAACCATATCATTGATTTTCTATCTTGATTCAATTTCTAAATTCATATAATTTATTTTCTATATTCATTCAATTCTTGAGAGAAAGGGAGTGCTATAAAAAATATTTCACATTTATCCCTTATCTTGGGATATTTTGGAGGGATATATAGGGATAAGGTGGAGAATTAATTTTACGTTTACTTCTCCAAACAAAGTCTGGATAAGAATATCTTTTATCTATTTCCTATGTATACCTTAGTACATATCAATTATGATAAAGAGGGTATATTTGTAATTAACTAATTATTAAAGATAAAAGACAAAGGGGATTTCAAACCCTTTTTTTTTTTTCGAGTCAGAGTGTTGTTCTTTAGCAGACAAAAATCTGAAAGAAGTCTTCGTTGTCGGGAGTCATTCTATTGAAGAAGCTTGAATTCGACCTACGAATCGTCGAAATAAAACAAGTTATATATTTTGTGAAACTATATAAATATTTCAATAGAGCAAACTAAAGGGTTAATATTAAAACGTAACATGAGTACTACTTTGCAATTTTTCAACTAAAAAACCTCAACTTCTTTTTGTCTCTGTTTTTAACTTGTACTTTACAGGATTACTCGCTTGTAACCCCACGTTAGCTTTTCCGGTGAGGAAATAAAAAAAATTATTAAAAAATATAAAATTATTTAAAAAATCTGAAAATTATTTTAAAATTCTAAAAATTTATTCAAAATACCTTAAAAATATTGGAATCATTTAAAATAAATATTTTTATTAAAAAACTATTTAAAACTTATAAATTTATTTACAAAATCTAAAAATTAATTCTAAAACTCTAAAAAATATTTAAAATATCTAAAAACGTCATAATTATTTTTAAAAATTAATTTCTTATTCAAAATATTTAACAATCACAAATTATTTAAAAAATCTAAAAAATGATAGAATTATTTTTAAAACTTTAAGTTTTATTAAAATATTAAAAATCATAAATTTATTTAAAAATGATAAAATTATTTCTAAAACTCTAAATATTCATTTCAAATATCTAGAAATGTTCGAATTACTTTAAAAAAAATAATTATTTTGAAAAATAAAAAAATTATAAAATTATTTAAAAGAAGAGGAGCTTTCCTCTTACAAAACACGACTTTGTTTTGAGATGTTGGAAATCTTATTTTAATGGGTACAAGTTCATTTGATTTATAAAGCACCAAACACAATTTTGAAGAATGCATTAATGCACTATGAAATAACAAGGCATACAATGTATAGCACGACAAGTTTATAAATTTCATATTTTTTTAAATAATTGTACAATTTTTAAATATTTTTTAATAAAAATGGAATTTTAAATAATAGTTCCAACATTTTCAGATATTTTAAATGAATTTTTAGAGTTTTAGAAATATTTTTAGATTTTTAAAATAATTTTATGATTTTAAATGCTTCTTATTAAAACTGATTTTTTTAAAATAATTCCAATATTTTTCATATATTAAAAATTAGAGTTCTAGAAATTCTTTTTGTTGATTTCAATAAATTTAATTTTTTTATATTTTTTAATAAAACTGAAATTTTAAAAAATAATTCAAACATTTTCAGATATTTTAAGTGAATTTTTAGAATTTTACAAATAATTTTCAAATTTTTAAATAATAGAATAGTTTTTAAATATTTTTAATAAATTTTAAATTTTAAATATACTAGTTGAAATAATGAAAAGTGGATCTCAAAAAAAAAAAAAAAAAAGTAATGAGAATTGCTTATTCAGGAATGATGATAGATTATCCGGGATTGGATGGAGGGATAACTATCCTATGTGTTATCCTGATTTTCCCGGATAAAGTAGATAATTCGGGATAAAATATCTGTTAAAGTAAACATGGGATAAAATTGTGTTATCCTACCTTATCCCACAAAATAAACAAGACCCAATTAAATAATTAGTACCATAAGGGCATGTTTACTAGAATTTTTGGTATATCACACATGGGCCGTGATAGTGATATCAGGTGGCCCTTTGGGTTAATTGGGACAAACCAATTCATGGTATACCTAAGTTGATTGAGCAATTATCAATTCAACTATGGCTGATTTGTATCACCGAATGAGAGTTATCTCAATCCCACCCCTTGGGCTGGATTATTATTAGCCAAACAATATTTATAATAAAGATTGATATCGGGCCCGAGTATAAAATTGTCTGGATTAATAGAAATAATAAACATGGGACACCACGTGATAATTTAGTACTATCAAGTTTAGGGAGTGTTCGCAAACAATAGTGCTTTTAAACAAGTGATTTTAATTGATTTTGTGAAAAATGTAGAATTTGGAAGAAAAAATGATGCTAAACAAATAAAAAATAAAAAATAAATAAACAATAATTTGGAAGAAAAAATGATTTGAGACCCCTAATATGATATTGCAAACACTCATTTAATTAGAATTGCTTTTCAAAAATGATTATTATGTTGTAATGGTTTGCAAACACCCCCTTATTAAAGGGATGAAAACGTGCCCTAAGAATTCAAATTACTAATTACTAATTACTAAACCCCATAAACGATAAAGTTCGATTCGACAATAGCGGTTTCCAGCCTAAACCCTAAAGAAAACCCCCCGATTCAGGAGTCGGGAATTCTTGAAGTAGCGGATGAAATGAGCGGAACACCTGATTTCTTCTACAGAGAAGCTCAGCGCCTTGGTTATGCTGCTCGCTCTGCTTTCAAGGTCTCTCTCTCTCTCTCTCTCTCTCTCTCTCTCATTTTGCTATACTTATTTGTGGGCATTTAGATTTTTGTCTCATAATCTTTCTTTGTGATTGTAACTGGGAATTGCAGTTGATTCAGATACAGAAGCAACACAAAATCATAACCCCTGGTTCTTCTGTTCTTGATCTTGGTTGTGCCCCTGGTGCTTGGCTTCAGGTATGATTCTTTTCAATGTCAATATTACTCTATAGTGTTTTACTGAGGAGAAAAATTGGAAAAGTACTACTGATTATACCCAGAGAAAAATGTAATATGGTATCACTCATTTGGTGATGCAGGTAGCATGTCAGAACCTGGGTCCATTGGAGAAGGGAGGGTTAGTTGTGGGAATTGATGTTAAAGTAATTTTTAATCTATATTCTCATTTTGTTTGTGTTTTTCTTCAATTTTATTATATACTATATGTATTAATGTTGCTGGTGTCCGGATGTGCTGCAGTGCAGAAGGTGAAGGTTCCATCTATGCACTGTGATTCAAGGGTGAAAACAGTCTGCGGCGATGTCATGAATCTACCAAGAGAGCAAGTTAGATCACTCTCCCCTAAGGTATATAAGATATTATTCGTTATGTTGCTTTAATTTTCAGATTTATGGTGATATGCAATCTTGAAATTTGTTCTTTTTTCTTTTGATATCTCTGGGTTGATTAAACTAGTTTTTGGAGTAATAGACCATCATAGATATGACTTCTCCGAAAAATAGAAGTTATTTTGAATCATGATTGCTATTCATCCTAAGCCATGCTGCCAAATGTGGAGAATGCTGTAGTTCTTTTTAGGTGTTCAGTATTGCAATTATCTACAATGGAAGATATGCATTATTGAAAAGTAGGATTCTTTACTTTATGCAACCGACAACATCGCTACACATTTGCTCTGTTTATTTTTGATGTGGTGTAATATATAGATAACTTTTGACCTTAGAGGTCCTCCTATTATTCCAAAAACAGCTTACATTGTTTTTGTGGATTAAATGTTGAGAGGTTCCTCCTACCACGCTTGTAGATAATAAAAGATAATTCAAAGGCCAATTTTCCCTTATGATTATCATTTGTGTGTGACAAGAGTTCATTGATATCTTTGGTGCAAATTTTGAGTAACCATTGTAACTTTACTCTGTATTCCAGAGTTTTAATTTGATTTATTTCTCATTTATGATACGAATGTCACTTCTTTTCTGCCTTGTTAACATTATAGTTCGTTTGTGGTTACACGCCCATGTGTCCTGAACTTATGCCACCAAATGTTTAAGTTGTCGCAGTTTGTTTAGGCATTGAATACTGTCTCCAACATAAAAACCTATGACCACCCATTTCAACCAATTTCCAACAGTCATAAGCGTGCTTGATTTGCAGCAAAAAGGGTTTTCAGTTATACTCTCAGATATGTGTCCCTCAGTTTCCGGAATCACAAGTAGAGACGCAGCTCTATCTGCTGAACTTGGGATGCGAGCAATTGATTTGGCCGTCGGAAAGGCTGCATCCGCATCACAGGAAGTGCAGTCAGATGACTCCGCTTCTGATATTGACGGCTTGCTAAACCCAGGAGGCCACCTAATTGTGAAGCTTCTAGAAAGTGAAGATAACAAAGGTTGGTGTATGATTCCACAATATTTTACTCTTTCTAGTATATTTTCTTATGATATGTGATCCACTCATTCATCTACAGAAATTAGCCGATTATGCAAACCTCTCTTCAAAAAGGCATCGTGGTTGAGACCTAAAGCGACTAGATCGTGTTCCAGGGAGATATATCTTATATGCCAGGGGTTCCAGTAGGGTGACAGATTTGAAAACAGCCCCACCTGTCCCTCGTTTTAGTGATAAATATCTAATGATTGGCGATGCATCCAGCTGTGTAAGATCTCAGGTTTGCAATATAGCATCAACTACACCACTTCTACGATCGTGTTCTGTTGTTCTGAGAGCTTCCTGGAACGACAAATACTTCTAGGATTTGAAAAATTACTATACGGAAAGGAAACTTCGTTCTTTATGTTTTTTGAGTGGTTGGTTAATCTTTTATCCGTTAATTATTTTTCGTTTTATTTGCTTGCCCAATTATCTTAACTGCTAAACACAGGTCACACACTATACACATTACGTACACTAAACACACTCCACAAACTACACACATATCTCACACCACACATACTACACATATTTCATACACTAAATACATTTCACAAACTACACACTTTTCACATACTAAACTCTTTTCACACACTACACAATACACACATTTCACATGCTAAACACATTTAAAACACTTCACATCTTTCACACATTTCACAAACTACACACATTACACACACTACACATCATACACACACTACACACACTTAACACACTTCACAAATTACAGACACAACACACACATTACACTGTACACTGACTCCACCACTACTGACCCCACACACTTCTCACACTCCACCTACTACACACACTACACACATTTAAAGCACTTACTACACTACACACACACTACACATATTTCTCACACTACACACTTCACACTTCACATATTACACACATTTCACACACCACACATTTTGCACACTAAACACACTACATACATTTCACACACTACACATTTTACACA
Organism: Ajuga chamaepitys; assembly: GCA_958295605.1. Taxonomy (NCBI): domain Eukaryota; kingdom Viridiplantae; phylum Streptophyta; class Magnoliopsida; order Lamiales; family Lamiaceae; genus Ajuga; species Ajuga chamaepitys. The sequence continues at coordinate 42,674,389 of OY282508.1, forward strand.
CTATACACACTACACACACTACACACGCTTCACATACTACACACACTACACACATTTCACACACTACACATATTTCACACACTTCACACATTTCACAAATTACGGACACTTCACACGCTTCACATACTACACACACTACACACATTTCACACATTACACATATTTCACACACTTCACACATTTCACAAATTACGGACACTTCACACGCTTCACAAACTACAGATACTATACACACTTCACAAATTTCACACACTACACACACTACACATATTTATCATACTATACACACACTACACACATCGCATACTTACACGCATTGCACGCATTTCACACACTACGTACACTACAAACACTTCACACACTACTACAGACACTGCACACACTACACACACTACACACACTACACACTACATACTTCACACACTTCAAACACTAAATACTTATCACACACTGCACACACTTCACACAATATATACATTACATACATTTCACATGCTATACACACTAAACACATTTCGCACACTAAACACATTTCGCACACTTAACACATTTCACACTATACATTTAGCACACTACGCAAATTTTACATGCTAAACACACTAAACACATTTCACACACTGCACATACTACACACATTACACACATTTCACATCATAGACACACTACACACACTTAACTCACTTCACAAACTACAGACACTACACACACTACACGCCACTGACTATGCACTCTTTACACATTTAAAACACTTCCCACATTTCACACACTACACATACATTACACACATTTCTCACACTACACACACTTCACACACTACACAAACTACACACACTACACACATTTCACACACTAAACACACCACATATTTTACACAGACCACCCACACTACACACTACTCACATTTCACACACTATAGACACTACACACACTTCACAAACTACAGACACTTAACACACTTCACAAATTTAACAAACTACAGACACTAGATACACTTCACAAATTTCACACACTACATACACTACTGACTACAAACACTACACACTACTGACTACACACACTACACGCACTACATACTTTTCACACACTACATATTTCTCATAGTATACACACACACACTACACACATCAAATACGTACACACATTACACGTATTTTACACACTACACACACTACAGACACTACACATACTTCACACACTTCAAACGCTAAATACACTACAGACACTACGAACACTTCACAACAATACATACATTGCACACACTAAACACGTTTCACACGCTACACGCACTTTAGACATTTCACACACTAAACACGTTACGCACACTAAACACACTACACACAATTCACAAACTTCACACACTACACACACTTCAGAAACTTCACACACTAAACACATTTCACACACTACACACACTAAACACATTTCACACAGTAAACACGTTTCACTCACTACACATACAAAACACATACCACACTTACACACACTAAACACATTTCAAACACTACACATTTTCCACATTTCATACACTACACATATTTCACACACTATACTTGCTGTACACGCTTCACGAACTACACGAACTACACACATTTCACCCACTAAAAATATTTCTCATATTATACACACACTACACATATCACATACTGTATACACATTACACACTGTGACACTCACACACAACAAACATTTCACACACTACATAAACTATAAACACTACACTACACGCATTTCACGTAATTCACACTTCATACACTAAATACTTTTCACACATTACACATACTGCACACATTTCACACACTATTCACACTTTACACACTACATACACTACACACATTTCACACATTACACATTTCACACACTACACACTTCACATCTCACACACTATTCACACTTAGGCATGTCAAAATCGATCCGCCCCGCCCCGATCCGCTCCGATCCGAGGTCCTTGGGGCACGCCCTGCCCCGCCCCGATGAAGAACGGGGCAGCGGGTCATGACCCCTGACCTGCCCCGCCCCGCTCCCTCCCTTATATATATATTTTATTTTAATTTTAAATATATATTATGTAATATTATATAGATATATATATATATACACACACATAAATATTAAATATGTGTATATTTGTATTTATAATATCAAATTTTAATATATGATATGTTATATATATGTCATCCTAATACATTAAATTATGATTAGAATAAATTTAAATAATCAAATTTTATTTTCTAATAATTAATTTTACAAAATATAAAAAATGTTAAAACAAAACTAATGTAAACCTAAAAATTAAAACCCTATTAATTTCAATTATAAAAAAAAACAAGGTTTTTAATTAAAAAAAATAGTTTTTATTTTTAAAGAAAAAAAAAAGAAGATAAAGGCGGGTCGGGGCGGGGCGGGGCAGATCCGCCCCGTGCGGGGCAGATCATGGGGCAAATATTTTTGCCCCGTGGCGAGGCGGGGCAGGGCGGGGCGGGGGCTGGGTAGGTCAAAAAATCCAAAAATCCGCCCCGCCTCGCCCCGTTGACTTGCCTATTCACACTACACACATCTTACACACTACACACACTTTGCACATTTCACACACTAAACATATTTCACAATCTACATACACTATACACACTACACACATTTCACACATTACACACACTACACACATTTCACAGACTACAGACACTACACACACTTCATAAATTTCACACCCTACATATACTACTAATTAGACACACTACACAACACTTCACACACTTCATACACTACACGTACTACATACATTTCACACTGTACACATTTCTCATACTATACACACACTACACACATCACATACTATTTCTCACATTATACACATTTCACACACTAAGCACACTTCACACACTTCACACACTATAAATACTTCTCGCACTACAAACACTACACACATTGCACACTACAGACACTACACCCACTTCACACACTAAATACATTTCACTTACTACACACACTGAATACAATATACATACTATACACACACACTAAATACATTTCACACACTTCACACACTATATATATTTCACACACTACACACACTTCACATATTACACACTACAGACACTACACACACCACACACTACATATTTCACACTGCACACACTGCACACACTGCACACACTTCACACACTACACACACTTCACACACTACACAGATTTTGCACACTACATACCCTACACACACTACAACACTTCATACACTATACACACACATATTTCACACGCACTACACACATTTCACATACTACGCACATTTCACAAACTACATATACCACACACGTTTCACACAGTACATACACTACACATTTTTCACACTACGCACATTTCGCACATTTCAAAAACTACACATACCACATAGTTAAATCACTTTATTCAATTGCAAGCTTATAAACTCTTTTATCCAAACACTATAGATTTCACACACTACAAACACTACATAGCTAAATCACTATATTCGATTATAAGTTTATAAGCTCTTTTATCCAAACATGATATTAACTTATAAGCTTTTAAAAAATTATATCTTATAAGCTCTTTGAATAACCTATAAGATGTTAGAAATAAGTTTAGTCAAACACCCTTTTAATATTAAAACTTTAAAGTGTAGCACGTAACGGGGTTACTTTTCCCTTATCTAGATGTGTGCAAACGGTTTGGGAAACCGGTCGGGTTTGAACTGATAGTCAATGGTTTCTAAATGATGACCCGATTTCCATACCGAATTATAACCGGCAGAGATACAGAGCCGTTAGAGGTGAATCGGCGGTTCAAAATTGAAACAACCAGTTTAGGCGCCAAATTTATGTTTAGGTGCCAATTTTTTATTTTTATTTTTGATTTTTTTGACAGCTAGGACCATTTGATCATTAGAAATCAACGACTATGATCTACTCTCCCTTGTAAACCGGCATGTTTGGGAGATCATTTTCAATTTTTTCCTACTTCAAAAAACTTATAAATACCTTGAATTTTCATCCAATCTTACATCTTAGGGCATCACCAATGCATACATAATTTGTACCTGCCACATCACTACCACATCAAAAGTTAATACCCACTACATTTGAATCTATTCACATGCAAACCACCCATATTATTTTCACATCTACAATTTATTAAAATCTTATTTACAATTTTCACATATACAATTAATTTAATTAATATTCATAACGTTTTTATTAAAATATAATTTTTTTCTTTTTAAAAAATGTAATTAATTTTATTTTTAAATTTTGTAACAATAATAAAAAAAAATTAGTCGTTTTTTTACATATTATTATTAAAAATGATGAAATTTAAAAAAATTGTAGAAGCTGATAAAAAAAGTTTAGTTGCCATGTACTTACATTTTTTTTTTTTTTTTTTTTTTTTTTTTTTTTTTTTTTGTAATCATCTTTCAACGACACTAAACAGTAAAATTTTCCGTTGGCAAGAGTATGTAAAAAATGGTCGTTGGTATCTATTGGCCAAAAAAGCAATTGAATTCATCTCGTGCCCACGTGCCCGTGGGGACCACACACCTCATCCTTGTGTTTTTCGGCGTACCTGCGCTCCACGCCCCTGTTCCTCCCACTCTCGGCCCCTTATTTTCAGCAGGTAGCATTATTTGTACCCCCTCTTTCTCTCTTCAAATTGTATCTGATTCTTCCAATGCAATTGTACCAAGTTTTTTGGTTTAAATCTTTGAATTATACCTGCATTGTTGATGCTCTTACTCATGATCTTTCTCAATTTAGAAGTTCAATTAGTAGCATTTAGCGAATTAGTTGTACCAAATTTAGATGTTCAATCCCTCTCAATAATATAGCCTTGATTTTTATTTTTATAAAAAAATGACAAGTCGAAGGGGTGCATCTTCAAGCTTTTCATCTCGTCCTCACGACGACAAAGTGAAGGGTCGGATGACCGATTCTTCTTCATCACTACCATCACTTCTTCCTCCGGCCTACTTCAACCCCCAATGATGTGGATGATATCGACTTGGACAACTTTCTGATCGATTTGAATGTTGAAGACATTGCAGCTTGTTTAGGTAATTTTTTGTTATTATATGTTTTATATTTTCGATATTTCAATTAGACAATTTCTCAATTTTGGTAAACTTTAAGATTTTCCTAATTAGATTACCTCCAATCTTTCATTAGATAAGACTCTTCAGAAATGGGTCTATTTTTATAGCCTGTCTCTGTAAATGTAAATCGAAAGTTGAATTCATTTTCCTTTCCACTTCTCGACAAATATAATTTGTTTTGTTATTCTAAGCGGTTATTCCATTTTAGGTAATGAAGAACTTGTTATTCTTAATTCTTAGTGTGTACTTGTTGATCAAGGAAGTCGAATCGGGCCAAATGAAAGATTTGTGGATCCGAGAAGCCGAATAAGGTCAAATGGAACACTTGTTGGTTCGGAAAACCGAATTCGGTCACATATTTCGTGTTTGTTGATTCGAAAGGCCGAACCGGGTCACATAGTGTACTTAGTGACTTGATTAGCTGAACGAATGAAATAGTGTGTACTAGTTGATCCGAGAAGTCGAATCGGGTCAAATGGAACACATCTTGATCCGCGAAGCCGATTCAGGTCAAATAGAAGCTTTGTTGATCTGAGAAGTCAAATCGGGTCACATAGTGCGTACTCAGTGACCCGATTAGCCGAAAATATAAAATAGTGGGTATCTTGTTGATCCAGGAAGCAGAACTGGGTCACATCGTGCGTACTTAGTGACTTGATAAGCCGAACGGATCAAATATTGTGTACTTGTTGATCCGGGAGGCCGAATCAGGTCAAATGAAAGACTTGTTGATTCGAGAAGCCGAACCGGGTCACATAGTGCGTTCTAAGTGACTTGATAAGCCGAATGGATCAAATAGTTTGTATTTGTTGATCAAGAAAGCCAAATCGGGTCAAATGAAAGACTTGTGGATCCAAGAAGCCGAATAAGGTCAAATGGAAGACTTGTTGGTTCGGGAAACTGAATTCGGTCACATATTTTGTGCTTGTTGATCCGAAAGGCCGAACCGGGTCACATAGTGCGTACTTGTTTACTTGACTAACCGAACGAATAATATAGTGTGTACTAGTTGATCCGGAAGCCGAATCGGGTCAAATAGTGCGTACTTGTTTACTTGACTAACCGAACGAATAATATAGTGTGTACTAGTTGATCCGGAAGCCGAATCGGGTCAAATGGAACACATCTTGATCCGCGAAGCCGATTCAGGTCAAGGAACCCCCTTTGTATTTTATTCTTCACGTCCAGAATTACGCCCCAGATCATTAGATAGGAATCCAAAGATAAAGAGCGAAACAAAAAATATTACTACGGTATAGACGAAGAGATTCAGAGTAAACATTACACAATCTCCAAGATGATTTTTTTGGATAAAAAAAGAGAATAGATCTTCCATTTTTCTACCACATATGTCTGTGAAGATGCGGACTACCTGCACCTGGACAGAAAGACCCTATGAAGCTTGACTGTTCCCTGGGATTTGGTTTGGGCCTTTCCTGCGCAGCTTAGGTAGAAGGCAAAGAAGGCCCCCTTCCGGGTGTGGGGGTGGGGGGGGCGAGCCATCACTGAGATACCACTCTAGAAGAACTAGAATTCTAACCTTGGAGGGACTTGGCCCAATCTCAGACTCATTCTCGGGATGGATTTCTCTGCCGCCCGCTAAGATCTATGACCCCCGAGGTTCCCCATTTCTCCGCTAAGCTAATAGGCCATGAACTAGATCCGAATCATTCTCAACGAGTCCATAAGAAGTGATCCCATTTTTTTCACCGGGTCCGGGTAGAGACCAAAGATCTTGAGCGACCGATCCGGCAGAACAACTCAAAAGATAAAGAAGTATCGTTAATTTCTTCATGCTCGTTCCAAGTTCAAAGTACCATTTGTACAAATAAGAATCCCCCTAGCGCCAAATGTTAGGGAGTTCCTCTATTCAATCCTTTTCCTTCTTCTTGTTGCTGGATATCTCGTTCGTACACATCTTCTCTTTGTTTCACGCGCAGTTGGGCCATCCTAGACTTGAACCAGAGACCTCACCCGTGAAGTAAATCATTACACCTATGGTCCAACCAATTGGGAGAGAATCAATAGATTCCTTTCCGGGAGCAATTCATCCTTCCCGAACGCAACATACAACTCTCCGCTGTACTGCGCTCTCCAAGTGTGCTTGTTCCCCCCTTCTTCCTTACCCCGGCAAGTCTTTGTGAAATAACTCCGATGAGAAGAAAAATGAGAAGACAAAAGAAGGCGTTAAGAGACCCTCCTGTCCAGGGTAGAGTAGGTCGAGGGTCGACATAAGATTTCGCCAGAAGTCTGCTACGAGGCAAGGCTTTCTGGCTTACTTAACTCAGTGGTTAGAGTACTGCTTTCATACGGCGGGAGTCATTGGTTCAAATCCAATAGTAGGTAGAACTTATTAGATACCGGAGTCAAATAAGTGTTTTGTCCCACCCTCTTTTATTTTTATTTATTTCTATTTGATTTTTGAATTGCGTTGTATCAAATATCAAAATTGGCTTCTGCTTGATTGGATTCTGATGACTGGATGCATATTATTAATAGTCAAGCTGGCCTGCACATCACGGGAAGCCATATCCATATTAAGTAAGGCTAAGCGGCATAGCGCCCATACCGATCAGAGATCATTTACTGGATAGACAGAAGGAAAGCCAACTACTCGTCTACAAAGGACTTAGTCTCTGATTCTAGCTTTCAAGGGGGATAGGGGAGGCTATAAAGCGAGGAGTTAAGAGTTAGAGGCTTGACTATATTAATTATAGAAAGGCTGGTTCAAGTGGCGAAATCTCATAATAGAACAAATGAAAAAAAAATTTAGAAGCTTGAGGCCTCGGGCTAGGCCCCAAAAAGTCGTCTCATGCAGGCACGCGGTCAGAGCCCTGGCTCCTCCCACTGCTTGGGAGCTTACGGTCTCATGTTCTATTTCACTCCCCGATGGTGGTTCTTTTCACCCTTCCCTCACGGTACTACTTCGCTATCGGTCACCCAGGAGTATTTAGCCTTGCAAGGTGGTACTTGTGGTATTGAAATAGAATTTCGTAAATAAAAAAATTAATATAAAATTTCTTTTAAAGAAATTACAGTAGAGGGGCGGATGTAGCCAAGTGAATCAAGGCAGTGGATTGTGAATCCACCATGCGCGGGTTCAATTCCCGTCGTTCGCCTGCAATAAAAAATCATTTTTTTTTTAATAAATGATTGGCTACAAAAGGATTTTTTTTAGTGAACGTATCACAGCTTACTCCTATTTTTTTTGTAAAGACGAAGAAAGAAATTCTATTTTCTTGCCTATTTACTACGACGACGAACAATCAAATTATCACTATATTTATTCCTTTTTCTACTTCTTCTTCCAAGTGCAGGAACCCCAAGGGGTTGTGGGTTTTTTTCTACCAATTGGGGGCTCGCCCTTCACCACCGCAATGGGGATGGTCTACAGGGTTCATAACTACTCCTCTTATTAAAGGACGCTTACCTCGCCAATGCTTGGATCCGGCTCTACCCAAACTTTTCTGGTTCGCCCCAACATTCCCCACTTGTCCGACTATTGCTGAGCAGTTTTTGGATATCAAACGGACCTCTCCAGAAGGTAATTTTAATGTGGCCGATTTCCCCTCTTTTTGCAATCAGTTTCGCTACAACACCCTCCGCTCTAACTAATTGTCCACCCTGTCCAAGTGTGATTTCTATGTTATGTATGGCCGTGCCTAAGGGCACATCGGTTGAAGTAAATTCCTCTTTTTGATCAATCAAAACCCCTTCCCAAACTGTACAAGCTTCTTCTAAAGCATACGGCTTTCTGGATGTAGATGATATCTATACAGATGGATCCACTATATATGGTACAATGAAGTACCACACGGGTGGATATCTATATGAATCCAAATCTGCCGAATCACTCATGGTCAGATCTTTTACATCCTAGGTCTTCCCGTTCCGTCAGCTGGCTTATGTTCTTCATGTAGCATTCACTAGTTGGGATGGCGAAATGAACCGGAAATCAATTCATTTATTCGGAGAAGTGACGAACAAGCGCTACTACTGAAATAGAGATTACAAGAGTAAATATTCGCCGCGAGAACTTTCTTTTTTTTTTTTTTTTTTGAATCGGTAAACTTGAATAAAAGAAAATAAAGATTTTTTTATAAAAAAAATTATATTATAAAAATGTTCTAATATCTAATCAAATTAATTGAAATTCGATTTTGAATCCTTTTTTTTTTATTCGCGAGGAGCCGGATGAGAAGAAAATCTCACGTCCGATTCTGTAGTAGAGATGGAATTCCAAAGCAACCATCAACTATAATCCCAAAAGAACTAGATTTCGTAAACAACATAGAGGAAGAATGAAGGGAATATCTTATCGAGGTAATCATATTTGTTTTGGTATATATGCTCTTCAGGCACTTGAACCTGCTTGGAGCACATCTAGACAAATCGAAGCAGGTCGATGGGCAATGACACGAAATGCGCGCCTGGGTGGAAAATAGTATATTTCCAAAAAAACCAGTTACAGTAAGACCCGCCGAAACACGTATGGGTTCGGGGAAAGGGTCCCCTAAATATTGGGTAGCTGCTGTTAAACCGGGTCAAATGCTATATGAAATGGGTGGAGTAACCGAAAATATAGCTAGAAGGGCTATTTTAATAGCAGCATCCAAAATGCCTATACAAACTCAATTTATTATTTCGGGATAAAAACGTAGAACCAACAGAAAGGAGTCTTGGGGATGAAACTAAGCCATAGGTTTCTTTTTTTTTTTTTTTTTGACAAACATTATTTCTTTTATTTTCTTCATCCTTTGCATTGGAAGAATAGACTCAAAAATTCATATGATTCAACCTCAGACCTATTTAAATGTAGCGGATAACAACGGGGCTCGAAAATTGATGTGTATTTGAATTATAGGGGCTAGTAATCGTCAATATGCTCATATTGGTGACGTTATTGTTGCGGTAATCAAAGAAGCAGTACCAAATATGTCCCAAGAAAAATCAGAAGTAGTCAGAGCTGTAATTGTTCGTACCTGTAAAGAACTTAAACGTGAGAGCGGTATGATAATACGATATGATGACAATGCTGCAATTGTGATTGATCAAGAAGGAAATCCAAAAGGTACTCGCATTTTTGGGCAATCCCCTGCGAATTGAGACAATTAAATTTTACTAAAATAGTTTCATTAGCCCTCGAGGTATTATAAAATGAGATCCTAATATCTTTAGGGTATTTGAAAGGAAATAGATTAAGAACTAGATTAATTCATAGATTGTGTCTCACACATATACCTTGAAAAATTCATATTCATATAAAAAAAAAAAAAAACATGTTAATTATATCCAATTTTGAGGCACCAAAAATTTTAGTTCATCATGGGTAGAGACACTATTGCCGAGATAATAACCTCTATACGAAATGCTGTTATGGATCGAAAAAGAGTTGTTCACGTAGCATCTACTAATATTACCGAAAATATTGTTAAAATACTTTTCTGAGAAGGTTTTATCAAAAACATCAGAAAACATCGAGAGAAAAAAAATTGGTTTTAACCCTGCGGCATAGAAGGAATACGAAAAGACCTTATAGCAATTTTTTTAAATTTAAAACGGATCAGTCGACCCGGTTTAAGAATCTATTCTAACTCCCAATGAATTCCTAGAATTTTAGGTCGGTGTATCAATACCGATTCGATCTGAGCTCTCTTATTGAATTGCTTATTCCTTATTCAATGAGGATTCTCAATATTATGCCTTGAAGAGGACTCGAACCTCCACGCTCTTTAGCACGAGATTTTGAGTCTCGCGTGTCTACCATTTTACCACCAAGGCATCTTGAAAGTGCATCCTATTCCATGAATATGATATCTATCTAGTGTGATGTATGGAATATATGACAAAGGTGGAGTATTTCTATTGATCGGTCATATAGGCCCGAGTTGGACATCTAATTGCTTCAATTTGAATTATCCGGAGAATGCCTTATGTATACATAAAAAAGATGGCCAATCAAACCTATTTTATTTCTCGATTCAATAGAAGCTCAAAGAGGTGAATAGGGTCCCAATTTCACCGTCGAGAAACGAAAGAAGACTTCCATCTCCAAGTTTCACTCAGCCGTAGCTCCCTTCTTTTTGTTTTGGGTGTGAAGCAGTGGCAAACCTAAATACCCAACAAGCATTAGCTCTCCCTGTAAAGGAGGTGATCCAGCCACACCTTCCAGTACGACGACCTTGTTACGACTTCAATCCAGTCACTAGCCCTGCCTTCGGCACCCCCTCCTTGCGTCAATGGGATCTTTTATCCTGGTTGGAGGAGAAATTACCAAACATCTAGCATTCCCTCACGCTTGGCGCCAATGAGGTTTTTTTATTTGAGAAAAATAGAAAACTATGCCTTGGTTTCGAGAGCATCCCTCTCCCCGTCCCTTACTTGTTCTTTTGAAAGCCGTCATCCTGGATTTTCTTTTCGTATGCCGGGGAAAGTACCTCACCTTTATACATACATGAATTTGGATTCAAATTTCCTACTCGGGTCTCTATAAAACTGAATGAAAATCCCGGGTGGAAGCACATCACAAAAGGGGAGAGAAAAAGAAAAAGGGGGGAAAAAGTCTAGTGCTAGTTCTTACTGACACTTCTTTATCTAACTTTCATTTTTGAGTGCTTTCTTTGTTCTCTTATTTATTTGGATTGAATGAAAGAAAGAAAAAACTTCCCTTTCTTTCTCTTCTTTTTTTCCCTTCGACGAATTTCGGCTACCGCCAAGAATTCCTGACTATTGCATGGGAGCGGGTTCATCTTCGAAGTATTTTTCCCTTCCAATATTTTTCTATTGGAGCTTCCCTCATTCCTTTAATTGAACATAATGATGCAAATAGGGCTTTAATGAGTTCTAATATGCAACGTTAGGCAGTTCCGCTTTCTAGGTTCGAAAAATGCATCGTTGGAACTGGGTTGGAAGGCCAAGCAGCTCTAGATTTAGGGGCTCTTGCTATAGCCTAACGTGGGGGAAAGATCATTTATATAGATACTGATAAGATCCTTTTTTCGAGGAATGGAGATACTCTAAACATTTCATTAGTTATGTATCAACGTTCCAACAAAAATACTTGTATGCATAAAAAACCCCAGGTTCAGCAGGGTAAATACATTAAAAAGGGACAAATTTTAGCAGATGGTGCTGCTACGGTTATAACATTTTCTCCTCTTAAGATCTTTCTGGAGAACTTTTCCACGCCAGAGCTGCTTTCTTAAGCATAAACCCGACCTTTCCCGCAATGGGCAATCTTCTATGCAAGAAAGAGACGAGAACCTGTTCTAAGATCTCCCCCCTATCAATCAAGGGAACCACCGGCGTAAAGCCACTTGGAAGCTTTAACCAATGATGGATCGAGCTAGGCTGAGGTACTCGCTTGCGGACTTGTTGCACTTCAACGAG
>OY282508.1:42691878-42795799 GCA_958295605.1 Ajuga chamaepitys
TCTTAATAAACTAAAAAAATTGTTAATTATTTTTTAACACCCTTTACCCCATACAGATATGGAATAGAAAGAGGTATTTTTGTTGCTGTTGTAATTTTGAAAATGAACATTTAAATGTCCCTCAAAAGTAAGTAAATAGATACGAAACATATAAAATGCAGTTAATCCTGCTGACCGGGTCGAATACTATATGAAATGGGTGGAGTAACCGAAAATATAGCTAGAAGGGCTATTTTAATAACAACATCCAAAATGCCTATACGAACTCAATTTATTATTTCGGAATATAAACGTAGAACCAGCATAAAGGAGTCTTGGGGATGAAACAAAGCAGTATTTCTTTTGACAAATAGTATTTCTTTTATTTTAATAGCAGCATAAAAAATGCCTATACGAACTGAATTTTTTTTTTGACAAACAGTATTATCTTTATTTTCTCCATCCTTTGCATTGGAAGAATAGACTCAAAAATTCATATGATTCAACCTCAGACCTATTTAAATGTAGCGGATAACAGCGGGGCTCGAAAATTGATGTGCATTCGAATTATAGGGGCTAGTAATCGTCAATATGCTCATATTGGTGACGTTATTGTTGCGGTGATCAAAGAAGCAGTATCGTTTTACCAACCCCAGCTCCCCCAAATAGTCCGATTTTCCCCCATGGCGGTAAGGTGCTAAAAGATCTACTACTTTAATTCCTGTTTCAAAAATAGATAATTTTGTATCTAACTGTATAAAGGCAGGCACAGATTGATGAATAGGAAATGTTGTACGAGTATCTACAGGACCTAAATTATCAACGGGCTCTCCAAGCACGTTGAAAATTCGTCCCAAAGTCGCCCCACCGACCGGAACACTTAGAGGAGCTCCCGTATCGATCACTTCAATTCCTCTCGTTAGACCATCCGAAAAGGAATCTATTGATTCTCTCCCAATTGGTTGGACCGTATATGCGATGATTTACTTCATGGGCGAGGTCTCTGGTTCAAGTCCAGAATGGCCCTAACCAAGTACGCACTATGTGACCCGGTTCGATTTCTCGAATCAACAAGCACAAAATATGTGACCCAATTCGACTTCTCGGATCAACAAGGTTTCCATTTGACCTGATTCTTCTTCTCGGATCGTGCTTACTTAGTGACTTGATAAGCCGAACGAATGAAATATTGTGTACTTGTTGATCCGGGAGGCCGAATCAGGTCAAATGAAAGACTTGTTGATCTGAGAAGCCGAACCGGGTCACATGGTGCGTACTTATTGACTTGATAAGCCGAACAGATCAAAGAAAGTATCATTTGAATAAGATAAAGTAAAAAACTTCGGAAATAAATAGACTCGGTTCTCTTATCACGATGAATTATATTTCTTCCATACACTGTTGTCAATATAAATGTTGAGTAAAGAATACATTGCAAAAAAGAAATTACATTGTTAAATTCAAATTCTTTGAATTTAACAATGCAATACAATAATATTCAAAATTATCTTGGATTAACACTACATATCTAATCTACATAGATAGAAAAAGTATAAATGGAAAAAAAAATGAAAAAAAATCGGATTTTTTTAGTCCATAATGTATTTCATCAATCTAAGTGGAATAAGCAAAACAGATAAGGTGAAAGATTCGCCCCCGAGTCCACGTCGAGGGTTTCAACAGTGGAGCACATGCGAGAGAGCCTGGGGGCCTTAAAAAAGGTTCGACCCTAAGAATCAAGAAAAGGAATGGAGAGTCAAATGTTCCCAACGGATCCAACACCAAGACGGCTTCCTGCTTAAGCAGGCTCGAGGACCCCTGGTTCTGGAAGGCACATGAGTCCGAACGCTATGTTGAATGTGCGACTGACACTACGTAGGTACCTGTGTAGGTGACGCGTCAGTCGGTCCTAGAAACGGCGGCAGCAGCGCGAGGAGTTAACGACCGGATGTGCTGCAACCTAGGGATCACCAGGCAGCTCTTTTGCTCTATAGGGATCTGGGGGGCATAGCACAATTCTTCTTAGAGGAGGGTTGTTTGCCCTGCGGGAATGATTTGAAAGATCTAAAACCTAAAATAGTGGTATTTGCTAGCAATAACATAATGGAGGCAGTCAATCAATATAGGTTGATCCGAAATCTTATTCAAATCCAATATAGTACCTATGGATACATAAGAAATGTATTGAATTGATTCTTTTTAATGAATCGATCCGATCACAACTTCGAATATCGATCCTCTTATCTTGATTTGTCGAATCGAGAGATCCATGAATCGGGATCCTGATGCATATAGATACAAATGGTTCAATGGGAGCAAGAATTTCCAGGAACATTTGGAACATTTCGTTTCAAAGCAGAAGCGCCATTTTTAAATAGTGTTCGATCGATTACATATTAATCAATATTTGATTGATTGGTTTGAGGTTATCGAAAAAAAAAAGATTTGTCTAAGCCACTTCGTTTTTGTTTTTGTCCAAGTTGCTTTTCTTTTTGTCGAACTCACTTCCTTTTTTCTGTGTGAGTTTCGGAAATATCCCCATTCGTAGGTCCGAGATCTACATCTATGAATTGAAAGGTCTGAATGATCAACTCTGCAATCAGTTGTTAGAATCAATAGGTCTTAAAATTGTTCATTTGAAAAAATGGAAACCTTTCTTATTGGATGATCATGATACTTCCCGAAAATCGAAATTCTTGATCAATGGAGGAACGCCCTTTTTGTTCAATAAGATACCAATGTGGATGATTGACTCATTCCATACTAGAAATAATTGCAGGAAATCCTTTGATAACGCGGATTCCTATTTCTCAATGATATTCCCCAATCAAGACAATTGGCTGAATCCCGTGAAACCATTTCTTAGAAGTTCATTGATGATCTTCTTTTTATAAAGCAAATCAACTTCGATTCTTAAATAATCCACATCACTTCTGCTTCTACTGCAATAATTATGATTTTAAGTATGGACAATTCCTCAATATCTTGTTCATTCGCAACAAAATATTTTATTGGTGCGTCGGTAAAAAAAAAAAACATGCTTTAGAGGGGAGAGATACTATTTCACCAATCGAGTCACAGGTATCTAACATATTCATACCTAACGATTTTCCACAAAGTGGTGACAAAACGTATAAGTTGTACAAATCTTTCCATTTTCCAAGTCGATACGATCCATTCGTTCGTAGAACTATTTACTAGATCGCAGACATGTTTGGAACACCTCTAACAGAGGGACAAATAGTCAATTTTGAAAGAACTTACTCTTTCAGATATGAATCTATCTGATTCTGAAGGGAAGAACTTGCATTAGTCTCTCAATTCAAACATAGGTTTGATTCACACCCCATGTTAGTAAGGGTCGGAGAAGGGCAAGCACCCATTCTTAAAACCAGCGTTCTTAAGACCAAAGAGCCGGGCGAAGGTGGGGGGCTCCCCGTTCGTGGTTCTCCTGCAGCTGGAACCTCCGGAACCACAAGAATCCTTAGTTAGAATGGGATTCCAACTCAGCACCTCTCTTCTCTCAAGGAAAACCCCACTCTCGGGATATGGATAAGCGTCTCTTTCGTCTTGTCTTTAGCTTGGATCGGCCCCACCATCTTCAAATCCAACCCCTACTAGCGTCAGTTCAAACCAAGTCCTCAACGTTTGGCCAGAAAAAAAATGAATGAGTTTTTCCTTTTTTGTTCTATCAACGGCTAGAAGGAAAAAACAATCAAAGTTTTCTTATTTCTTTTCCTTGTCTAGACTATCAAAATCCAAAAGGGCTCCTGTTATGTTGTTTTGAAGGAGGCACTAATCCTTTCAATCTGGTACCGACGAGTATAATACCTCCCAAAACAACGTTCTCTTTCAGGCCTTTCAACCAATCGATTCGACCCTGGAGAGCTGCTTTTGCTAAAACTCGAGAAGTTTCTTGAAAACTCGCCTCAGATATGAAACTTTGAGTATTAAGATATGCTCTTGTTATTCCCAATAAGAGGGCTCGGTAACAAACCGCTTCTTCCAACGCACGGAACAGACATAGCTATTACCTTGACACCAAAGAAGAGTTCGACCCAATGCTTTAGTTCTGTCCTAGTTGATCCTGATGCGACATTAGAAGTATATTGATTTTTCCCCAATAATCGAATACTTTTGTCTGTAAATACTGCATGTTTGATTCTATCCATAAATCAATTTTCTTCCCTATGAGTTCTAGTCTCAATAAGAATGCTATTTCTTACTGTTCATATACTATGATATGAATATACCAGACCAATTCGTTATGTATGGATGATGAGATTCCATTGATACAGAGCCAATTCCAATAGACTTATTGGAGGGTTCCATTGGCGTGTATCCAGTAGGAATTGAACCTACGAATTCGCCAATTATGAGTTGGGCGCTTTAACCATTCAGCCATGGATGCTTAGGGGGGGATCCTCGTACATGGTGAATAACCAAATTCCAATTGAAATGAAATCATTAGGATAAATCAATTCAATTTAGGAGGAATCTATGAGTGGACATCAATTCCAATCCTGGATTTTCGAATTGAGAATGCTATTGAGAGAGATCAAGAACTCTCACTATCTCTTAGAGTCATGGACCCAATTCAATTCAGTGGGTCTTTCATTCACATTTTTTTCCACCCAGAACGTTTTCTAAAACTCTTTGACCCATAAATTTTGAGTATCCGATCGGTTATCCAATAAAAACCTAAAATTCCTAATAATAAACCAAAATCCCCTACACGATTGGTCAAAAAGGCCTTTTGACAAGCACTTGCCGCAGGAGGTCGTGTGAACCAAAACCCTATTAATAGATAGGAACACATGGGTCTATTAGGTGAAGGTACGGAAAGAGAGGGATTCGAACCCTCGGTAAACAAAATCCTACATAGAAGTTCCAATGCTACGCCTTGAACCACTCGGCCATCTCTCCTACATAATGATTATGAACCAAAAACCGAGTGAATAGTGAGTACTTCATATTCTGTTCTAGATTATTGTGAAATCTTCGATTTTTTTCTTCTTCCTCTATCCCTATTTCATAGGTACCGAATCAATAGAGAACCTTTTCTTCTGTATAAATCGATCTTATTCCATTCCAATTCCTTCCCGATACCTCCCAAGGAAAAGTAAGGAACCATGGCATATATGTTTGGAATTTGTGCTACAGCTCTTCCTATCTGATAGAAAAGGATCCCATGATCCTGAATCGATCTTACCTGGGATTGCAAATCCCAAGTTTGTTTATGAAGAGCGGATCTAATTGTATTAGTGTCTATAATTGATTTCTTCTATGTAATTGGTACACGTGGTAGTGCACACACTTTTAGGTCAATTTAAGTGTCTTTTTACGGACTTTTGTGTGCATATTCACGTGTGTTTTGTGCGTTTATTTCTCATTGGGCAATTTGACGTGTTTGTACTATTTCTGTGTTAAGACAGGTGAAAAGGATCGAGAAAAAGAAAGTCAAACGATCACAAGTTGGTGGATCGATCGAGACAGGATGGAAATCTCGGCCGAGATGAATCTCCAGGGCAAACATGAAGAATTTACAGGACTGAAAATCTCGGCCGAGACAAGAAATGCATCTCAGCCGAGATGAGCCTCCAGAGATTTCAGGATTTCCAAAGGACCAAGATCTCGGCCGAGATGTAATGCAATCTCGGCTGAGATGAGTCAAGCCCTAGCCAGCCCAATTTCCCTTTTTTCACGTCTCGACCGAGATGCAAGTTGAATCTCGGCCGAGATCAGCCTTCGGACCAACTTTCTTTCACGTCTTGGCCGAGACACACGTGCATCTCGGCCGAGATTCCTTACCCTATTTTAAAATCCTGAATGCGATTTTGCCTATTTTTTACTAGCACTTTCTCCCCTTATATATATCATCCCATTCGATTTTGAACTAACCTAGAACCCATCCCCCACACATATTCAACCACTATTCTCCTTTGGAAGCAAGGGAATGGAAGGGGGTTGTAGATCTTGATCTTCAACCCTAACCTTTGGTTCTTTCTATCTTATTTTCATATTTTCTTTAATTTTCTGTTATTTTATCTTTGTAATAGTTGTAATGGGTGGCTAGCACCCTAGAATTCACTCTTGATCATTAGTTGAACCTTGAGTTTAAGACATTTATGTGATTATTGTGGTTAATATTACCGATTGGATTATGCTTTGTGAATGTTCTATGTTATTTGGGATTGTTGATTCACACTTATGAATTGAATTGTGGTTTGATCACCCATTTGGATATTTGTTTGTGTGTTGCTAGAATAGGAAATTACTATCCGTAATTGTAGGATTTCCGATTCCCGTGTAGCAAACAATAGATTTATTTTATTGGGGATAACATAGAGTTCAACCACTAGAACCGAACTTACGAGTTTTATGCCGAATCTACTCTGTTATCTTAAATCTTAATGCACTCGACTATTGATTCTTAAAGAGCTTGTTTTAGGATTTGATAAGTTGAGTAGGATTAATTGAAGAACTTATTTTGATTAATCATACTTAAGAGACAACAAGATTGGTAGAGCTTGTAATCAATCTTGGAGTAGGAGTTCTAAGGCTAACTAATTAGGTATTAACAATAGTTGCATAAATTGTCCAAGACCAAAGTGAAACATGATCAAGGGTGAATCGTTTTATTATTTGAAAACAAAAAACCGAAAAAGATCTCTTCTATTGTCTTTGATTATTTGTTTCTTTGAATTCGAATGTTAAATGTCTTTAATTTTGTTTAGTTGCCTTTATTTGTTACTAGTAGATTGTTAGTCCATTATCAAGTTCCCACAACCTTTATTGCTTTCTTAAGTATTTATTTCTCGCATATTTAATTATAAATTGCTTGGCATCGGAATCAAAACTGTTCGGCCGTTCCCTGTGGGATCGACCCTTATTTACCATTCTACTAGTTGGAATAGTTGGATAAGGATAAGTATATTTCTATACTAATTAATTTGGTAGCGACACACGACGATCGCGTACCAGTAATACTAATTGATAGGGCCTCATTGGTAAGTGCTACAAGATATGACCTGGACCAATAGGGAAATCCCAATTCATTGGGCCTTTTGATACAATCAAATAGAAAGCCCCAACGGCACCATATTCTAGGAGCCCAAACTATGTGATTGAATAAATCCTCCTCTATTTTTTGCGGGTCAAGGGCTCCTTCCCCCACCCCTTCTTCAAACTCCGATTCGTATTTTTCATAGAGAAATCTCTTATCAAAGATAGAACAAGATCCATTTTACATCATATCTAAGGGATGGGGGAAGGAGCAATGTAACTCGATCGTTATCAAATGGACTACAATTTTTTTCTGTCCTTGAAGATCCCACCAGAGCGCCTTCTACTTCTAATAGGCAAAGAACTAGATCCGAATCATTCTCAACGAGTCCATAAGAAGTGATCCCATTTTTTTCATCGGGTCTGGGTAGACCGTGCTCACTTTCGTTTGCTACTGACCCTGCTTCCTCAGCAACTGAGATCCTGTAAACCCTATGCTAATGCAAAAACATGTTTATTTGATTTATTTAGAGAATATAAAATACAATATGGTGATAGTGGTGATAGTGATGGGAACTCTAGTTTAATGATTTTGGCTCTTCTATTCAAGGGGTTTCAAATCCAAGTCTTGCATGTTTACAAATTTTTTATAATATTAGATCACAAAAACGTGCAAGGAGTTCCTCGAATCCCTATGGGGTTGGAAGATATTTACAAACCACTTTTGAGAAAATCAAATTTCAAATCCCTTCCAACCTTTTAATGTGGTGGTCGAGGATAGCCAATCATTTTCCGGTTTTTTCTATTATTGCAAAAGAAATTTTGCTTGTCCTGCTTAAATCGTTTTCGTTGAACAAGCATTTATCATTGGAGGCTACACATTGGACCCTTGAAGATTTAGGTTGACCGTTGAAAATTTAGAAAATAAAATCTTACTCAAAGATGATTTTGATGAAGAAGAAGAGAGCGAGCCACTTATGTACGAATCATCGGCACCACCGCTTCTCAAGGAAGCGACGATTGAGCAAGCCAACCTGAACTGGCCTCAATTCCGAAATGTAAGTAAATGTAAGAGAACTACATGACTTTGATTCATTTACCTTAAGCTGTAAAATCAAGGATACATAGAGCATGCAATTATTCTAAGTTAAAAATTAGAATGAAATTCAAGCCCTTTTCTTACTCTTTTCCTTTTCATTATTTATAGATTATGTATTTTCACAATTTTAGTTGTAAAATGTGAAGTTGTAACTTGTAATTCAATAATTATATAGTAACTTTAGATTGTTTTTTTTTTAATTTTTATTTATTTAGTGTTACATTTTAGACAATTACACTTTAGTATAATCATTTTGTAATTATAATTTGTAATGATGATTTATTTTTAAAAAGTTGCTGAAAAAAACGGCAACACCAATACCAATAATAATAACTACCTTTTATAATAAACCTTTTACTTTTAATAATGTTCAAATTGATCATTTTTCATCATAAATTACTAACATGATATCCAATATATACCAGATCACTCAATAATTTATTGTGCAACATAAGCAACATCAAAAAAATAAAGGATAAGCCAATAATTTTTTGTATATCAACAAGTATAGCACCATGCTAGCAATATTTTGGAAAAAAGGATGTCATACAACTATTCTATTGCCTTGTCAGCAATATTTTGAGAAAAAAACAAAGAGATCAAATTTGCACAATAATGATGGGGCGTTTGCAAACATAAATTGCCACTAAGATCACTTTTAAGTACTTTCAAGTCGAGGGAATGTTTGCAATATTATATTTGACCAATACAATTGCTTTTCAAAAATGATTAAAAACTGATTATGAGAAGTCAACAAGACTTAGATTTTGAGAAACTAATTTTAGAAATCTTTTTATTACCAAACACACTCAAATTCTAATTTTACTACAAAAATCAATTCAAATAACTTTTGTAGAAATACATTTGTTTGCACATTTACCCTGAACGTTAGAGGAAACTCATTATATATTAAATACATAATAGGAACAAAAATTCATTTGTCTTGATTGAAAAAAAGTAAAGTATCCAAAAAAATAAAATTGAAAGTTCATCTAATTATCTAATAATTTGTTTTAACATAGTACACCACAAAAAGACATTTTTACTCCATTTAATTGAAATATTATAAGTGCAACGTGCAACAATGTTTCTATAACCTACACTACAAGAAAAAATGGCATTTGTCGCTAGCCTTTTGTAACTACAAGAGTGATTACTAAAAGTAACCCATTTTGTAACTATTAGTAGTTACATAAAATATTTCATACAATTTTAACCAAATTTGCTACAATATGCCAAGCTCTTTTGCAACTACTTGTAGTTACAAATACATTAGTAACTACAAAGTAGTTGCAAAAAATAGTTACAAATGCATTAGTAACTACAAAGTAGTTACAAAAAAACTTTTTGCATCTTCTTATAAGTGACTACCCTATGGTAACTACTTTTAGATTTGTAATTACTAAAAATATTTTTGTGACTACTCTTTTTTTTTTGTAACTACATTTTGTAGTGGCAAAAAGCCTTATTTCTAGTAGTGCTAGAGCACCACTTCATAACTTCTAATTTTAAAATTATTATTGTTCTTCAATGGAATTTTCTTTAATAATTTAGTATTTACATAGTAGTATTTGTCACTAGAAATTATTAAATTGACCTGGCTATTAAAAACTTACTAAACTTGTCCCGAAAAATCATTCAAAAACGTTGATTTTCAAATAAGATTTTCGTTCTCGCAAGCATACGAGATCAGGCAGAGGTAGTAATAAGTGGAACCACAAGGAGGATATTCTCGTCTAGCACACTAAAAGTCAATTGATTAGTAAATTTAGATTAAGTGGAAGAGTAAAGATTAATTGATTAGTTCCTAGAAAAGCATAAAGACGTAATTACGATTAAGAGATACTCTTGATTAAAAATGGGTTTCTAAGGCAATGTTTCACCTACTTCCTAGAATCTATGCGTTTTGATTACCACTTAAACTAGGGGTTGTATTGGAAGGTTGTGTTCCAATTTGGGAATCCAAACGAGTAACAAAAGAGGTTTTACCGAATCAACCAATTATCACTTAATTTACTCCAATTCTAATTATTATAGATAATAATGAAATTACTAAGATCCAAAAGCGAGTAAGTTATGAAAATAACCTTGTCAATTCTAAAAATCCCACCCCAAGCGGATTTTGCCTAGGGAACGAGGCCCTAAAACATCCTACGAGATCAATGCACACGATTCGGGTTCTTCCATCGTCCCCCATGGGCCCTCGAGGAGAAGCGATATATCCTAGGTTAGCTACGCATAGAATATGAGTCATACAATTCCGTAGTATTGATTTCAAACACAAACAATCCCACTGTTCAATCAACAATAAAAAAAAAAATCATAAATTCTAGGGTTAGGTTACTCCCAACCCTAAAAACTTCAAATAACTACTCACAAATTATGAATACATCAATAAGAACACAATAAATCCATAGTAAGCATTAAATGAGGTGGAGATGGGTGTGATAAATGAAATGCAATAAATGAGATGAGAGAGGATGAGAAAGCTTAGTCTAGCATAATTTGCTTCAATTGATCTTCAATCTTCGTTGGCAATTAAATTTCGCCCACAAAATCCAAAAAACCCTAAAATCCTTCAAGTATTCAAGAACTCAAAGTGAATTTTAGAAGAGAAACGAAGAACCCTAGTTCCAGAGAGAAAAATGGGTGAAAATCTTAGAGAGAGAGTAATTAAAAAGTTGTTGATAAAATGAAAATGAAGTGTGTAAAATAAAGGTGAAGGGGCCAATATATGGACTCCTTCCTCCTAAAATCAGTTGAATATCCTCACACATACTAAGGATACAAGAGTATAATCACTAAAAAGTGACTTAGTTCCTTGAAATTCAGTTTTTGACACTCGATTGTTCTCAACTCAAGTTTCTTGAATTTTATAAGGAGATATGGCTCTGAATCTGTCTTTTGTCCAAACATAAAAGTTGTAGATCTTTGTCTCAGTTACTCATGGGTGCTTGAATCGCTCGAATTGGAGCTCGAACGAAGAAGTTATGAGCCAAAAAAGGATAGGATATGCAAAACTGCGTGGACCGGCCCGCGAACTGCCGGAATCGTTGCCGGGCCGGTAGGAGTGGCGGTTGAAAAATTCAGTCTATTATGTACGAACTGTCGGAACCACTGCCGGTCTGGTAGGTGGGCCGGCGGTTGGTGCAATCCGGCTCTGCTTCGTGCCTTCGTCCTCCATCGCTATTTCAGAGCCTTTTCTCTCATCTTCTTGACCCGACCCCTTCACGGATTTTATTCGCGACTCGACAAAATTTGATTTAGGTTCTTATTAGGTTTGATTCGGGTCTATTTGGGCCTTGGTTTGCGGGGTAGAACATGGAGTGTGCGCAACCGTCTTCGTCCTATTTCCTTCTTCAAATTGAGGCTTTTCTATCCATCTTCTCTGCCCGACTTCTTCATGAACTTTTCTCATGACTTGATGATCTTCAGTTTGGGCCTAACCTCTACCCAGTAAAGGCCCATTTAGGCCTTGGGACGTGGGCCAGAGTGTGCAAATGGATACGAACAATCTTCTAAATCCTTCCGAGTTTCCTAATCTTTAAAATACAACTCAAACACACTGAAAAGCGCATCAAATCGTACTAAAAGGAAAACTAACCCGAAATTACCAAAAAACAAATATTCACACATGAACAAAACAATTACAAATCCTTAACAAAATATGAACGCGAAAATTGCAAGAAAAGCGGTAATTTTCACGTTCATCATCCTCACAAACTTAAGTTTTGCTCGTCCCCGAGTAAATTAAACAATTAAGCAAATAGAAAGCCGAATTCAAAGAGTCATTGGAGGTTCCCATAACTAATGAAGATCTCTTTTAGGTGAGCAATACTTTTAACTTTTTAGTTCATCACACTTACCTAATTCAAGTTTTGAAATAAGTGATTTGCAAGAGAGTAGAGAAATATAAGGGCATAATTAGGAGAACAAGTGCTATTTTTACTTTACCTTCCCCCTAAGTTAAGAACTAAGGGCTCTTTATCTCTTTCCCAAAATGTGTTCATGTGTGTGACCTTGGACGAATCGCTATTTTCGAAATTCTTAACCATAGGTGATTTAGCTCAGCTCTTTAAGAGCACGCACTCAGCCGATGTAGGAAATGCAGCCTTTTTCTCCCTCGAGCCAACTGATTCTCGAATTTTATCTCCCAATTTCTCCTTTTTCCGCCGGACTTAGTCTAGAAAGATGAAATTCTTATCCTAGTAATCAAGCAATACTCTTTTCGAGTTTTTACAAGATTTACAATGATTTCATACACGATCAATTTCCTTGAGCTTATTTTTTCTTACATTTCATACAACGTAATTTTGTTTTTCTTTTATGCTCGACTCAATGACTAGAGTTTGCAAATGTTTACTAGGATGTAGTACAAACAAAGAACCGCAATGACCTTGCCCCGCGACCTAATCCACCTTATTACTTCTCCTACATCTCCTTTATTTTTTCACCTATAGCTAATGCATTCTAGATTTCGCTCAATATCCTTGGCCGTGTAGTGTGTGTTTTAGAATTAAAGTGACGCCTACAAGCAACAAGACGTCGGGGTAAGCTGTTTTTCACACTTCTAGTCCTATTTATTATGCCAAAATTCTCCCTACTCAACAATTAGCAATTTCGCCTTCATATTAAATTAGGCAAGGAACTCTCTAGTTTTTATTGATCAAGTAGAGATTTCAATTTTTCCTCTTTTCACAAAACAAGTGGACATTTCCAAATCTTCTCATTATTCACACAAAACGGGGTTCCTCAACCAAAATTCCTTCAAGCAAACTTATTCAAGCAAAGTATAAAGCATAAGCATAAAACATAAGACATGATGATGGAAGGATGTCATAGATCATGGTCACAATACAATCAATCAACTATGAGGAGCATCCTCGTCAAGAGTATAGAACAATAATCTCTTCTCCTCCCTACAAACTTGAGCGAAATTCTCGAGCTCAAGTTGTGGAGGAGTTTGGAAACACATGCATCAACAAACAATTTATTCAATAGCAAGCACAAAATTTTACATGTATGCAAGGTTACCAAAAACGCTATGATTGACTAGTCCAAGAAGGAATCATAACCATTCTCATGTCCATCCTAGCCCTTATTTCAAGTTGAACAATCCTAAAGCATGCAACTAAGAATTGGTTTATTAAAAGTACACTCTCCCACCAAATAAAATGTCCTAATAAAATAAAGAAATTAAACAAGAAATTAAAGACATGAAGAGTGTATGGTCCCGACTTAGTTAGGGCTTGACGGGCCAACTCCGCCCCTCCAATGGCCTTCCTCATCTACTTCATTGTCTCCGACCCTAGCCGGCATTTCCCAATTTACGTCGAGGTTGAGTTAGGTGTAGAGATAGTTCAGGAGCACCATTTTTCTTCGGGCTTCAAAGTTAAGCTTGATGAGGCTGCTTCGACTCTTCTTGATCATCCCAAAGACTATAAGATCCTCCTTGGTGAGCTTTGTGGGTCCCCGCGCTTCTTGATAGGGAATGGTGTCCACCCCAACCGCGATGAGAATACGTGTGATCAAACCTCCAACTACGCACGCTGTATCAAATGTAATGACATATTGCACCAAGTGTTTGAGGATGAAGTATCCCATGTTGATGTAGGGCAGATTCGCTGAATCTGTAATAGTTTGATATTCTACTCATAACTCTCTCTAGAAAACTTCGAATCATGCACCGTTTACAACATTGACCAGCTAACTCGATTACCTTTGTATCCATATGTTATGGACCGTCATATTCAAAGTATCCAGAGGGTTATGGCCATTCAAAGTCACGTCAGAAACCAAGAAGTCACTTTGGAAGTTTGAAAGTTTCTCTTTATTCATTGAATCACTTCTCTTACTCTCATTCCCACTAGCTACTAGTCCAACAGCCTGATTATCCATACTCGTACCAGTTACTTTATGGCGCAACTCCCTGGTATACAGAGATGATCTAACCTCTTCCAGAGTTACAGTGTCTTTCCTAATAATGGAAGACTGTACAAAATTCTCATACGACAAGGGTAGGGAAACCAAAAGAATAAAAGTAGCATCCTCATCATCTATTTAACGTTAATAATATTCAATTCAAATAAAATTATGTCTAATAGATCTAAGTGTTCACGAAGTGACTGGCCTTCGTGCATACGCAAACTGAACTGACGTTGCTTCAATAACAACTTATTGGTTAGTGACTTCGTTATATGCTGACTCTCCAATTCCAACCATAGACCTGCCGTAATTTTCTTCTCTGCGACCTTCGTAATGATTTAATCTGCGAGACACAACATGATTGTCGAGTGCGCATTCTCCTCCAGGTTGGCCATCTCGTCTCTCCTAAAGTCACCGCCTTGCCCTTCTTATCTTTCGACATTAGCGGTGACCGCAACCCCTATTGTTTCAACAAGGTTCACATCTTGATCTGATATAAACTGAAACTGTTCCTCCCCGTGAATTTGTCGATTTTCACGTGTAACGCAGATATCTTTCTCACTAGATTGTGGAAATCCTAACCGGGCTCTAGATACCAATTTGTTATAACGGGATGCAAGAAAGATAAATAAATGAGAATAAACGAACACATAATTTATGTTGTTCACTAACAATGTGTTAACTACGTCCACGGGCAGAAGAGAGGAAACATATATTATGTGATCAGGATGTTTACAGAGTAACCAGAATGACCCTAGGTCAAATAATAGGGCTAGTTATAACCCTCTAACTGGCTGAGCCTAAAAAAAGGCCCAAAATAACCCCGACCTACTCACTGTAGGGTTCAAGATATTCCAACATTAACATTTCCGTAGCACAAATAAACCCTTCAAGTAGTGACAGACCCAAAAATTTTGTTGAGGGGGCCCATGTGTAGGCGAATTTAGGAGTTTGTCTTACGAGGTGTTAAAAATCATACTTTAAGATTATGTGGTAAATTTTATACATAATAAGGGGTCAAAATCTGAAAACCTGGAAAACCAAACTCTTAAATATTAGACTTAAATTTAAAATATCAAATAAATTTTAGAGTTAATTACAGATTGCAACCTGAACTTTGCGGCTTTTTTCACTTACCAACCTAAGCTTTTTATTTTTTCAGATTGCAACCTGTATTACACGATTTGTTACACTTTGCAAATGCGACTATATAATCCGGTTAGATTGGCCATGTGCGTTTCATATGACTACTTTTCAAGGGCTATTCCGTATTTTTTTTATTAAATACACATTCCATGTTTTTTTTTTATATTCATTAAATAAACTAACATAACAAAATTAAAATCTCCAATATTAAATTGTTAATTGAAGTGGCGATTCTCAAATTATTTCATCTTCAGCAATACCAGATCCGTCTCCCCCCTGACCGCAAGAACTCTCCTTCAATGCGAGATGGAGTTGCAATGTAGGTGCGATGACGCCTCCGTCCTTCGAACATCATGGACTGAGAGGAACCCTGAGCGGCACTATGCTGTGTGCGAGAGATTCCGGGTATGAAATTTCCAAATATAAATCCTAGCTCGCAATTTATACCAGTTCTAATACTGAAGATCTGTGGAAAATCCGATTTCTCTGTAGTTACTTTAGTAAGTTGATAGTGCAATTTTGATTTTAGCTTGGTAATTGATTAGTTGAAATGGTTTTTATTCCTTGTTTTGTAAGGCTGCATAAGATACATTTTCTTGGCAATATATTGTTGGGTTTAATTGCATTCATTTGAGCTTCATGTATGCTCATAACAAATTCAGTTTATTGATTTTCTTGGCAATATATTGTCAGGTTTAATTGCATTCATTTGAGCTTCATGTATGTGAAGGCTTTTATCAAATTGCCCGATGTTCCGAATTAATTTTGATACAGTATAATGTAGGCGTAATTCCACAATTAAATTTCATTTATTGATTTTTTAAATTGCCTCTATATAATAACGTTTCCCATACTGAATTTCGGTCTTTGTACCTTTTGCTCAGGCTGTAAATGGTTGTGATTTCTTTTTTTGGATTGACCCACCGGCCGACGAGCGGGTGAGGCAGTTTATACCTGGTCTGCTGAGAAGGGCGAACAATCTACAAGGTGGAATGTGTCAGGTGAACAATAATGGAGATAAAGTGGTTCGAATTGTTGTTCTTGAGCACGAGATTGAACGCGTGAAAAAAGAGGGAGAAATGGATGTGGGTTATTATTGCTATGTTTGTTCTCCTTTTTTTCTTCAGGTCCTAGATTGTTCGTACAGGTGTATCGTGTCCTAGGGTTGTTTGTGGTAGATTAGTCTAGTTTAGGTGTCAAGCTTTTGTAAGGTATTGATCTAACCAAGTATTAGTTATATCGGTTGGGTAGATGTATCGTGCCCTAGGCTTGTTTTGTAGTGTGTTTAGGGTTAATGGACAAAACAAGCTTTTACTTGTTTTGTGATTGTTGGTTAATGGATTTTCAAGCTTTTGCTTGTTTTGTGAATGTTGGTTAATGGATTTCAAGCATTTGATTGTTTTGTGAATGTTGGTTAATGGATTTTCAAGCTTTTGTTTATTTTGTGAATGTTGGTTATTGGATTTCAAGCATTTGATTGTTTTGTGAATGTTGGTTAATGGATTTTCAAGCTTTTGCTTGTTTTTTGAATGTTTCTTAATGGATTTTCAAGCATTTGATTATTTTGTGAATGTTAGTTAATGGATTTTGAACCTTTTGTAAGAGACTGATCTATCCACGTATTAGCTATAGGGATATCAATTTTACCCGCGGGTAACCCTACCCGACGGGTAAACGGGTAATAGGGTCGGGTATCGTCCGAACCCGATATTATTGCCATCGGGTAGGGTAGGGTACAGGTTTAGCATATTACCCGTTTACCCTACCCGCCTACCCGATTACATACTTATGTATTATTTTACATGTTATATATTATATAATTATCATTATATTTAATATATTATGTTTATAATATATGATTTAATATATAAAATAACATATACTGTACCAATTACGTATTATATATGTTATATTTGAATTATTGTATCACATTATATATGATATATATACATATTACATATTATTTATAATATTTTTATATATCAATCGGGTAACCCGATTACCCGCGGGCAACCCGATTACCCGACGGGTATTACCCGTACTCGTACCCGAATCAAATAAGGTAGGGTATGGGGGAAGCATACCCGTACCCTACCCGACCCATTTACATCCCTAATTAGCTATGACGGAATGTGTCTTTTTCATTTTATATTTGCCTTTGAATACCAAACTGGTTAATGAGATCCCATTCAATTAGGACATTACACGCTCAATTTTAGACAATAACTATAAACAACAACATTGAAGATGCAAATTGCATTTAAATAACCATGCTTGAATTCAGAATTTCATTGTCCGCAAATGGGATTTTCCACACTTACTTCCACATACTAAGCTCTAAGTTTGGCCTATTATACTCAAAATGCAAACATAAAAAAAGAAGGCTATACAAGTCAGAATACCCCTATACTCTACTATCGTGCCAAAAAGTATATACATGGCCAAAATATTAACAAAGCTGAAGCATTAACCATGTACTAAAAAACGACACTTCAAAAACTTCATCAAGATGGACAGTAGTCAATCTCCCAAACTTCAACTCCAAAACATCAATTCAAGCATTCCTGGTTTAGATTTCAGCAACTACAACAAACTGCATGTGTTCGGATTGTCGGGTGTTACGAACATCTTGTGCTTAACACTATCTTGGCTTGACTCGGAGAATCTCATGCCACTGGTAATTGTTCTTGCTCCTTGAGGTGCCACTGGCTTAATGAAATGCCGAGGGTTAGGCTTGTCAATCAAAACTGCCGGCCCAACTAACGGGTCCCTAGTGCGGGGCTTTTTCACCTAAAAAGCATCCAAAATTTATTCACACATAATATATGAAACAACAGTGAGCTAAATACAAAATTTTAGTTGATATCAATAACCATACCACTAATTTCCTTCTAACAGTTAGTGGGTTCACTGTTTTCTTCAGGGTGGTCTTTCGAGCACCTAGTGGGTTTGTTCTTGCAATTGTACTTGCTTCTGACCTTCTTGCAGGTATATCTCTTCCACCCTCGGTGGCATTAGCTGGCGGAGCTGTCAGTTTTTTAGGGCATCCTCGGGCATTGTGACCTTGTAATTGACACAAGGAGCATGTCATGATACTGCCCTTTCTGGACAACTTCAGAGGTTGATCATCCTTCTTCTTCTTCCCCCCCTTTGCTCCTTTTTTTGGTTACAGGAGGAACTGCTTCTTGCGGCTGTTGTTTTCGCTTGTACAGTTTTGGTCTCCCGGGCATCTTTTGCGCTAATGGGGTTAGCAATGGTGCGCACTCCGTGCTTGGCCACATGTCAGCGCAGTCCAAGGTACCAAGTGGGTGACTATACGCCTTGAGGAAGTTTTCTTTCCGGTAATAAGTGTGTACATACGCCTCCGGCTTTAAATCAAGTTAGTAAATGGCAGCTATGGCATGGACACAAGGCAACCCGCTTAACTCCCATTTCCTGCAACTACACGTGCCCTCACCCAAATGAACCTTGAACCTTGCTCCCGAAGGACTCTCAGCCTCGAATTGGTTTTCATCATTCCAAACTGCAATATATTCTAATGCTTTCCTTTTGAGCTCTTCTAACATTTGCTTAAATATAGTGCAAAATTCCCCGTAATATGCTCTCACCTTATCCCGCCTGATATGCAACCTTCATTAGAGCTACTCTAATTGACTCAAACGTGGAAACAATAGGCTTTGACCTAGCCTTAATTATCATAGAATTGAAAGATTCGCTCATGTTATTTTTGACCTTGTCACATGCAGAAAAGCACCTGAAGTGGGATCTACTCCAGTTATGAGGTGGTTTACCAACTAGCCACTGAAATGCATCTACATTGCACTTCTTAATTTCTGTTATCACTTTATTGAAGTCAACTACTCTAGTTACCCTAGCAGCCTTCGATAAAAAATTCTTCAACTGTAACCCCTGGTGGCATTGCTTAAAGTTTTGATATAAATGTTGACACAAAATCTGTCACACCCAGGCATGAGAGTGTCTACTGCATCAACCAACCCTTTTTGCTTATCCGACATGATTGTCCACCTTGCATGATTTTCCCCACCAATATCTTCCAACATTAGTTTGATGAACCAACCCCAACCCCAAGTCTTTTTTTTTTTTTTCCTTCTCAACTACGGCGTAAGAAAATGGGAACACCCCATTGTTCCCATCTATACCTACTGCACTTAGCACAATCCCACCAGCCGTGGTTTTGAGGTGGCAACCGTCAAGGAAAATAATGGGTCTACAACCTTCCAAAAAACCAACCTTTAATGCACCCCAACATATATACATCCTTTTGGACCTAGTCCCATCACCAGTTTGCTTACATTTGATCTTAACTATGGATCCAAGATTCATTTTGCAAATTTCTGCTGCATATGACTAAAGTAGGGTGTACTCCTCACTCTCACACATGTTGCCTTGTTTCAACACTAGGTATTTTGCCCTATAGCAAGACATCTTACTGACAGAGACTTTCAGGTCCTTGTTAATGCAATAAATCATTGAACCAACGGACCAAGTCGGGTCAGTATATGTCTTATCTCGATATATATCAGCAATTAACCTAGCGTTGACATGTCTAACCTTCTAATGTCGGGGACACTTATGCTTCTCCCAAAAAGTCTTTACCTGAATTGTGTTTTCACCTCTCATTTTCGATGCAAAAATCTGCCAAGTGCATGAACGGTGATTGCACTTGGCTTGGACCTTGTCGACATTGTTGACAGTGAAACTAACAGTTCTCCCACTGATGAACTCTAATAGCTTTCCTAAAGGACGCTAGAGTTTCAAAGCATTGACCAACAAAGAAATCAGGTTTAGAGATGCCCTCCCTCGGATGTTTGAAAACTAGGTTGCCTTGATGTGTATGTTTGGCCTTGGTAGGGGTACTTGAACTAGAATTTTGTGTGTGTTGTGTTCTTCTAGAAAGCCCCCCAATTCAACACCCTCATCAATTTTCTCTTCGAAGATAAGGTCATCACCATCAGACAACTAAGAATCACTGTCCGCGAATTTTGCAGACTTCTGTGAATCTTCACCTGATGAGTACACATCATCACTGTCATCATTAATAGTGACATCAACGAACTCATTATTTGTGAAATCTGTAGGAGGTGTTTGATGAGTATCACCATCCCCTTCAAATAACACAATCTGTCCTTGATGATTTTCACCTTCATTTTCAGACAAATTGACATCAAATTCTTCATTAGGGTCAGTTTCATTGCCCCCAACATGACATACAAACACACCGACTGACCTATTCGCATCCTTGAAACCCCCCAAATTGACTGCATCAATATCTTCATCTAAGGGCCATAGATCCGTACAGTTATTGACCACATTTCTACTGTAATATAACTTGTCCACCTCCACAAGACCCAATTCCCTTACCATATCATTAATCTCTAGCATAGACATCTCATCTAGGTCACAAAAGTCTATGTGAGATACACTACCCCCTTCATAGCAAAGCACCCCTCCACTCTTGAATTTTTCGGAATGATACAGTTTGATGGTAAATTCTTCAGAATTGTCAACTGTTTCGACATAAGCAAAGGAACAATTACTACCCCATCCTAAACTAAGGAACACAAACAACCATACAATTTCAAATGCAAGACATCCTCAAGTCTAAACTTAACTACACTTACACACGGAACAAAAAAAAGCAAAATAAATGCCTCTTTGGTTCAACAAAATAACGAATTTCCAGTATGAATCAGAAAGAAAATGCTAGGACAGAAAATGACAACTTGCCCATTAAAAACCCCCAATTGCTTACCACCTATTATATTTGGGATAGCTGTAAGTTAAAAACCCAAGCAGCAGACTAAAAAACCCTAAAATTAGTACAACTAATATGTATAAAATAGGTGCCCGAAAAGATTTAATCAAATAATACATATCAGATTAACATATGATGTTGGCCACTACCACAACAACACAAAACATTAGCAAATCCCAGCTGATACAATATTCCTCGAAACAACCTAAACCTATTAACTATGGAGATTATTCAACCATTCACACTATACTAAGAATAAAAAATAATAAGGCAACAAAAAATAAAATCGTTCTAATAAAGCTCGAAAAACTGACAGTAGTCTGGGTTGAGCTCGTCATCCCTCAATTTGCACCGTCGTTCGTCTCGAATTCTCCAGACCATCTTACCAGATTTCTATTTGCGTCTCGCAGGCGTCAATCTTCACATGGTGATTGGGTTATTTTATTTGGGTAGTTAGGGTTCTTCTTTAATTCGCAATTTCTATTTCTGTTGTGGTGTGGGAGTTTCTGCGTTTGTAAAGGGGGTATGGGTTAATGATTTGTAATTACAATTAGATTTGATATGTTAAATAAAATATAAATAAAAGATAATAGATAAAAGATAAAAGATAAGACAAAAAAAAAAAAAAAAAAAAAAATTGGAATGTGTATTTAATAAAAAAATACGAAATAGCCCCTGAAAAGTAGTCATGTGACACGCACATGGCCAATATAGCCGGATTACATAGTCGGAATTGCAAAGTGTAACAAATCGTGTAATACAGGTTATAATTGAAAAAAATAAAAAGTTTAGGTTGGTAAGTGAAAAAAGCCGCAAAGTTCAAGTTGCAATCTGTAATTAAACCTAAATTTTATTAAAAACTAAACTTTAGAAATCTAAAATGGAGCACCACTGCTCCCACCCATACTAAATTTTTTTGGATACAAGTATCATTCGACACTGTCAATTATTCGTATTTCAAAACGGATAAAATCGAAAAAAATAGCATTTAATCGACCAAATTCGGCGCATTATTCAGGAATAAATCGGCTTTAATACATTAAATTAAAGTTTTCGTAATATCTTTCTTAATTTTATTAATTATCTTATGTTTAGGTGTTTAATTAATTTCTTAGGTTTTATCCATTACTGAACATGTTATTTGTTGTGATTTTATGTTGTTTATATTGAGTTCATTAAGTCAAATAATCTCAAACATAAATAGTATAATTTTTTTTTGCAAGTATTGTAATTTATTGTTAGAATGTCTTGGATTGTATTCTTATTATATCATGTTTTTGTATTTCTTATTAGTTATTATATACTAGTTATGTTTTCTTTATTTTAGAAAACATATTTTGAGTACGACATATTGCGAATTTTTCTTATGATCTACATGTATTACTATTGATTAACCTTAAGGTTTATTGAAACTTGTATTATTTAATAAATTTATAATTCTAAGTTGTATTCTTATTTCTATGAATTTTTAGAATATATTATTTCTAAATTGGATGACAAAAATTATACAAAAAATAAAAAAGTACTAAAAGAGCCTCATATTTTTTCGGGAATTATATGAGTATTATTCGCGATATATTCGTATATATAACTATATTTTAAAAATCTCGAGTATAATTGTATTTTTTTATTTTTATTTAAAAATGCAGGATAAATACGTGAGAAATTGAAAATTCGAAGAATTTTGTTACTATGCTTCCACCCTCTAAATTTGTCCATGAGCTTTAGTATTGCTCAACTTGATAAATAAAACTAGAAAGTACTAATGATATTGATATAATACATTATTCAATTACGAGAAATGAATAATTAAAACATAATGTTTCTCTCTATTTTCAAGGGTTCCATATTACTTATACATAAAACATGCACATCCGCCAATAATTATTAAACAATTATTTAAGTTAAATAATAGAAATATTGTATTTAACTAAATTGTTTAAAAATAGACTAAAATACATATATATAATACCACGTTTTCATGGGGCCAGTGCCCTCACCTAGGTCCGTCTGTGCCTTCAACTATTTTTTTTTTCAATCGAACACCTAATCGTTCAAAATCAACAAATAAAAACTCAATCTTTATTATTGGAAACAAATAAACACTTCCGTCAAACTTGACCCAGACGTTATTAATATTTCTACTGACCAGGACTCAGACATTCTAAACATTTCTTACTTACGTGGACCCAGACGTTGTTTACATTTATACTGACCTGGACTCAGATATTCTAAACATTTCAATTGACCTGGATACAGATGTTAGACTATCAATAATATTCACAACCTCCACAACCCAACCTAACAATAAAATATTAATTTATCTCTCATCTACATACGCAACCTACTCCACAACCCAAAAAATACATTTTTATACTTTATCAACAATCCAACACAACACAACATTTTAAATATTAATTTCTTTTATCCAAATATATAACCTATTTCCCAATAAAATTAATATTTTAACGCCATATTTCGGGCCGGGTCGGGCTAATGTCATATTTCGAGTCGGGTTGGGCCGGGTCGGCCGGTCAAAATTAGGTCGGGTCTAAAATTAGTCGGCTCGACCTGGGGTATTTTCCTATAATGTACTTAGATTTTCGGGCCGGCCCAGGACTCGTCGGGCTTTTGGTCCATCGGGCCCGTCTTGTCGGGCCAAATAGTACTTCGGGCCTACATTTTTATGGCCCGATTCATCTAAAATATCGGACTTACTGGGTCGGGCAGTCGTGCAGGACCGATTTTGTCACCTCTAGTAACATGCTAACATAATAACTAAGTTAAAATTGCAAAAGTTGAATTACGAAATTGAAAAAAAAAAAGTGAATTAAACTGCAAATACATGTCTGAAATACTAAATTACAAATATAAGAGATACAAATTATATATTTAATTATCGGGACCGAATTTTCGCCATATATGCTCAATCAGGTTGCTTTTAACTGGACAAGTTTGCAATCCAAAAAAATCGGGACAGTACGTTACGGTTAATGTTTTTATTGATACAGTTCGGATAACTGGAGATTTTTTTTCTTTTCAATTACATATTCAATTTGAACAAAATATATTGATGTCTAAATTGTATAAAAAAATTCACTACATCAATTTGTTTCCAACTCACTAAATGGGTTTTGAAAATTGTATAATAATTAAATATAAGATTCTTTAATTATTTAGATTAAATATAACTAACTATAAAATTATGAATAATGTAATTTTCAATTCTTATTCAAATTAATCTTTCAGGGATAATATATATCTATTGCTAATATAAAAGTATGAATTGTTTCGTCCTGGTTTTTATTTCGTCTTTTCTTGTGATGCCTATAATATTCTTACTAATAAATTTTAAGGGTAGTTAATTAATTTAAAATAAATTATGTTTTCCTTACTTGATTATATAAAGTAAAATATCCTTACTAAGAATTAAATTTAAGGATAGTTAAGTAATTTAAAATAATTTATATTTTCATTACTTGATTATAAAAAGTAAGAGTCCTTTTATATTGAAAAATTCTCCTAAAAAATGACATGCTTAAATTATCTTTCTTTTACACTTTCAATACTTTAAATTTTGAAATGAAATCAATTTCGTATTAAAGTAGATTTAAAGAGTTTTCCAATGATATGTTATTTGCATATATTTTAAACAATTGTACTAAATTATATAATTATTTAAGGTATGGAATAAAGAAAAAAAATGAATTTATTGATTTTTTTTCAATCTTATCCATAACTATCATATTTTTAATATTCATACTGTCAATTTTTTTTTAAAAAAATAATAAATTTTATGGAATAATCTTAAAACTTTTATAATACATACTTTTAATTTTTATTATTCATATTAAATATATACTATGATTTTTTTACATGTCAAATTCATGTAATTGAGTTTAACAACTAACATAATTTAAGCTCTTATACTTGCATATACTATGATTACATATGAAAAATTATTTTTATAGAATAAAAAGATGAAAAAGTTATATAGATAGCCAAATAAAAATATTGTCTTTTCTTAACACTGTTAATTTAAGTTATAAAGTCATATTACAAAAATGCAAAGTCTAAAATATTTGAATAAAAAAACAAAATAGTAAGCGAGTTTGTTGTGATAAATCTTATCATGCATAAACATTAAATATAATAAAAAAATTTATATCTAAGTACTCATGCTACTTCACTATAATTTGTAAATATCAAGTCATTGTAGTTTTTTTAAACATAAGTAATTTCATTAATCGTTGCTTGAATCGGTCAACACTAATCGACATAAAAGGGGTGGTGCATGGGACAAACAATTCTTTTGGCGCTATAAATTTTATTTTACGTCCTATCCAATACAATTTATGTCCATGGAAAGAAGACAGTAGATGTCTAATATCAGGTAACAAAGGCATACATGTATAGGCACAATCTGCATCACTTATCGACCTGAATATAGTAGTGCTAGAATCCCCAAGAATACAAAACTTGGGAACTTTAGTATCAGTGGTAAGTCGAACCACCTCACGAAGAACAAGAACTTTAGCATACTTAAGATCATTGATATTTATAAATTAGGCATCCTTGGAGCAAACATAAATAGCAAATGAGGAGTTACAGGCAAATGATGTACCCCCATCAAAGTATATATGAATAATGGCATTTGGGGGAAGAACAAGCAATGAATCAAGGATGCGACTATGATGTTTAAGGGAAGTAATTAGCATCTCGAAAATTTTAGAAGTTCTGGGTTGTTGTTGCAAGCAATACTTATGAGTATGTACGAACATCTCATAAGACAACTTTATTTCGTCGAAACCAGATTAAGTGGGCAAGGACAACAAAGTATTCTGCTATATTTGAGTCATCGAAGAGCACAATATCTTGAAACTACAAGTAGCGTAGATGCTGTCAGAATCGCAAGATAATTTCATAAATTACAGTTGCTTGCCAAAATAATGAGGAAACGAGACACGTGAAGAAGATATGCATTAAAGAGTAATCAAGTGGTGAACATAAAGAACAACGGGACTTATAATAAAGATGACGACGAGCTAAGTTGTTGGACGATGGCAGGAATTAGAGCAGCAACTCTAAAGAAAATGCAAGATACAGACTGATAAGCTTTCAAATTCTTCTCCAAATGGGGTTCGGGCCATAGCTACTAACCGGGAAGGAGTGGGTGCCAGTAAGATCTTCGGAAGAACCCATAATAAAATGATATGCGGATCGGACTGTAAAGTTACTATAATGGGAATAATCTAATATCCAACGGTCCGGAGAATGGTGATTTTTCAGAGGAATAGCAAGAATCACATCAGCCTTCAATAGGTCAAAATTGGCACGAACTAACAGTTCATTCCAGAGTCAAGATCATAATCAATGATGGAGGGCGTCTTGCGGGAGGTCTAATATAGTTGATCTGATGGTAAAACGGGGAGGCAAAGGAACTCAACTGTCATGGAAGAGTGTTGTTGTCTCGCCAGTGCCTATAAGCATGCGACAACCAAGAAGAATGATGATCGCCATAATATTGTGCGATGTAAAGTTGGACCGAGAACTAAGAACAACATGTAACACAAACGTTGTACTAGGACTACATGATTCAGGAAAAGAGGCTGGATGTAGAAACTAAAGGGCACTATGCTAGCTTAAGCAACATGGCAAGGTTAAGTATTTTTAAATTGCAAAAATCTAGGCCACCTTGAGGACGTCCCAAGACTTCCAACGATTTTTCCTCGTGGACGAGCTATTCCTTCCCCCCTCCCCTCCCCCCCCCCCCCCCCCCCGACACATACATCCCATCAATAAGATTTTGCCAAATTCTCTAGATTATTAAGAACATGGTTCGACAACTAAAAACAATACATTGTGTACGTGGATATTGCTTATATAATAGATATAATGTGCACTTCTTTATCCGTTTTTTTAATTGCTTCTCTTACCAACCATTAATGCATTTACTAATCTATTCTTTAATGCCTGCAAAATTCTATTCTTTATATTGTCTAATAATAAAAAGGAGCCGAGATATCTACCATGTGTTCAGCAATTCCAAATAATTGGCAGATTGAATGACGAATCTGAGCTTGTGTATTAGGTCTAAAAAGAATCCCCGATTCCTCAAAATTAATACATTTTTGCCCTGAAACACTCTTGTAGGGATTGATTGCAAAATTAGTAAAATGCAAGAAAAACTATAGCACAAATAGGGAGGAGGCGAAGAATTCCTCGATGTAGCGTAAGTGAGCCAAAATTAATACCTTAATGAAGGAAGCTAAATTGCACAAATGACAAGCAAGACAAAACAATATTATAAAAACTCCCAGGAAAACCTCAAGCAAGCATACGGTAGACGAAAGACCATTCAACTCAGACTTTCCCGGATTTTCTAAGCTTCATACAATGGTATAATTCATAAGCGATAAGAATATTATTCGTAATTAACCAACCCAGGATGAAGGCTGACTGAGATTCAAATATTATAAAAGGGATGCAGGGTCGTACCCAATTAGAGAGCACTTCAGAAGCTAACTTATAAATGATATTCCACAAACTAATCGGACGGTATTGGGTAATAAACTTTGACTTTATAATTTTTTTAAATAAGCACAATGTAAGTGTTACTAATAGAAGGATATGAGTAAGGATGTACAAAACAAAATTAATAACATCTTTGTCAACAATATGCTAATTTTTTTTAAAAAAAATACAGGGCTTATAACATCTTCATTGAATTACGAGCAGATGATGTACCCCCATAAAAAAAAAATATATGAACAAAGGAATTTCGGGAAAGAAAAAGCAAGGGATAAAAGGGTGGGGTTGTGACATTTGAGGGAAGGAATTAGCATCCCGAAAATCTTGCAAGCTCTGGGTTGTTGTTGCAAGCAATACTCGTGAGTATATACTGACATCAGAGAAGACAAATTTATTTTATTGAAACCAGATTAAGTGGGCAAGGAAAACAAAGTATTATGCTATATTTAAGTCATCGAGGAGTAAAATCGCTTGAAAGTACAAGTCACGTATTTGATGTTAGAATCGGAAGATAGTTTCATAAATTCCAGTTGCTTGCTAGATTGATGAGGACAAGGGGCCTATGAAGAAGAGATGCACTAAAGAGTGATCAGGTGGTGAACATAAAGAACAAAGGGGTTCATGATGAAGATGACGGCGAGCTAAGTCATTGGACGATAGCAAAATTAGAGCAGCATCTCCAAAGAAAATGTGAGATACGGGCTGATAATTTAAGCTTTCAAATTCTCCTCCAAATGATGTTCGGGCCATAGCGACTAACCGGGAAGGAGTAAGTGCCAATAAAATCTTCGGAGGAACCCATAATAAAATGATATGCGACCAGACCGAAAAGTTACCAGAGTGGAAATAATGTCATATCCAACGGTCCGAAGAATGGTGACTTTTCA
Source organism: Ajuga chamaepitys (assembly GCA_958295605.1). NCBI lineage: Eukaryota > Viridiplantae > Streptophyta > Magnoliopsida > Lamiales > Lamiaceae > Ajuga > Ajuga chamaepitys. The sequence continues at coordinate 42,720,227 of OY282508.1, forward strand.
GGAAATAGTTAGAAGAACATTTGCATTCAATAGGTCAAAATTGGCCCGAATTAACAGCCCAATGCAGAGTCTAAGATCTGAATCAATGACGGAACTGACAGGCATCTTGCGGGAGGCCTAATGTAGCTGATCCGATGGGAAAATAAGGAGGCAAAGGAACCCATCTGTCATGGAAGAGGGTTGTTGTTTGGCCATTGCCCATAAGCCGTCGACAACCAAGAAGAATAACACGATGACCAGCCATAATACAGTGCCATGTAAACCTGGGATGAGAACCAAGCGTAGCATGTAATATAGACGTGGAAGGGTAGTATTTGGATTGCATGGTTCGGGTAAAGAGGCTGGATGGAGAAACTAAAGGGTCCTATGCTTGGTTAGACAACATGGCAAGGTTAAATGCATTCAAATTGCAAAAGCCTAGGCCACCTTGAGATTTTCGTTGCTTGAGGACGTCCCAAGATTTTCACCGAATTTTCTTTGCAGACGAGTTATCCCCCCTACCCCCACCAATAAGATTTTACTCTATTCTCCAAATTAATAAGAACATGGTCTGACAATTGGAAGCAAGACATTGTACACGTGGATATTGCTTATATAATAGATTTAATGGGCACATCTTTATCCGCTAGCTTTGCTTAATTTCTTTTCTTGCCAACCATTGATGCGCTTACAAACCCATTCTTTAATGCCTGCAAAAATCTCTTGTTTATTCTGGCCAACAATAGAAAGGAGTCTGAGATATTTGCCATGCGAAGCCACTTCAGCAACTCCAAACAATTGGCAGATTGAATGAGAAATCTGAGCTTGTGCATAGGCCTAAAAAGAATTCTTGATTTTTTAAAATTAATACATTTGCCCTGAAACAAATTTGTCGAGATTTATATTAAACTTAAGATGTTGGCCTTCTATAATCGTAGCACCAAATAGAAATGTGTCATCTGTACAAAAAGAGATGAGAGATAATGGGTGCAGTTCGGGATATTTTAATGCCATGGATGCGCCGATAAATCTGTAAATATTGTAAAATAAAAAATAAAAAATAAAAAAAAAATAAAAAAAAAAAATAAAAAAAACACTTCAGCACAAATAGGAAAAATGGGGTCACCCTGAAAAATGCTCTGTTGCGGCGTGAGGGAGCCAAAATTTACACTCACACATTTGTAAAAGTCAAGAATATTACATAGACTTCAATATTTTTCTTAATCTTCTATATTTAAGATAACTAAGGTGAAATTTGTTTTATATTAAAGTTTCATTGTAATAATAATAATAGAAATAATTAGAGGAAAAACGTGAAAATTAGTGAACATGATTAATTATACCTAATTATTTTAAATATTTAAAATCTAACATTCAAGAAAATTATTAAATCGATAGAAATGCGTAAATATATTTTAAGCAGATATAATATCTGATGAAATGTATTTATTACGCTATATAAAATTATAAGGTACAATAAAGAAACAAATAAGAACTATAAAGAAATAATAAACTCAGTTGTACTATGTGAATGGTTAAAAAAGTTGTAGTATGTGAATCAGTATCAGATGTTAAATTAAAACATGCAGAAAAATAAAGATAGTAAATGTGAATGTTAATATTAGCTTACAAGCATAGATTAAATAAAAATAAATAATAACTACACTGGAATAAAGTATGGTATAGTCCAAATAAAAAATACTCCCTCCGTCCTGGCTTATTTGGCACAGTTGGCTAGGCACGAATGTTAAGAAAAAACAGATTTTGTTTTTACTTTGACTTTTTTAAAGGTGGAGATTGAGGGTTGAGATTTTGATGGTGAAGATTGTGGGAATTAGTTTCTATTTTAGGGATTTGCAAAATAAGTTGGGACGACCGAAAACGAAAAGTGTGCAAAATAAGTCGGGACGGAGGGAGTAAAATGGAAGAAACAAAATCTGAATGTTTAAGTACATGTATCTATAGAGTTTTAAATGAATGTGCAATGTGTGAAAAATTGGAAATATTTCACCAAAACTAAACAGGGAAGTAAATTCATAAAAATAGTTGAAAAGTTGAAAAAAATATATTATATTAACATATAGATTGTAGCATGTATCTCGATTGAAGTTTATGAGACATTATGTTTATAGTCCACCCTCTATAAAAAAAACTATTATTTATCTTATGAATATACTATAGTAGGATTTTCATTTTAAACACACATGATTTTCAAGCTTCAATGTAGAACTGAAGAAATAATCAAGCGAAATTGAAATATGCAAATGATTTTATTTGCAAATGTATGTTCAAATCAAAACAATTAATTAAGAAATTATAGAGAAAGTATGTTTGACCTAATATTCGTGTGTGTATTTAACAAATTCTGAACTTATAAATGTCAGTTGATGATGTAATAAGACAAATGACTTTGTATCTTTTGTTCAATGGAAATCTATATCTTCATTATTATACAGTTTTTCAGTAATCATATAACTTTATTTCTAATATAATAATTATGCCGGAGTCTATCTATATTGAGAAGTAAACACTAATTATAATATATCAAACTTTATATATATAAATTTTGTAAGAATAATACATTATATCATGGTATGTCGATTTTATGAATCTTTTAACATTAGTATAACGTGTTTTGCTAAACTAAGATTATTAACCTCTTTTTTTTTTCCATTTTTATGATTATTTTTAGATTTTATTTGTTTTGGATTGTGTTTGCTTACTCGATTAAATTTTTCATTTTTCTTTTCCTGACACTGAATAATCTAAGAAGTTGTGTATATATATTACCATGATTAGTAACTACATGGAATTTTATTAGAATGATCAACCAATATCACCACACAAAGTAAAATTATTTTATGTTCATATTAATTTTTTTGATCAGATAATAGTAAAAAAATAGTGATCACGTGCAGCGCAAGTGCGTATTGCTAGTTTAAATTTATAACTTGTTGGATATTGTTCGGTACGGTTCAGTACAATTTTCGGTTCGGAAAATTAAGAAATATCCAATTTCGTAACAAGTAAATAATCGGTTCAGTTCGGTTCAGAAATGTTAAACAGTTGATAGATATTTTCGATTTGGAACTAATTCAGTCTGGATTTCGATCCAATTTCGGTAATCTCCAAGCTCCATGCACAACCGTAATGCCAATAATAGGCTCTACTTGTAGAGAAAAAAATAAGAATTTCTAAAAAAAAATTTATTTTTTATAAAATAAAAATTATTTTATTTATTTATTATTAAAATTTTATTCAATAAATAATTTAATACTATCAATGGAGTAGTAATATGTGACAGATTGTGGAATATGATTGAATTGTGGAATATGTTGGTTAACCAACTTATTCCACAACCCGATTGTGAAAGGTTGTGGAATCTTTATCATTTGATTTTTCTTTTATTGCACTTAGTCAGGCACAGGGTCGCAAATAAACTAAACTAAGTCTTAATCCAAACGTTGTTAACATTTTCACTAACCTAGACTATTAATTTTTTACCCTTTAAACCAGGATAAGACACTATCTTGAAGGTTGAAGGGCGCCTCACAAGCCATCGACAATGAAGAAACGAGGAGTTGGACAATGCTGCGACTTGCGCATATTTGTGCTCTTTTCTTTTCTTCTTGTCTATGTGCATTGAGATTTGAAATGACAGTCTTAGGGGGTAATTGGCTGGGATGTGGTACACGTGTTCCGTGCACGCACTTTAGGGCATTTTTAGTATCATTTTAGTGTCAATAATGTGCATAATTATGTGTATTTAGTGCTTTTATATTCTAATGGGCAAAATAATGCGTTTGTGCTATTTTTGTATTAAGACAGGTGAAAAAGGGTCGAAAACGAACATCAAACGACCGCGAAGTCGAGGGATCGATCGAGGCAATAAAAGGAAGGACCAACTGAAGATCTCGGCCGAGACGGGATGCAAATCTCGGCCGAGATGAGTCTCCAGGGGATTTCATAAAGAATTGCAAGATTGAAGATCTCGGCCGAGATACAATCCAATTTCGGCCGAGATGAGTCTCCAGGGGATTTCTTGAAGAATCTTAAAGATGAAGATCTCGACCGAGATGCAATCCAATCTCGGCCGAGATGAGTCAAATCCTAAAAAGCCCTAATTTCCTTTTTTCACGTCTCGGCCGAGATCAGCCTTCGACCCAAAATTCTTGAAAACCCTTTTTCACGTCTCGGCCGAGACACACTTCCGTCTCGGCTGAGATTCACTACCCTGTTTTGAAATCCTGAATACGTTTTTGCCTATTTTTTACTAGCACTTTCTCTCCTTATATATATATCATCCCATTCGAATTTAACCTAACTTTTGATACATTTTTTATACTTGGAGAGCACATTTGAGCCAACAAAGCCACCAAGGAAGGAGATTGGATTAGAGATTGAAGGATCATCTTCTCCAATTGACATCTTTGGATTCATCAATATCAGTATCATGTTTCTTTATTTTTCTATCTATTTTCTGATTGTATTAGTTAATATGGGTGGCTAGCACCCTTAGTTCATCATTGATCATTGTGGAACCTTGAGTCGAGACATTGATGTGATTATTACGGTTAATGTTACCGAGATTATTGTACATTTAAGTGTTTTGTGTTATTTGCTCTTATTGACTCACATTTATGAATTGATTATTAGATTGATCACCCTTTAAGGGATTTGCGAATGTGTTGCTAGAATAGGAGATTACTATCCGTAATTGTAGGATTTTCGATTCCTGTGTAGCAAACAATAGTTATTTATTGGGGATAACACAAAGTTCAACCACTAAAACCGAGCTTTCGAGTTTTAAATTGAATTTATCTCGTTGTCCTAGTGTGTAATGCATTTGGTGATTGAATCTAAGAGAGCTTGTTCGAGGATTCGGTTAAACTGAATAGGGTTAGTTGAAGAGCTTATTTTGATTAACTAAAATTAAGGGACAACAAGGCTATTAGAGCTTGTTAATAGTCTTGAGATAAGGGCTTAAATCACAATTTAATCGGGCATTAACAATAGTTGCATCAATTGTCTAAGGCCAAGGGGAAACATGATCAAAGGTGACTTGTTTTACTATTTGAAAACTAAAACCGAAAAAGATCTCTTCTATTGTCTTTGATTATTTGTTTCTTTTAATTGTGTTTAGTTGCTAGTAGATTGTTAGTTCCTTATCAACCCCCCATCTTTATTGCTTTCTTAAATATTTATTTCTTGCATACTTAATCATAAACTGCTTGACATCAGAATCAAAACTGTTCGGCCGTTCCCTGTGGTATCGACCCTTATTTACTATTCTACTAAGTAGGATAGTTAGTAAGGTTTAAGTGTATTCTTCATACACATTAATTTGGTAGTAAGAAACGACGCTACTAGGATGTCCCCATCCGGATGTGGCATGAGCCATCCTGAACGTATTTTATTTTACACCGGATGTCGGATGACCCATCCCTGCACATCCACACCCTATTACCTACATCACCTTTTACAATTTCCAACACATCTTTTACAAATTTCAATACGTACACCTTTTATAATTTCCAATGCACATTCTAACCTACTATACCCTTAAACTAAAATACTTTTTTGGATGTCCCGTTCATGGATGTGCCCCATCGGACGTAGTACATGCCACTACATCCCAATCCAATTATCCTCTTACATGATGGATGACAGCTTCTTGATTTTTAGGAAATTAGGACTCAGTTTGGTTGGAGGGTGTAGGGATAAGGAATGAGAATAAATGAAAGTTCATTCTCATTTATGGTGTTTGATATATAATAAATAAGTTAATTATTACTTCATTTTATTAACAATTTCCCCCATTTCATTTCATAATATAATTGATCCCTCATTTATATTTATTACCATTATTATTAATGAATTACAACCAAACGGGCCGTTAGATTCGCGATTTCAAATACCTTTTCTTGTTTGCTTAGCTTACAACAATTGATACATGATTCCTCCGCCACCACTCATTCCTAAATCTGAGGCGCACAGAGAACCATTGTTGCTGGCTTATTATTATTTTTTTATTTCACTAAACAACACACCACAGATATCCTTCTCTTTCTTCATCATTATTTGCAAGACCAAACACAACCTAGCTAGCCCTATATCACACTCATGTTCTTCTTCCAAGTAACACCGATGTCACGTGCTAGTACGACGCTGGACGGACTAGCAGCGAGTACGACTACCAATCCCAGTGGATGGGGAAATTGTTGGATCAATCAATCAAAAATAATAATTGTTGATATATTATTTTAATAATTCCGATTAAATTAAAAGTGTAATTATATTCTTTTAGTGGAATAAATATAATTAATAAATTAATATGATAAGTCAAGAGTTGACCAGGTCATAATTAATTTATTAGAGCTTGATTTAATTGGGTCCCATCAGATCCCTTCGTTGGTTCAATATGAACTAGAATAAATTATAGAGATTCTAATTTATAATTGCAATACAATAAATATATTGGATATTGATAGATATAAAAGATGGAGATATACATGATCTCCCATATCTATCAGGCTATGCTGCTTGGAGAAAAAGAAATAATGCGACATTATATATATAATAAGTCACGGCAATTACATTATTATTCTTCTTCAAAATCTCGCGTATACAATATATATCCAAGGAGGTGTCCACACATCTTGTATTGCAGTGCAGTTCGTGACAACACCGGAGAAGACTTGAAGACAGTTCGTGACAACACCGGAGAAGACTTGAAGACTTGGAGGTTTGAAGCTACACGCTACAAAGATATTAATTTAATCCTTCTAGCGTAAATTAATTAATTGTATAACATAAAATAAATCGGTCGATCCTACAACGATGTATTCGATCTTCAATATTATATTGTGTGGATCGGATAGGAATCTTGGTTCTAGCAATTGGTATCAGAGTGTAAGTTTGATATTATTGTATGTTCTCTATTAATTAATTTAATTATGCATATAATGTTGAGCGGTGTTTTAGGTTTGTAATTTTATTATTGTTATGGATGAATGTTTTATTTTTTATTAAACAGTTTACGACCTAGTTTTATTGGTGAAATTGTATTTTGTATTTTATCGAGTTGTACACAAGGGGGTGGATTACGTCTCCATGTTTTCCCCTTGTTAGTTTTTTAAATAGGGTACAAAATATGTAATTTTTGTTGTAATTTTCGCATCTGGGTGTAATTGCAAACTATTTGAAGTTTTCTGGGGTCACATTGAAAGATTCCAGAAGTAATAAAAATTGGATGGGGCCATTACTCATCATCTCCGAAAATTGGAGGACCGATTTGCAAATGTGAAAATCCTCCATTGTTGATGAAATTGGAGCATCTGAAACTCAAAGTTTTAGACCAGAAACAAGTCAAAGCTTGACGATCTCGATCGGCGGTGCTACGGCTGTCACGGCCGTTACGTGATGATGACGGCCGGCTCGACTTGCAACTCCGGTGCAGCAGAAAAACGGAGAGCGGCGGCAGCGGTCGCGGCCCATGTCGCGATCTGTTCCGTTTTCTCCAGCCATGGCGACGAGCAGTGTGGCGGCGGCAGAAGCAGGGTGAGGCTGATGGTGGCGGCGCGACAGATTTTCGACAGCAGATTCCGACGGCACCTGGAGTGACGGCGGCGGCGGCCTCTGCTGTTAACCGGGTCGCGACCCGGGTTGGGTCGGTCCGGCTCGGATCGTGGGTTGTGGGTTATGGGTCCTTGTGCAAATGGGTCTGAATAGTGGGCCGAATTTTTGGTTAAATTGGAAAGTGGGCTCAATTTTTTTAAAAAAAATTGGGCCTCTTGGATTTAATTACAAAATGGGGCTCTAAGATATATTCAGCTATTGGGCCAGTCATTTGGGCTGCTGAAAATTCAAAAATTAATTCATTCTGGACCAAGAAAAATTGCAGATGGACCGTGAAATATTGGATCGGGTTGTGGTTCAATTAGTTTTTCATTTTTCCTGTAATTTTGAGTCTAGGATGACCATAAATTTGTTCTTGTTTAATTATTGATTATTATTTGCTTTGATTATGCTTGAAATTAATTGTCATTCACATAGCATGTCATACAGAATTGTATGAACACCGCTCTAGGTACTAAAATATCATGCATATTCTTTATTTATTTTCTTTTCTAATTTAGAATTAGATTTGAGAATTAATAAAGTAATTAATATTTAATTATTTTGAGAGTCAAAATAATTTGAAAAATATTAATTGGATAAAATCCAAATTAGTTTTATAAAATATTAAGTGTGTAAGGGTTTATTAAATCCACGACCTCCTTTATTAGCTCATAAGTAAAATGTATGTATGCCTCGTACTAACTCAATTAGTCTCCCTATAGGAGGGCTGCATTATTTTCGGCTACTTGATTGGACTCAATTATGGTAGTAAATTTTAAATTTCAGTTAATTATGTTTATCCTATAGATACTATAATTATTTGATAGTTTTAAAATTTATTAAAATAAAGGTTATACACTTAAATCAAAATATTGTAAGGACTTCCTATAGTATATCCAAGCAATATTATTGACGGTCAAATAGATGTGATACTAAGTCAATATAGCATGAGATGCGGGATATTTGATTTAGTGGGAGATCCCAACCTAGCTTTAAATCAACATTTATCACTCCTATAGAGGGGTATGCCTTGATTTTGGGTTTTTAGGTAATCACATAATAATGTAGTTTATGGGTCTACTTATTACAAGTTTTATTTCATGTTTTGAACATGCATTCATTTCATTCTATGCAAGCTCATATTTGTTGTTTATTGTAGATGAGGCTTTAGGGGCTGAAATTGGTTCGGATACTCAGTAGACATGGCACTGGAGACTCTCCTTGAGATGTTCTCTCAGTTCAAGGTCAGCTATAATATGAATAAGCTGAAAATGTCTCTGAATGAACTAATGAAAGAGCTCCAAAACGCTGAAAACATTCTTAATTCTCAAAACGGTGATGCTTTTGTTGTTACTTCTGTTGGACAATCCTCATTTAAACCGAAAGGTAAGGGTGGAAAAAGGAAGAAGTCTAATAAGAAGGGTCCACATCAATCGGCAAAGAAGGCCAAAACAGATGAGAAACCTAAGGGGAAGTGTTTTGGATGCGGCGAGAAGGACCATTGGAAAAGAAATTGCCCGGTTCTCATAGCTAAGAAGCAAGCTTAGGGTGAGTTATCCTTTATTGAGTCTTGTTTAGTGGTTGATTCTATGGATACTTGGATAGTAGATTCTGGAGCCACTAACCATGTTTGCAATACTTTGCAGGGGTTCCAAGTAACTCAACAACTTAATGAAGGGGAGCATACTCTGAGGGTTGGCACAGGAGTTGTGGTTTCTGCGAAAGTTGTCGGAGTTATTTATCTTTATTTTTCAAATAGGAAGTATTTAGTTTTAAGTGATTGTTATTATGTCCCGGATATTACTAGAAATTTAATTTTTGTTGCTTTATTATTCAATCAAGGATATTGTGTTCATTTTTCATTAATGGCAGTCGATATTTATTTTAATAAAGCGATTGTTTGTAAGGGGCATATGGATAATGATTTGTATATCTTAAAACCAACCGACAGCTCATTGCATCACACAGCTAAGCGTATAAAATTGTCTCCTTCTAATGAAACTTACTTATGGCACTTAAGACTTTGTCACATTAATCTTAATAGGATTCATGAACTAGTAAGGGATGGTGCTTTAAGTAACTTGAAGGTGGAATCCCTGTCTGTATGTGAATCTTGTTTAGAGGGTAAAATGACTAAGAGTCTCAAAGAAGTTTTAGAATTAGTACACTCTGATGTATGTGAACCAATAAATGTTCAAGTTAGAGGTGGATATGAGTATTTCATCACGTTCACAGATGATTACTCAAGATATGATTATGTTTACCTAATGGTCCACAAATCTGAGGCACTTGAAAAATTCAAGGAATTCAGATTGGAAGTGAAAAAACAATAAGGTAAGAACATAAAAACACTTCGATCAGATCGAGGTGGGGAATATCTATCCAACGACTTTAGGATATACTTGACAGAGAATGAGATTTTATCCCATTGAGTGCACCAAGGACCCCACAACAAAATGGTGTCTCAGAAAGGAGAAACAGGACCTTGTTGGACATGGTCAGGTCTATGCTGAGCTTCTCAACTCTCAAAACTTATTTTTGGGGATATGCCCTACAAACAACAATATACTTACTAAACTTGGTTCCTTCTAGGTCTGTACCTAAGACACCCTTGGAGTTGTGGAATGGGCGTAAGCCTAATCTAAGACATCTTCGGACATGGATTGTCCAGCACATGTGCTGAAGAGTAAGACGGAAAATATGGAATCAAGATATCTGAGTTTATAGGATATCCGAAAGGAACAAGAGGGTGTACTATTTCTATAGTCCTCGGGATAAGAAGGTTTTTGTAAGCACAATGCAACTTTCTTAGAGGACAAGTATATAGAAGAACGCGAATCCAAGAACAAGGTTCTGTTAGAGGAGATAAAGGAAAATATTCCAAGATCATCTGCTCCAGAGATACTCACTGAACCTGATCATGAATTCACGACTCTACCATCCGGTATTGAATCCAGTAGGAGACATATGGCGACTCCGCCAAGAATGTCTATGAGAAAAATAACACCTGAAATGGTAAAAAATCATGTCCCTAATGTTCAATAACCCCTCGGTGATGAGATGGACATCGAAGAACATGAGGAAAGAGAACCGTCTCCGATTGTAAACGAACCTATAGCGACTAGATGTGCGAAGAGGGTCATTCGACCACCTTCCAGACTTGTTCTTTACGGAGAGTCTCTTGAGGCCTCTGCTGAACAAGAGGAAGATCCTGCATCGTTCAGAGAGGCTATGGAAGATAAAGACGCTGATCATTGGAGATGTGCTATGGATTCAGAAATGAATTCCATGTACATTAACTCTGTCTGGGATCTTGTAGACAAACCCGATGGGGTAAAAATTATTGGGTGCAAATGGGTTTACAAGAAAAAGAGAAGAATAGATGGAAAGGTAGAAACCTTTAAAGCAAGATTGGTTGCCAAGGATTATACCCAAAGAGAAGGAATCGATTACAAAGAAACCTTCTCACCGGTAGCTATGCTTAAGTCAATTCGGATTCTCTTATCCATTACGGCACATTTCGATTACGAAGTGTGGCAAATAGATGTCAAGACTACATTTCTTAATGAAAATCTTGACGAGAGCATCTATATGATATAACCAGATAGTTTTATCCAAAAGGATCAAGAGCATAAAGTATGCAAGTTTAAAAGGTCCATTTATGGACTAAAACAAGCGTCTAGATCTTGGAATATCATATTCGATCAAGCACTATGGTTTTGATCAGAATCCTGATGAATATTGTGTCTATAAAAAGAAAGAAGACAAAAGAGTAGTTTTTCTCGTGATGTATGTGGACGACATCCTTTTGATTGAAAATCATGTCGCAATGTTAACATTGGCAAAACACTGGTTGTCACAACAGTTTGATATGAAGGACTTGGGAGAAGCAAACTATGTTTTGGAAATTCAGATCTTACGAGATGGGAAAAACAGAAGGATTGATTTGTCCCAAGCTTCATACATCGACAAGATATTGGTGAGATTCGCTATGCAAAATTCCAAGAAAGGCCAAACGTCTTTCAGACATGGAATTCACTTATCACGAGAGCAATCACCTAAGACTCCTAAAGAAGTGGAATACATGAAACGGGTTCCTTACGCTTCATCAGTAGGAAGTCTCATGTATGCTATGTTGTGTACTCGACCAGATATATGTCATGCTGTTGGGATAGTCAGTAGATATCAGTCGGACCCAGGGCCCGAATACTGGATTGCTGTTAAACATATTCTCAAGTATCTTCGAAGAACTAGAGATTATATATTGGTTTATTCAGCATCAGACTTGGTGCATGTGGGATACACTGATTCTGATTTTCATGCTGATAGAGACTCTCGAAAGTCTACGTCAGGGTCAGTATTCACACTTGGTGGCGGGAGCATAAAACAGCCTTGTATTGCTGATTCCACTATGGAAGCCGAGTACGTGGTAGCTTGTGAAGCAGCCAAAGAAGCTGTTTGGCTTAAGAATTTTTTGCAGAGCCTAGAGGTGGTTCCTTCCACGTCACAAAGTATTACTTTATTTTGTGACAATAGTGGAGTTGTGACAAATGCAAAAGAACCTAGAAACCATCAACGTAGGAAACACATTGAGCTCAAGTATCACCTCATAAGGGATATTGTTCAGAGAGGAGATGTGACGATGTGTAAGATTGCTTCTGCAGAAAATCTTGTTGACCCCTTCACAAAGGGTTTACCGGCTGGTGTATTTGAGGGTCATATTAGAAATATGAACATACTAGACATGTCTCATTTACTCTAGAGCAAGTGGGAGAAAATGTTTGATAGTATGAGTGACCTTGTTTGTTTTTACTTAGATGCCCTTAAGTAAACTTTATCTTATTGTTTTTTACATTTTGAAATAAATGTATGAGTTGTTCTTTTGATTAATTCTTTATGAGCTTGCATATGTCAATGGATGGTAGATATATCTAAATCGAGTGTTTGAGTTGTTCAACACAGAAAGATTCGGTTTCTTATTCGATCCGTAAATGTTTTTTGTCTGCGATCAGTAAATACTTTTGGACAATTTATTTTGATAAGATCGTCTCAATTTCATTAAAGTTTGTCTTTGACTTGGTAATGAAATTGAGGATACATGTATGGAGTATTGGACAGGACCACATGAAATTTAAATTGTCTTTTGACCATACAATTTAAAAATCATTGATTGATGTATGTATTACCTTAATCCTGAGTGAATAATGTACCTTTATTACCAACTGAACATTCTTTGAGACACCAAAGAGTGAGATTATTATATTGATCAATATCTCGGTGTATTGGGAATTAAAGTGAAGCGATAAAGAACATATATTTACAATATTAGAATCCTTCACCTATTTAATAGGCATGATCAGGATCTCACGGGTTCTTCTATGAACAGTAAATCTGAGCTCAGTATTCGACATTTGTTGTTGAATCACATTGTGTGACGTAGTCACACAGGACTGTCAGATAGAAGATGAGTGTCGAGATTGACAAGTGTTTGAACATAGGCTTATTTGTCATGGTAGCCTATTGCAAATACTTTAGTTGATCGAGGGGGGCAATACGTTGGATCGATCAATCAGAGGATAATAATTGTTGATATATTGCTTCATTAATTCCGATAAATTAAAAGTACAATTATATTCTTTTAGTGGAATAGAATATAATTAATAAATTAATATGATAAATCAAGAGTTGACCGGATCATAATTAATTTATTAGAGCTTGATTTTATTGGGTCCGATCGGGTCCCTTCGGTTGCTCAATATGAACTAGAATAAATTATAGAGATTATAATTTATTATTGCAATACAATAAATATATTGGATATTGATAGACTTAGAAGATGGAGATATCCAGGATCTCCTATATCTATCAGGATATGCTGCTTGGAGAAAAAGAAATAATGTGACATTATATATATAATAAGTCACGACTATTACATTATTATTCTTCTTCAAAATCTCGCGTATACAATATATATTCAAGGAGGTGTCCACACATCGTGTATTGCAGTGCAGTTCGTAAGAACACCGGAGAAGACTTGGAGGTTTGAAGCTACACGCTACAACGGTATTAATTTAATCCTTCTATCGTAAATTAATTAATTGTAGAACATAAAATAAATCGATTGATCCTACAACGATGTATTCGATCTTCAATATTCTATATTATGGATCGGATATGAATCGTGGTTCTAAGAGAAATGCAGACAGACAACTCTTAAACGGTCGGTTGGTCACGGTGACAATTTTCCTGTAAAGATTTATTTAATTTTAAATGTTGAATGTTAATGGCGTTTATTTGTACCTCATGATATAATTAGGATGTCTATTTGTACCTTATCTCATTTGCTCAAACTTCATTAAATGCCTTTAAAAGAAAGCAGCATGGGTAACCAAAATTCATGGTCATAAAAATCAGAGTACAATACAAATTATAAAGTACAGGTCAAGTCATAAAAATATGACTCCCTCCGTCTCACCTTATCTTGTATACTTTTCTTAAACGGTCGTCCCATCTTATCTTGCACAGCCTAAAAAAGAAAAGGATTTTATACCGACTATACCCTCTATACTTACGAAATTAACAAAAATGTCATTACTAAAACACGAAACACACACTAAGTAAACATCTTAATTAAGGCTAAAAATTATTTTTGGTCCCGTAAGTATTTATTTTTTTCGATTTTAGTTTCACAAGTATTTGCTTTTTCAATTTAGTCCCGTAAGTGTTGAAATTGTCCAATTTATGGACAATTTTCGTTGAAAAAATACTAAATTGGTTGGAAATAATCATGTGCAACTCACGTGACCATAATATTTAGGAATATTCGACGAAACTAAGTGACATGGCTTAAATAGCTGAGTCGGACTTCTATTTCTGTCAAATTTTAATTCGAAAAAAAAAAAAAGAATATTTGTACTTGAGAAGGCCCCTATCCAAAACCCTGCTTCTGCATAAAAACCATGGCGAAGCTGCTCTCTTGCCTCGTCGCAGATAACTCATAATACTCGAGTTTTGATTTGGGGAATTTCTAGAATTCTTTTGTACATGTCATTCAAATAAATTTGGTTCTATGTTTTAGGGTTTGTGGCTTTTGATATGTCAAGATACGGTATTCGACGCTGATGATTAAACTTAAGTTTAGTTTTGATATTTTTTTAACTTTTAACTTTACTAATAATGTTGTTTCTTACAAATAATAAAACGATCCTTATATTTGAATTAATGATGTGGATATTCTCTTTGTTTTGAATTAAAATTTAATAGAAATTTAAGTCTTACTCAACTATTTTATGCCACTTCACTTAGTATAGTTGGATTCCCTCAAATATTAGGGTGACGTGAGTTGCACGTGACTATTTCTGGCCAATTTAGTGTTTTTTTCGACGAAAATTATCCTTAAATTGGACAATTTCGGCAATTATGAGACTAAATTGAAAAAGTAAGTATTGTTGGGATTAAAATCGAAAAAGCAAATACTTACGGGACCAAAAATGATTTTTGGCCTCTTAATTAATCCTAACCAAACCCATTTTAATTAACCCAACCCACCAAACCACTAACCCTAAAACCCAATACTAGCCCAAACCCAACATCTACTCTGATTCTCATTATCAAATCCGTCTCTCTCTCTCACAAACCCTATCTCTCTCTATCTCATCGTCTTCATCCTCTCCCTCTCACAAAATCCTAGCCGCAACCACACCTCCACTTCTGCCCAGTTTTCTGATTACTCTCCCACACCCGCTCAGATCATCAACCACACCTCCGTTCTCCGATCTTCTCTTAGATCGAGTTTTTTTCTTTGGCTTCGAAAATCCTATCTTGAATGAATAGGGTTTTCTGAATCCTTTCGCATTAATGAAGGATTCTCCCGAATATCCTCAAGTTAGTTATGACTCAGACGCCACCGTGGTGGAGGAGTCTCAGTTTTCGCCCGATCTTCTTCATGATGAAGGCTCGAAGAAGCCAGATCTGGATGCAGATATGAGCTTCTTGTCCGAAATCACAGTCGATTCTGCTCCGAAAGGTGCTGAAATCCCCTATCTGCGAACTTACACGAGTCCATGGCTGGATTCGAGGGAGAAATGTAGAAATTTCTAGCAGCTCTTGACCCTATGGTTCCCTATTCTCGAAAAGGTTATGATTTTCTGCCCTAATATGCACTCGTTTATGTTGCTTGCCCAGTATTTGTGGCTTTTGTGATTTTGTGGGTTTGCTATGTCCGTGTGTTCTGTCTGTTTGAGATGCGTCCAATTTTAGGGGCTTTTGTGATTTTGTGGTTGATTGAATCTGTTGAGGGGTTTTGGTTGCTGGTTTTTGTGATGACTAGGGTCCAGTTGGCTTGAAACTGGTTTGGACTAAGGTTTTGTGTGGAAAAAAAATCTCCTGTTCAGATGATGCATTGAAGGCTGATGGACTTGGTTGGTGATTCAGATTATGACACCAATTTGTTGTTAGAACTCATTCTAGTGGCTAATTTGAACCTTTAATCTGTAAAATTAAATTGTTCTGCCTAATTGATACTTTTCAATGCTGATAGGCTTTGTTATTGTTTTGAATTATGCAATCAATGTGGTCTGAGACCACATTCTGGTGGCTAATTTAAACCTTTAATCTATGAAAATAAACTATGCTGCCTAACTGATGCCCCTATTGTTGATTGGCTTGATTGTGTTTACAAATTATGTCACCAATGTGGTCTGAGACCACATTCTGGTAGCTAGTTTGTTCATTGCTGCCTGATATAGATCCACTGCCATTCTCTTTCTTAAATTGAGTGAATGTGTAATTATTTTTCTCTTTAAGAATATGAATTGCATAAAAAGGAGACCATACCCAATGATGAAATCTATCTGAGGGTCTAAATTAAAAAAATATCCAATAACATCCTAAATATGTTTCTATTATAGTGTTTATAGCTTAAGCAAAATGTACACTCTATTATGTTTATGCTATAAACATTATACCAAAATATGCTTCTATTACTACTGCCTAACATACACTATATGTATCCTAAAGCTGCCTTTAAACCACTGATATGGTCTGTTCCAGCAACCTCTTCCATTTTTATTAGGCACTCAATCCCTTCTCTAACAACAACTTCATCAGCCTCCAAAGATTGTGGTAGATTTCCAGCCATTTCTAAGGTTGTCTTGCCAATATGAGGCAATATGTAGCTGTTGTGTCCCTTACACTTTATGATCTCATTCATGCAGCCCTACGAGCTTAAGAAACATGATCTAGAGGATGAGCTAATAATCCAATAGCAACCACATACCTGTTGCAATATGCATATGTCTTGATGACTTCCATTGTGATTGAATCTATAGGTTTCGTCACAAGAGTACCTCTTTGTCTGTTAACACTGTTTCTCTTAGCCGGTTCTTGAATTGTGAATTGAAAAATTCTAATTTTCCCATCAAATTCTATTGAGCCTTGACTTGAGTACCTAAGCCTAACAACAGCACACATAAAGATCACTTTCGTGATGTAGCGTTTTCTTTTGCAAGACCTATAGGGTTCGGTTTGCTCTTGCAGCTTGTATGTCCTTTCACTGTCTCATTGCATATAAAACAATTTCTCGTCGATGTGACCACATTATGCATGGTTTCATACTTAATCTTGTTTGTAAGATTGTCAAAGTGTAGAGAAGAAAGACTGAATTTGAGCCTTTGTACCTAGTTAGCTTGAGTAAGTGTTGGTTTAATCGCATTTGTGTGTGGGTTAAGTTCCCCAGCTTTTACCCATCTCCCCACAACACTTTTGCTGACTTCCATTTCTGATGCAAGTCGTCTTATGGTACCCTTGTTGTTGAAAGGAATGCTCTTGAGACGGCTAATATCGAGCTCTGTGCTTACGACCACTTTATTCTGCCTTTTTGTATCAAAACTGATAACATTTGCTGCCATTTGATGCCTTGTAGCCTCCCAAATGTATTGAATAGTTCAACTACTAACTCCGAATGATGTTCCCACCTCTCTGATTTTGCCGTGGTGAACAACCTGATTTATGCTATTCTCGATTAGAAACTGAGCAATCATCGAGAGGTCTGATGGAGACAAGTTCTTCCACCCTTTTTTGTTGCAAACCGTTTTCAATTTGTGTAAATTTTGTTTTCTGTGGATTTTCTGAATTGAGAGCTCTTTAAATAGAGATTTTAAGTTAGGTTTAAATTTAGGAGGGAATCTGATTTTTTGTAAATTTTAGTTAAGTGTGTTGTAAGACAATATTCCCCAAAATTAATGGAGGAAAATTTTTTCACTACTGTAAATTTTCGACTTCTACAATTTCCACTGTTCTTCTAATGTTTTTATTTTTAATTGGTGCATTTGTATGTATAGTGGTATGTGAACAATAACACATGTTTTCATCTAATATTAAAAGCTGAAAATTGAGAAAAGATTAATATCCTAATCTTCTTATTATTTTTTAGCAAATTATTCAAAAAATATTTTTGAAAAGTCAACAAACAACAAAAAAACTTTTCTTAATATCTGTGCCGACCCTCCTGTGCACGGAGGGAGTATAAGTCCTACACGAAATCTTTTGATGAAAACTCAACACAAATATATATATATATAAAAGCTAAATGGAGGGCCTTATTGTCATTTTAACTTTCCCTCCAAAAGCTTTTACACTAATTTGGTAAGTTTTATCAATTTTGGTAACTTTAAAATTTTCTTTCAATTTTTTAATTTTTATATATTAATCCATTTTTTATGCATGATATATCAAATTATTCATATTTTCACAATTTTCAATTTGACATCCATATCACATATATTATAATGAGGGATATATTTGATTTTAAAACAATAAATTCTTTATTGATTAATTATTTAAGTTATATTTAAGTGTTTATTGTAAAAATTAATAAAATAATTCCCTTTATAAAAAATATTAGTTGAGTATTTTCTCAAAGTTCAACAAATTTATTATATTTCACATGAATTTTCAAATATATTCTTTACTTTAGTTACAACTAGAATAAAAAATATTGTTTAAGTATTTAAACTCATATTTCATTAAATTAAAAGCAAAAAATCAATAATTAATTTTATAAATAATTTATTAAATCATTACATCTACTAATATATACTCCCTCCGTTCCAAAATAGATGATGTTTTAGCTTCTTAAACAAATTCCAAAATAATTGATGTTCTAGGTTTTTTTTACCATTTCTCTCTATTTTACCCCTATGTAAATCCAAAAATATCTTTGACTTTTCAACCTCCCACTCACATTTGATATCATTAAATCTTATCTGCACAAATTTTAGGGGGTTATATTTGGTAATATATTTGTTTCTTAATTATTTTATTTTTTTCTATAACATCATCTATTTTGGAACGGAGGGAGTATATAATAACAACGTTTGTTTTATTAGACATGGACCTTTGAGCATATGTATGTTTATATATCATAATTATTATTGAGTTTGTTGTTTTATTACTTATTCATATTTTTATATAATGTATATTGGGTTAATATTATGTTATATATAGTAACCTAAATTTTATGACATTTGTTATACTTTTCAATTTTTTTTTTCATGAATCAATCTCAACTATATACTTTTTACACTTTACAACCTAAAAAATATTTTGTCGCACTGACCGACTTCAATTATATCTTTTTTTTATTCTTTGCAACTCGAGAAATTTTTTTTTTTTTTTTTTTTTTTTGCATTAATCAAAGTTTATCTTAAATAATACTCCCTCCCTCCGTCCCGACGTAATTGTCTAACCTTGGCCGGGCATGGAGACTAAGAAAAATAGATTTTGTGAAATCTTTGACTTTTCAAAGGTGGAGATTAAAAGTAGAGATTTTGAGGGTGGAGATTGTGAGACAATTTGCCATTTATGGGCTTGGACAATTAGCTTGGGACAAACAAATATGGCAAGTTGGACAATTAGGCCGGGACGCAGGAAGTATAATATTTACAATAAAAGTATAAAATTTAATTAAATTACAAAACCAAGTAAAATATGAAAATATTTAAATATTTTGAAGAACTCACATACTTTAAATTGTCTTCAAATTATTGAATAACTTTTTATTTTATTTTGTTAATGTTAGAATTTATTTAAAAATAAGAATTATTTCAATATATCTGAAATTACCAAGTGAAATGTTCAAAGTTGTAAAGAGAATATAATTCTAGAAAGAACAGTTAAATATTTATAGTTCTAATTTGAAAATTTATTTAGATATATTAAAAATCCATACATATATAAACGTTATAAGAGTGTTAAAATTGTTAAGTTGTATTTTCCCACCAAAATATTTTATGTTATTTATTATTGTTTGTAGAAGTGTCAACTTTTAATGTGTGTGTGTTTTTTTTCCTACTTTCAAAAGAATTAGTCATTTCCCAAATTTTAAATAAAAATAATTTTTATATCTCAATAATTTTTACATTTTATGTATCAAAATTAATCACCGTTTTATGATCTTTTTCTTGACATCCATATCACATATATAAAAGTATGCTATTATATAAAATAAATACAAATGATTTATTGGTTGATTATTTGGTTAAATCTGAGTACTTATTGCAGATGTTTATTGGTGTAATGTTTAGACCGCAATACGAATTAATTGAATATTTTTTCTAAAAAAATATTTCCAATCTAATTTTTTTAAATATTTTAATTAATTAATCTATTGTATTTACTTTTCCATCTTAATTTTAATCTATAAATTAATCCATATATAAATATGTGTGTATATAAAAATAAGTTGGAGCTAAATATGTAAAAAAAAAAAAAAACATCTAATTGCAAATTAGACATTTTCAAGAAAAAATATTCATGTATGTATCACTAAAAGATATTATAGTTTCATCATTTTGTTAGCGTGTTTCTTTGTCAAAAACTCTTTATGAATTTTTATAATACTAATAATTTTTTTGTTTTTAATATATTTTCATATATAATATTTCAATTTAATCATCTTTTCACCTTCTTTAAGTTGAATTATGTTTTAATTTTTTATTGTGCATTGATTCATTTATATTGTGAATTAAATTATATAAAAATGAAGCAATAGAGTATTTTTAAAAATAAAAAATATAGACTATTTGAAAAGAAAATCTATTTTTCTTATAAATTAATTAATTTATTTTATTATATCTTATCTTATTTTTTTAATAAGTAGTGTGTTATTATATTTTTGTTTGCTTTAACATATGTAATTAATTGAACTATTTGCGGTCATTCGTATAGGTTAGAAAGATACCGACCGACTAACGTTATGCCAGAGTTTTATAAACTAATAATTTTAACATAGGAATTTTTATTTTTTATTTTTTATATATTTTGATATTTATTTTAATTTTATTATCTAATAATAATTTATTATAAATACCACACACACACAGAATTCACATTACAATTCCTAAGTAAAAAATACAAAAAATAAAAAAATGATGAACGATTCCCAAGTAAAAACTCAACTCAAATCATGATTAAAAAAATCAATTATTTAGTCTTAGTTGGTATAATAAACTTTTGATGGTTCACTTATTATAAATCCTACACAAGGTTGGGTGTAAAAGAACAAAAGAATTCACTTTACAATTCCTAAGTAAGAAAAAATGATGTGATCCTCTTTTCTGATCGAGTTGCTTGTAATTATTGTAGTGACTCTGAATTTACAGCAAAGACTTTGTAACACTCGCATCAATCATCATCGGATATGAGTTCTGCCTAAAGACCAAAGACCTGTTTCCTTCACTGGTGCCTGGAACACACACACGAATTTCAAATGGCCATCTAAGAAAATTAACACTATATATTGACGACATACAAACACAATCGAATAATAGTTCCACTTACAGGCGCTCTCACGGATGGAAACACGTTCCAAAATCTGAGTGTTTCATCTCCTGCTCCTGTCACTATTGACTGGAAACACCAATTTTGAAAGATAAGCAAGATATTCTCAACTATATGTAGTAAGATGCATATGTGATTGAGGCTCTGAAAAAGGAATTGTATGTACCTGGCCATCAGGAGACATTGCCAAGTACAAAACGCGTAAACTATGCCCCGTTAGAGTTGCAACCTAATAGAAAGAGACCCAATTTCACATAACTTTTCTTGGTAATCAATCATAAGAATAAAGAAACGAAGTACATGTAAATATTTTACCTTTGCCATATTTGGATACTTCCACACCATTATTTGATTTTGAGAATACCCATGAGTGCTAACTATTTCGTTCACATTTTTACTCCATGCTAGATTGCATACCTACGAGAAACAACGAGCTTAATGTCGGACAATTAACTTGAGTAGATAGTGACAGGTTTGTATTAGTTCTAGTAAATAACAGGGTTTTTATTAAATTTTGCCATTTTAAGATATTTTCATTACAGAATTTTTTCTTAAACACACTTCACCACATTCATTTACGTGCTATTCCATCTAACAAGGGCAAAAGTGTGTCTGAAATGTACTGAATTTCGTATGATTGGGATAACAGTGTAAATAGCCATACAGAATAATTGTGTAAGAGTTAATCGCAACCTGGCTTCCAGTGTCAACACTGTTAAGTTGATTGCCGCTGGTGGTATTCCAGAAACGAATGCAACGATCAGCTGTTCCTCCTCCCGATGCCAGAAGACCGTTTTGATGAGGCGACCAAGCAATGGCCTTTACAGCAGCTGTATGCTCCGTCAGTTTCAAAGTCGGCTGTTGTGAATGCTGATTCCACACTAATAGCTGATGTAAACATTAAAATTTATTATCAGATATAGATTCTTCACAGAAACTCAATTTTGTGTATAATTGGTACATTGATTAACACATGTACCTGATTATCGTTGCCACCAGATGCAAGTTCTCGATCATCGTGAGACCATTTCAATCCGCATACCTAACATTAAAAAACAATGTTAAGAAATGGTCTAAGGATTGAAGTGACACAAATTTATATCCATAGCAAGATAAACGTGTATAGTTTTATTACCTCGGACTTGTGTCCAATTAATTTGCTGATGTGATCACTTGGAACACGAAGATCATGCTGAAGAATGTTTCTATCTCTGCTTCCAGAGGACAATATGCGTGAACTCCATGCCAATACTCCAACTCTCGTTTGATGTCCAGTCATCGTTCTAACACGTTTGCATTGAGTTCCATCCCAAACCTAAACATAAAGATAAACATATTTTCTCATGTTCTCTTTTCAATTACGTGTTCAAAGGCTTGTTCCTCACAAAGACAATTCGGCATTCTTACCTGAACTTGACCAAGATTTGTGCCAACTGATATGTATGACCCTTCTCGAGTCCATTGGACCGAACAAACACTGTCGGTGGGCCCCAAGTCACACAACTTTGTAACCTATTGATTAAAGGTCTCTGAGTTAGACGATTGATGGGGGGTTTCCTCGAACAGGAAGAACAAGAATCAAAGACTGTAATCAAGGTAAGTACAAATAGGAACTCACTTTACTATTTGAAGCACTCCATAGATACACACAAGTGCCCAAACCCACAGCAAGGACATTCTGGGAAGACCAGTCCACTAAGTTCAGATAGAAGTCATCTTGAAGAGATGGTGCATCCAAAACCTGCAATTATGCACTCAGTTAGCAAGAAAACCCCTGCTTTCAACTTTATGTCCATAAATTTTGGCTGTGTTTGGATGGAGGGATTCAATCAATTTCAAATCCACTCAAGATAGAGAGGAGTTAAAATCCACTCAATTCTTCAAAAAAATAACTCAAAAATGAAATCAGGGATTTCAATATCCAGGGTAATCCAAACAACACCAATGGAATTGAGGCTATGAATTTCAAATCCGTCCTCAAATCCTTCCATCTAAATGCAACCTTAGGGTATTTTTTCTAATTTGACAGAAAAACAGAGTGGGATACACGGTATTCAAGCAAAGTACTGTGACAGAAAATCTCATATATTCCTCAAACAAGTGGGTTTTAGAAAAGTAAATCAGAATTGGGCAGTGCTTGGAAATAAAGTGAATTTTAGAATCAGCTTCTCGAAATCTTCTTCAACTTCGCAGCTTTTAATCACTTTCAAAAAGTGATTTTAATGGTCAAGTATAACAGTGGTAACACAACTTCAAATTAGAGTGCTTCCCAAAAGTGATTAATTGGCTTAATTGTGTTTGCAAACACCCTCTAATAGAGCATAAACTTGAAGAACTTAACAATCCAATTATAGTATTAACACCTACTTTCTGGTAGAAACACATTGGGAGCTTAAAGTTCTAAACTGTAAATCAGTTAAGAAGTTCAAGCTTTAACTAAAAGTCTTAAATCTCATCTATGATCAACTATTACTTATATCATCTAGCCGATAAGAACGTAATTTATCATTGTTAATAAGCAACAAGTAAGATTTGAAAAAAATGCAATGTATATATTTTATTTCCCCCAAATAGAAATATATAGGACGTACCTTGTGAGGGGTCTTGGGCACCTTCCTTGGCGGCTTGGGAGGCGTCGACACCTCGCCGGAAAGGCCACTATCCTGGCCCAAAATTGAGGGCGAGTAGGGCGAATTAGGGCCGGAAGAGTGCTGCTCAGTTTTGAACCTCAGCATATTCTTGCTCGGACTCATCGGCGACCCTCCTCTACATCCACCTGCACCAAAATCACAAGACCCAAAATCAGTCCCGAAAAGCTCAGATTTCAACAACCTGGAATAGGCCTCATTTCCGCCTCCTCCCTCCTTCACCGGCGACGCCTTCTCGATTAGCCCAAACGTGTGCAGCCTCGACGAAGATCTGCAAGGGATAAACCTGTCACTGCAGGCAGAAGTAGATTTAGACGGCGACGAGGATGCCGATAGGTTCGATATAGTCCTCGGCGACATCGATTTCAGCGGCGACGACAGCTTGGTCGAGGGAGATGAGAAGGTCTGCAGGCGCAAAGATGTCTCCGACATCGTCGCCGGCAGGTTAATGCCACTCTTTCTTCTCGGAGGAGTTTCCATTTCTCTTTACTTGTATATTGATCTATTTGAGCTCTGAAAAGAAATGGAGGATAATTTTGCAAAATTGAGATGAAGAACTCGTGCAAAAGGCCTCCCTGAGAGGGCTTTTTCTGCGAGTATTGGTGGAAACGTTAATGGCGAGGTGGATCAAAGTAAAGAGGGTTTTGGTGTGAGGGTTTAATTAAGTAATGGTGGCAACGGTCAATTGTGAGAGCGAAGCTACTGGGGCTGTTGGGAGCTGATAGGCTCCTCTTACCATGACAGCCAAACTAGCCGTTACTAATAAGTACAGTACAATAATCATGTTTTCTTTTTCTTCTTTATTTAACTCTATCTTTACCATTATTAGTAAGAAAAAAGAAAAGTCTTTTTCCTTACAAAAATACCCGTGAGCAAATTAGTAAATACAAAAAGAAAGAATGATTGTTCCAAAATAGGGATGATAATGAGTTGAGTTAAATCCTGTAATCCACCTCTTAAAGAAGTTTTAAGATCATAACCTGCTTCGCCTCATTGAGATTACTAATCAGGTTACTCGTCCGTCTCGAAGTGTAACGAAATCAAATCAAATACTTAATATTTTAAAGATGATTCTAAAATAAATATTAAATAAACGACTTAATTTAAAAACAAAGACACAAACGAGCCAAATAACTAAAACTGTCACATTCATTACTTATTCAAAAGAAAAATAAGTATACATAGAGCGTACGTAAATAAATTATATCTCATGGCTCATACAAAATATCCTAAAAAAGTTCAATATTAAATAAAATATCATCACTGAGGTGGAAGGGGTTTGAACTATCATAAAACAGTTTTTTGGTGTTGTGTATTTATAAAATTATAAAATATTTATATATTTAATATATAATGTAGCGCCATAATTCTAATGAAAGAACACAGGTACACTTGTAAAGATAATTGAAAAATCGGGCCCTTTTTTTTTCTTCTTTCCTTTCTTCTCCTTCTTTCTAAAATTTGAGATTATTATCTTTTCTGCTTACTTAATCACAATTGAGCGTGCACGGAAGAACTCGTAGCTAAAGTTTAACCAAACTTAAACACATACATAAGGGATCATGGAAGTTAAGAATCATTATCCAAATTATTATTACAGGCCGTTAGTACTTATTACAAAGATTATTTGTGGAATATCCTCTTACAAAGTCAAATCATAAAAAATATAAGTAAAATCCTTGTGAGACACTTAGTCACAGTCGCCACTCTCAATCCCTCTGCTGCCATCACTTGAAACATGGTTTTTGGAAAAACGTGAGTTACAAAAATACAATTTAGAGGTGAAAAAATTAGAATGGCTCGGCCTACCAACATTTTAGATGGTTGTACCTTAGGAATCCTAACCAGAAATATTAGTAGGTCTAACAGAGTCAATGTGTCGTGGGCCAACCTGACATTGTGTATTTAAGAGGGGATGGGCCGCGCTTAACTCACTATATTTTGGCTCGACATACAACATTGGTTCGCCAGGTTCGGGAGGGCTGGGTGGTCTGAAAAATAGTTTTTGGGAAAGAGTGAGTTTAAGAGTTAAGAAATATTACTGAAATAAATAAAATAGACATTGGAAGCAAACTTGTTTTAAAGTTTACTGAGAAGAATCCATTCTTTCCCTCGATCTCATCAATAGAACAAGTGTTGCGATCCCTTACAATAGTGACAAGTTTGGACTCGATGACTCGAGTTACCTAGACTATATATATATGTGTGTGTGTGTGTGTGTGTAACTTATTTTATGTTACATTAATTTGTTACATCTGATTATTATATATAAATGTAAGACACTATCATTAAATTTTAATTACAATAATTTTATGTATTTACTTGTTATAGATAATTTTGAGGCACCTTAAAGTCATCTTTAAACGTACATAATTATTTACTTTTGTTGGGTTTTATAGAATATAAAAAAATAAATAATAATAACTTACCAGCATGAAGATACATGACAAAATATCCCAAGTCTAAGTTCTCACACTTAAGAAATGTATTCAAATTCTTTAGCTACAATTTGTAATTGTTATTTAGTAAAAGTATAGTGTGTGTATATCTATATATACACACTCACACATAAATCACAAATAAAATTTATCTTAGATAACGAATAAGTAAATCTTTAGGTTCTCTAATAAATTATTATCTTTGTAGGCATGAACCAAGCGTTTTCACCACTTATGTTACGAATGTTCTGTTGTGATGATTAAGATGTAACACATGAGAAAACTAAAATAAAGTTACATGATAAAATAAATCTAAAGATATTTAATTAATTTGAAATAAAATAAATAAATAATTTTATTAGTTACAAGTGCTGCCTAGAAAGTGTTACCTATTTATAAGCGTTACATAAACATGTTACTTATTTAAAAGTGTTACGGATTTAGTGTTACAAATTAAAAGTATTACGTTCAAAGTGTTATATATTTGAAAATAGTTACATGAAGGTGTTATATATAAGCAGATGTTACATATGGAAAAAAAAGTTATTATGCCCTATAAGAGGGCACAAAAAACTCTTTTATCACTTTGTCTTTGATACTGCAAAAATACCCATGTTTGACTTAAACTACCCGAAATACCCTTATTACTTTACTCTCACCCACCTCAACCTAAAAACCCTC
Organism: Ajuga chamaepitys; assembly: GCA_958295605.1. Taxonomy (NCBI): domain Eukaryota; kingdom Viridiplantae; phylum Streptophyta; class Magnoliopsida; order Lamiales; family Lamiaceae; genus Ajuga; species Ajuga chamaepitys. Next base: position 42,747,432 of record OY282508.1, read on the forward strand.
TCTCACTGTCACCCCAACCTTTTATCCCCCAAAACAAAAAACTTCCAATTTTCCATTTTTGGTGAAAACTCGTGGCGGACGGCGTCTTAGGAGCTTTTTCGTTACTCGATTCGGGCTACCCGCCACATTCACACGTGAGTAATTGCAAATTTTTTGTTAATTATTTTATTTTTCGATGTGTTTGTGCCTTGATCTGGTTATTCACAAAATCGATGATTGGATAATTGCCTTGAATTCTTTGAACAAATATCATACACGATAATATGAATTGGTAAATTAGCTTGAATTGTTTTATGTCATGTATGATATATTATAATATGGTGTATGATACGCGATGTCGTGTGTGATATAATATATCACACACAATATCGTGTGTGATATATAATGATATGGTGTACCGTACACGATGTTGTGTATGATGTAACAAATATCACACACGATCTCGTGTGTGATATTTATAATGATATGGTGTATCTTACACAATATCATGTGTGATATAACAAATATCACACACGATATTATGTGTGATATATCTTATGTGCTGCTACATGTCTAATGTTGTTTTTTAGTCATGTATGATGTATTATAATAAGTGTATTGTACACGACATCTCTTGTATGATATAAGAAATATGACACACGATATAGTGTATGATGTACAAAAGATGTCACACGATATCGTGTATGATAGTGTGTGGTTGCAATTGTAATATCGCGTGTGATATTTTTAAATCATACACGATATTCTGTTCAGTTTTAAATCACCCACGATTCGGGGTAGTAAATATCGTGCACCATAGAAAAATAACACATGATATCGTGTATGATAGCTATAAATGTGATGCATGATATTCTGGTTGATTTTTTCCCTGGATTTTAGATTTTTCACTTATGAGGATATTGTCACGTGACACCTAATATTATTATTAAAAATAATATTCATAATAATATAATAATTAGTGATACTAATATCCCTAATTATAGTATTATTAATAATAGTAGTAGGGTTAAAAATGGCGAACTGTGTAGCTAAATATTTAGAAGTTATAGACGGGCTGGAAAAGGATTTCGTATATTTTAGAAGACATTGAGAGAACCTTGCATATAGAGGTGGGGATGAAGGGATGTTGTCAGTCCCTACGGAGGGGATGAGCTATATAGCTTTAATGAAAAATGTACAATCAATTGTTCAAGTTGATGTGTACACAGCTCTGTGCGTATTCTACTCGCTCGATGAGAGTGGTAGTATAGTAAAAAAGTAAAAGATAAAGAACAATACCGACGTAAAATTAAAGTTAATGTCACTTTTATAAAAGTGTCACTGACTTGAAGAATATAATTACTACAAAAAGAATAATCTATTAAGAACAAGATGCGTGAGTATTTGTCACAACGGTATTATTAGAGACAATATGCCATGACTAATTAATCGTCGCAATAACTCAGACACAAACAACTAGTTGTCTCTAAAAAAAGTCTTAAAGTATTCTCAAATAATTGGTAGAGAATTTTGTGACAGAAATGACTTATTATTAGTGACCGCAATCAAGGTCTTAAAGAATATATTACAAAGACATTTTTTATTGTATAACCATCACTATTTAGATACACTTTGTAGAAAAAGTAATTAAACAAACAATGAGGTTTTTCAAATATATGACTTTAAATTAGCATCACTAGGATGTTGTTTGTTGTAGTGTATGAGTAAAATTTAATCTGCAGTAAAAAAGGTGCAACATATTACATATATATTGCGATTTCGTTGTGTAAATTGCATGTTCATGAAGTGCCAACAATACTTTGATATTAAATTTATAGTTAGTCATCAGTCAACAGCGCAGATAGTGTATAGCAATCCATTAATTTTGTGAAAATATATCAAACTTTGGTATAAAAGTCCGTATACTGTTTTGTTTGTTTTATTAGCCACTTCCACTAAAAGTACAGTGCGCCATGGTGCTGCAAAACCCCTAACTTGATACTCAATACTCACAGATGGCTACATAAATTAAACTATGTACATCAACTTTAGCGTTTCAGAAAAATTTAGACGCATTAACAGACATAACTTTAGCGTTTAAACTAAAATATTGATCCGTAGCCTTGTCAAGATTGTTTTATAAGTACATTTAACTATGCTATTTATGCAGGATAACAGATAGCGTTTTTTACAATAATCTATTCATATTTAAGGCTACAGAGATAATTAAGTCATGATACAAAATAAGGTCAACAGAATTTGTATAAAGGAAACAGGTTTTCTGTAGAGCAGATAGAAAGAGCGGGTAAAATTTTACCACAAACATATAAGATAGTCAAACATAAACAAGTGTAGTTGAGATGTATATACACACATGCATGGTATTGGACTATTGGTATATATAAAACACAAAGTCTAAAATAAAATTTTGCATACCGTATAGTGTAGCCTGTACATCAAACGAATTAGCCACTCATTGCCGCTGCAACATCATCAAGATTCTCATACATTAATTTCCTAAGTTCACGAGAGTGTAAAATACTATTACTAACCAAAAAAAACTAAAATGTAAAAAGAAAAAGAAAAGGAAAAAAAAAAAAACACTCTATTATGTAGCTTTAGAAAAGGTATGTGAATCTTGATGATGCTCCACCAGCAAAAACTGACTGGACTGAGCCCCAAACTGGGAAATCTAAAAAGAAAAGAAAACCCTAATCTGACATCAAAACACTTGGAAAGTGAAGGTGAAAAAGAAAAGGTTCAAAGGGGAGTTGTAGAAAAAGGGTAAGCTAGATGAATGAAAAGGAAGAATGAGGTTATGATTTATAGAGGTGATGGAAGCACGCGAGATTTGGGGAGAGAGGAATTACATTGGGAGACAGTTAAGCATCGCAATCTCTGCAGTGCAGGTAGTATATTTAGCAGAAACATTAATACATACTAAGAGGGAGCAATTACTAAACAGATGGGGAAGTGCTTTACTGATCGTGTTATAGAATGTCGTCTGTGGCTCTGTGTCTAATAAATTTAGCAACTCATTAAATATTAGGATGGATTTGTTGCGTCCTGCACAACCCTTGCCCCGAATTGACCTTTGACAGACAGCTTCACTTGAGGATCCAGCTAGGGTTTCCAGTTTTTTGCTTGTTTCCTTCCATTTTTAGAACCCTTCTAGCTATGCTTTTCTCGTGCAAAACCTCTAAATCAATTATTGCTTTTATTAAAAAAAATGCAATATGGATTTTAAAAAACCTCAAAATTCACCATATTTTTTTAAATTATCATTTCTTACGTGACTTTTCAAGTTTTGGCTTCAATTATTGGGATGGAGTCCAAAATCCAGATTTTGAATTGCCAAATTATATAGATGCATATTGTAACTGTAAGGATTCTTTTAACCACTAATTAAATGTAAAAAACATTATTTTGTCATTAAACTTAATCACTAACATTTTGTTGGGTGAAATAGAAAAATCAATTCGGATTTCAAATCAGGAAATATTACATACACTCAAACGATTCAGATTTCGAATCAGGAAATATTACTTACAATCAAACTACATAGTGACACCTCAAGGAAATGGAAATGTGTAGGGATAATAAGTCCCCTTCTTTTCTTTGTCTCATTTTCATTTAATTAAGAGTTAAAAAATACCATATGATTACATGTATGTAACCGCAATAGTTGAAATTCTAATTTCGAGTTCTACGTCAACTATTTGTACCGAAAAATTTGCTCGCTGCATTGAATTGAAAAATAATACAGATAATGCATTTTTATATTTTAAAAAGTCAACTGAACGTCGTAAACTTTCACTGACTAAAAAAATTTGTATGAGATTTCGTAATGAGTTATGAAGCTGTGGAAAAAGATTAGAAAAAAGAGGAAAAGAAAAAGTGGAGTAGAATATGTTGGTTGGGCTTGAACAAACGGGCCCATTTAGTCATCAGATGAGAATAATTGTGTGGTTTGTTGCAAAATTAGGGTATAAATTTGTAATATACATTTTTTGGAGACAGTACGATACGAATCTCTCTCAACCGTATTTACAAATTTTTAGAAGTATGGTATATAATTAACTCAATATTCATTAACATAGTTTGCGATTATTAGTGCATTAGTTACTTGGAATCTTACTTATAAAAGAAAAAAGGTAAAACTTTATATGATGATGGGAAAGAAGTATCATTTTTTATGGTAAAAGTATCACTATTTATAGCAAAAGTATCACCTTTATCTGTAAAAGTATCAATGTAGTAAAAGTATCACTTTTATCTGTAAAAGTATCACTATTTCTTGTAAAAATATCAATTTTTCCTTTAAAATTATATTTCATCACACGTGTGACTGTCACATACAAGACTCACTCAAGAAAAAAAATGGTTAGGGAGTACAGGACCCATGAAAAACTTCGTGAGTCTGTTAAATTATATTTTTGTAATAGAAGAAATGAATAAGTTAATGATATATAAATTTATTATTTTGCGAAACCCATAAAATTAGTTTTGAGTATACGGCATACAACAAAATAATATAAGAGAATTGTAAGAAACATTTATTATGATAAAACTGTTAGTAATTCTCGACTACATCTAATGTACGCAGCGGAATAATAAATCGAGCATTAAGATCATGATTTATAACTGAATTAAACGTTGAGCATAAATTACGCTAAAGTTGGAACAACTTACTTGTTGCGTAATTAATCGGACTGAATTGAGCGAATTGATTCACCACTTCTTAATCGGACTGAATTGAGCGAATTGATTCACCACTTCAGGTATCCACGCGTATATCATCCGCCGCAGGAACTATCCTCGGTACAATTATTCGATAAGTGATCGCTAGGAAATCACTTATTAAATTCTACGTGCTTCTATATTTTTATCTGATAAAAACCCTTAATTCTCTACTATAGAGAATATGTATATATAGTACCATATAACCCTAGGTTTATGGGCCTAATATCCATGTCCACTTAATTAATTAATTAGTCTGACTTATTAATTAATAAAGCCCACATATCCTAATCTAGTCCATATCTTTCAATCTCCCACTTGGACTAGCATTAGATATAATTCGAACCACCAACTTTGTACCCTTGAGCGGAACAACAATACACATAAAGTGTGACCCTTCAGGCCCCCATTATCGACGATAATCTAATTAAAGTCTGCACAAAACTCCTAGACTGCGTTGTGCAGCGAACTCGATATATGAAGGACGTTTACGTGAATCTAGTAAACAAACCTTTATATGAAGTTTATGTAATATCCCTTCATTCACGAACCACCCGATCGAGTCTAGGATCTGCCATGTGTCTATCCAAATAGCTCAATCACTTTTCTCTTCTTTATTATATGACACATTCGATCATATTCAATTACTTTAATTGAATACATCTTTTGCATTGGCCAATGACTTTATTGTCAAATAATATAGAGAAATACGAGTATTCTCTCGAGTTTCAATCGAGGAATGAATCCCATTCTTGGCTCAACTACCATTTTCATTTGCCTCATGATGAACCCAACACAAGACGTGTCTTATCCTCCTTTGGGAGGCAAGCGTTGTACTTGGTCAAAGTGCATCACTTAACAAACAAAATGAGTATTGACCTCAGGTCAAAGGATCATTACATACTCCACACACTAATAAACCGTAGACACTGAAAACAAACGGTTTAATAGTAGGGTATACCAATACTCTCCAAAGTACCCATGTGTCCATCACGGATATCTAATATCTCGTAGTCGTGAGACCTACTACATTCTCTGAGAATGTGATGCAGACCACATGTTAACCTGTCGCGTGTCATCAATATCCCATTTTTTATGACCATTGGTTATGGCAATTTTAGAATCATACTATATCATTTATGTCTCACACCATAAGTGACAGTCATGATTCAAGGGAACAATTATAAGAATAATAACAAACCATCAAAATAATTATTCTAATAAATGCATAAACTCAAAAGACAATCAAAATGTCATAGAATGCGATCGAGAATGAATGTCTCAAATGTAAGGTTTCTAAGACATGCAAACTATAAACTCCCACTGAATCAAGACCAACTACCAACGTGTCTAACACCCAAGCTCTCAAAGTGCTTGTTGTGTCTAGCTATACACAACTGTTTGGTTGAAGGATTAACCAAGTTATCATTAGTGGATACTCTATCTAACTTCACATCTCCCTATCTATTATTCTCCAATCAGATTATATCTACAGGGAATATGTTTATTTCTGTTCGTGGCTCTCGGTTCCTTTTGCTAGAGCAACCGTACTTACCGTTGTCACCATACAACGGTATTGCACTGCTGGCACTTGGAACGACACCTAGTTCTTTTACGAACTTTAACAAAGCAACAACCCCTTTTTTGCAGCTTTAGATTTAGCAATATACTCGGCTTTAGTGCTGGAATCGACAGTTCTACTTTGTTTGAAACTATTCTGATTCACTGCACCACCATTTAGAACGAAAATATATCCAGACAAAGACTTGAAGTCATCATGGTCCATTGGAAGCCAACATCAGTATACCCAGTGACTGATGACTCTAGCTACCCACCATAGACTTTAAGAAATATTCTTTAGTCCTTCTAAGGTACTTAAGAATAGCCTTGATAGTTCTCCAGTATTCCTTACCGAGATTTTGCTGAAATCTGCTCTTTCACGGATTGCAACATGGAATGATTACTCCTCATTATCAGTATATCGTCGACATATATGATAAGGAAGACAACATTTCATTCTTACGTTTACTATAAACACATGGATCCTCTTTGCTTCTGACGAAATCAAACAATTTGATAGCTCTGTCAAAGCAAATATTCCAACTCCTAGATGCTTGCTTGAGTCCATAAATGAACTTCTTTAACTTGCATACTCCATTCGGCTTTTCTTTAGATATAAAATCTTCAGGCTGTGACATATACACAGTGCCTTCGATTCTCCATTGAGAAACGCAGTTTTAACATCCATTTGCCAAATGTCAAAGTCATAGTATGCAACTATTGCAAGTAATATCCTAATGGACTTGATCTTAGCGACTGGCGAAAAGGTTTCATCGTAATCAATGCCCTCGCGTTGACTATAACCCTTTGCCACCAACCTAGCCTTGTAGGTTTGTACCTTGCCAGTTGCATCTCTCTTCTTCTTGAAGATCCATTTGCAGCCTATGGGGCGAGCCCCATCTGGCAAATCAACTAGTTCCCAGACTAAATTGAGGTACATCGAGTCCATTTCAGATGTTAAGGCAGCCAGCCACATCTTCGAATCGGTGCCTGACACCGCTTCGATATAGGTCTTAGGTTTGTCGTCTTCTGAATCAACCTCATCATCTTGGTTCTCAACCAATAGATTTAGTCTTTCAGGTGCATGACGATTCCTTTGAGGCCTATTGAGTTGGTTTTGCGTTGGTTCATTCGATTTATTCTGATCGTGAGTTGGTTTTCAACATTTTAGAATATTCTCAAGAATTTCACTATGATTCTCTTGAGGTGGGACTGATACAATATCTTGTCTTTGATGCATCTTATTGTCTTGAAGTGACCCTCTAAGAGTTGTTTCCCCTCCCAATAGATCATCATAACTCCCACTGAGTTCTTGTCCACTCCATTGGACAAGACCTCATTCTCTATGTTATCTTGCGAGTTTGATACAATATCTTGTTTTGATGCATCTCATTGTCTTGAGGTGACCCTCTAAGAGTCATTTCCCCTCCCAATAGATCATCGAAAACTCCAACTGAGTTCTTGTCCACTCCATTGGACAAGATCTCATCCTCTATGTTATTTTTGTGGTTCTTGAATCTTTTCAAGATCTACCTTGTTGTGACCTTGTTCCTCGGAGATATAAATATCTTCAAGAAACGCCACATTCTTGGAACTATCACCTGGTGATCTTCAGGGCAGTAGAAATCATATCCTTAGTTTCCTGAAGATATCCACAAAATAACATTTCTCACTTTTAGTCTCCAATTTATCAGTCGTCATCTTCTTAACAAAATAGGACAGCCCCAGGTCCACATATGGTTAAGACTCGACTTCTTACCACACCATAACTTATATGGTGTTTGCGTGACCGATTTAAGAGGAACTCTATTCAGAACATAACCATCGGTTAGTAAGACATAACCCCAAAGGAATAAGGAAAGACTGGTGAAACTCATCATGGATCGAACCATATCTAATGAAGTTCGATTTCTCCTTTCGGATACTCCATTCATCTGTGGTGTACTCGGAGGTGTCCAGTCTGACCGGATTCCATGTGATTTCAAGTAATCAAGAAAATCTCGGCTTAAGTATTCCCCTCGTCGATCTGATCGAAGAGTCTTAATACTTTTCCAAGTTGTTTCTTAACTTCTAACTTAAACTCCTTAAATTTCTCGAAGGCCTCAGATTTGTGTTTCATGAGATACACATATTCATACCTTGAAAAATCATCAGTGAAAGTTATGAAGGTACGAATATTCGCCTATTGCTTAAGTTGGAACGGTCCGCACACCGTTGTGCGGACCAACTCGAGCACAACCTTGGCATGTAACCATTTTCCCAGAAAGTGATTAACTTGTCATCTTTCTTTTGAGACAAGATTCGCAAGCACCATATGATTCGAAATCAAATGATGTGAGATAGTCTAACTTTCTCAATCTTGCTATTCTTTTCTCATTGATATAACCAAGTCTACAGTGCCACAGGTAGGTTTTATTATTCGTATTACTTAGCTCAGGCTGTTTGTTCTTGTACATTGAGAATATTTTGTTCACATTCAAGTATATATTTTCCATTCAAAAGTAAGACACTTCCTTAAAACAATCCATTAAGCAAAACAAGCATCTACTGTTTGCAAAATAGAAAGAAAAAGTCATAAATGTCTAATATTCGAATGGAAATAATATTCTTTGAAATCTAAAGAACAAAATATCAATTATATAAATCTAATTTATATCCCGAAGGAAGATCTAATCTAATCTACTTTCAACGTACAAAATAAACTACTTAAGCTCTCATCCAATGCACCATGTGCTTTGAACTTCGGGCAGTCTCTCTTACAGTGCCGCTTCTCATTGCAGAACAGACACTCATCCTTTGGTATTCTCGGCTTCTTTTGAACCCCTCCACTCTTAGGCATCAAGGCCGCATCCTTAGATGCTTTCTTCCTCTTCTTCTGCTTATACTTCTGTTTGGAAGATCTCACAGAAGAGCTCACCATGAGCACAGAATTGCCTTTAGAAGTAGATGATTCGTAGGTCTTGAGCATGTTGTGAAGCTCTGGCAGTGTTACCTTCGTGTTGCTCATGTTGAAATTCACTATGAAATTTTCAAATGAACTTGGAAGAGACTGCAAAATCAGATTTATTGAGACACTTGAGGGTAGCTTCATTCCAATCGATTCCAACCTCTCAATCAATCCGATCATCTTCAGTATATGTTCAGAAACCTGGCCCCCATCATGAAGCTTACACTTGAGGAGATTTCTGAGTATCTCATACTTCATGGTCTGAGCTTCTGAAGCGTACAGACTCTCCAAGTGTTTCAGCATCTCATAAGGGAACATGCTCCAATGTCACCTATGCAGTTCAATACTCATAGAGGACAACATTAAGCATTGAGCCGATGTGGCATCCTCAACATGTTTCTTATGAGCTTCTTCGTCAAACGTAGCGTACTCAAGAGAATTCTTGTCAGGGATGACACTGATTGGTTTGTCCAAGACATACTCAATCTCGTTTTGCCTTAGCACCAATTGCAAACAACGGAGCCAATCCGTAAAGTTTGACCCAGTCAACTTGTTTGTTTCCATCAAACATTTATAAGCCAAAAACGACATTTTATCTGACGAGAAAATAATAAAATGGGAAAATAAATCAGAATAAAGTAAACAAAGATCACATTCGTATCACTAATCAAAACAAGAGTTTATTGTAATGATTAGCTCCCACTAATTTTAACATATTTTGCGTCCCCAAACACAAAATACGGATTTATAACAATTATAAATCTTAGTGGTCCAAGATCCAAGTCTATATTACTGCAGCCTCTGCTTTGGCTGATGACTACAATAATATCACTAGGTAGGTCTCTAAGCCAATTGCAACAACAATTTGCAATTCTTGGTTTATTAATCCAATTAATATTGCGTCCTCAAACTATTTTGGTCGCTTTGGCGTCTCAAAATAATTTAAGCAAGTCAATTCCATCACACGAAGTCAACCATACATCTATGAATGAGTCCGAGTCTTGTCGATTTAGAGTAAACACTTTGGTGTAAAACTCGTGGTCGAAAAGATTAGGAATCTCAAACAATTATGATGGACGACGCATTTTGTTTCTAAACAAGACTTGGTTTTTAGTGGGGAATTGTTATGTGATACTAATTGTTTAAATTTAATATCTAATATTAAATTATAACACAATTACTGGGTGCCGCCTACCCAAGCATAAGAAAATGCGGACCACACATATTGGGCGCCGCATACCCAAACATCAAACGGTCTTTAATTACTATAATTTAAATTGAATAAGCATAAAATCAAATAATAGCTTAGCACATAATATCAAATAAAGCTCAACGAATAAAATTATTAATCTAATTAAAATTTTATTCTTTAATTAAATGTGGATTAAAGTTTAATATATTAATTCCAAATTAATATATACATATACTTTTAATATTAATTCTAAATTAATATAAATATATACGTCTAGTATTATTCTTTCAAAATAATAATACTATTATAATTTATTAATCTAATTAATAAATTAATATTAGTCAATTAGATAAATATATTGATTCCAAATTAATATAAATATATAAGTCTATTATTATTATTTCAAAACAATAATAATATGATTTATTAATCTAATTAATAAATTAATGTCGTAATTGGGACTTAAAATTATCTAATTAATAAATCTAATTTAATCAATCAAATTAAATCAAAAGTTTTTTTTTTTTTTTTTTTAAATAAATACAAAACAAGCTCAGCCCAAAATTAAAACTTGTCCAACTTAAATTAATTTCAGCAGGCCTAGTTTATATAAATATCAGGTCCAACCATTATAATTAAGTCCATCTAATTTTAAACTGGCCCAGCCCAAATCTGAACCCACCCTGCAGCCCAAAACCTGTTAGGGCTTGGGCTGCTTGCACAGCCGCCATCCTCGAAACCGTCGCCGCTGTCAACGATGCGCACAACAGCGGCCAAACCGCCGTCGACATCGTCAACAACGCGCAGGAGCAACAGCAGCAGCGTCGAACGCTGCCGCCGTAATCTTCGAGTTGAAGCAGCAGCAGCAGCGTCCAATCCGCTGCCGTCGTCACAGAAACAACAGGTGCACAGCAGTAGCAGCGAGACGTTGCCGCCGCCGTCGCCGGCTCGCGCAGTAGCAGTCGCGCACAATAGTTAATCCCATTTTGTTGCTGTCAACATCGTGAATAATTTGCGATTTTGTTCAAACAGAAAATAAAAGCTGTTGGATTAATGGCAGTTGTCAAATTTGAACATATACTCCCGCAAATTACGAATTTCACAATTATCAAGAAATCAAAACAGGTTCCAAAACTTCTTGAGCAGTGGTCATAAATGGAGGTGCAGTTGTGATTTTATCCCAAATACTAGATTTAAGAATTTAAAATTTATCGTTGGTTTTTACAATCAAATTTAGAAACTGTCCTCTTTTCAAACTTTAATCCAATTAAATCAAACCCAATTACAAAATAATATGACAGAATTTTAATCCACAATTAATGAAATTAATTTCAATTATAAATCGAGCCCCGGGCTCTGATACCACTGTTAGTAATTCTCGACTACATCTAATGTACGCAGCGGAATAATAAATCGAGCATTAAGATCATGATTTATAACTGAATTAAACGTTGAGCATAAATTACGCTAAAGTTGGAACAACTTACTTGTTGCGTAATTAATCGGACTGAATTGAGCGAATTGATTCACCACTTCTTAATCGGACTGAATTGAGCGAATTGATTCACCACTTTAGGTATCCACGCGTATATCGTCCGTCGCAGGAACTATCCTCGGTACAATTATTCGATAAGTGATCGCTAGGAAATCACTTATTAAATTCTACGTGCTTCTATATTTTTATCTGATAAAAACCCTTAATTCTCTACTATAGAGAATATGTATATATAGTACCATATAACCCTAGGTTTATGGGCCTAATATCCATGTCCACTTAATTAATTAATTAGTCTGACTTATTAATTAATAAAGCCCACATATCCTAATCTAGTCCATATCTTTCAAAAACTTAAATCAACTGAATTTGTAGAGCAAAAGACATGATAAAAATCACTAATGCAACAACATGTAAGACATTATTATTATTATTATTATTATTATTATTATTATTATTATTATTATTATTATTATTATTATTATTATTATTATTATTATTATTATTATTATTATTATTGTTATTATTATCATCTTTTTTATGTTTTTATTATAAATATGATCCATAAATGATATAAATAGTATACATTGATTGGGTAGATGTGGTCCGAAAATTAATGCATATTTATCAAAGAAGAATCGTTCTAAAATTAATGTCTATTTATCAAAAAATGTTGACAGGAAGAAAGAGACGTCAAAAATCAAAATTAAAGTTATTAAATAATAATAATAATAATAATAATAATAATAATAATAATAATAATAATAATAATAATAATAATAATAATAATAATAATAATAATAATAATAATAATAATAATAATAATAATAATAATAATAATAATAGAGAGCTAAAAAAAACTAACAGAGAGCTAAAAATGAGGAGACATTTGATAGGCAATTTTTTTTTCAACATACAATTAGGGATTCAAATTAATTAATATTTTGTAATATAAGAATAATTTTAATATCAAAACTCTATAATAATAAATATGATTAGTTAGTCAAATATCCGAAAATAAATAATCTAAACTAAAGCACTGAAAGAGAGCTTAAAAAAGAGGAGACGATTTTGATATTTGCAACTTTTTTACATACAATTAGGGATTTGGATTAATTAGTATTTTAATAAGTTAAAATTAATTTTATTATCAAAACTATATAAAACTAGAAAAATTGAATGAATGCCACTCATCTCAAGTGGTTTTTTTTTTTTTTTTTTTCCTTATTATATAAAGAATTAGTGACTTTTATATTTGAATTCATAATATGATTTAGCAGTTAGTATTACTTTTGTTACCACAACCAAGTAAATAATGATCGCATACCCCTTGTCAAGAACCGAATCCGCGACAACCAAACAACCGATACTTACTAAAATAAACTGAACAAAAATCCAAAGGGGGACCGGGGGTTAAGAAAAAAAGGAAAATGAGCCGGCGCCACCCCAGAATGGTACTTGGAGTAGAGGCATTAAGAAAAAACACTGAAATAAAAGAAAAAAAAAAAATTAACCTCGAGGGGCGGTGGTGTGAGCGGGAGACCGAGGGGGTTATGGGTGGTCGGTAGTGGAGTATTAAGAAAAATAATATCGGGAGTGGACCAGCTGTTTTTTTTTTTTTTTTCATTTAACTAATTATTTTATAATAGGGCTATAGGGCTAAAAGGGTCTATAACAGGATCAAAATCGACCCACCCCCTATTCAAGTGGGTCAAAATTAAAGTGTTTTCCAAAAAAATCATACAAGTCTTTCAATCTAAACACTACACATATCCCAACAATTCTAGTATGACAGGAGAGAGGAGCAAAGATGTTAGGTAAGGAAAGATTAATTAAGACAAAAAGAAAAGAATTTTGGATGAAAAAGATAGATGGCATAAAGATATATTTGTCCATTACAACAATTCTTAATTTTTCAAGAAAAAAAAAAGAAAATTTAAGTGACTAGTAGTTTGGACTTTAGCGAGTATTAATTATATGTAATTTGACTAACCGCACTATGTTTGTACTTTATATAAAATCAAAATAAAATATTACTCCTTCAATTCCTAAATATTAATCATTTGAGGAAAAAAAAAAAAAAAAAAGGAGACACCTTGTTCCCAAAAATGCAAGTCATTCTTGTAAACAATCCACATTTTTTTCAATATTATACCTGGATATCCCAACAAATCTCACTAAAGGCGCTCATGATATAAGGACTTTGAAAATCTAGGTCAAGCACCTAGGACCGGGCCAGGGTCAGGCCCTTTAAGTTTATGTATTTTAATTTCTTTGTTATTATTCTCAAATTCCATAATTAACATGTTAAAATTTAATCGAGAAAATGGTTAATTATTATATATTTTTTTTTAACTACAAGCATTTCATTCTCTTTTAATAATATATATGTTGGAGTTTCTAAATATACTGTATTTTATAAGATACAACCATATATATTTAAGAATACGAACATACATATTCAAATGCTAGTGAAACTACTAGAGAACGTGAATGCGATATTGTAGAACAAAAGGTGAACTTCCGAGTATTAGAGCTGGAAGAGTAAATGAAACGTGAAAACTCATTGATTGCATGAAACTCTAAATTTATTTATGAGATATCATGTATAATATATATATCTATATAATATAAAATATTATAATATATATCTATATATTATCTATATTATATATATATATATATATATATATATATATATATATATTTAATATAAAGCATGTGAATAAGGGCCCTCGGGGCTGGCTCTACCCTAATTCATCCAAAGTCCTAGTAGATTCGAGGGCCGAGAAGGACTGGGCTAAAAGCCCTTAAATATAAGGACCTGTAAAATTGAGGTCCAACCCTAATATTTTTAGGGTCGGGCCAAGGGCGGGGCCTATCTTGACATCTCGGGGGAGGGGTAGTAGTGAGGATGGGTACATTAAGATTTTTTTCAAATGACAAAATTGGACGGAAAAGTGTGGATGGGGCCCGGGGGTTATGGCGTCGGGTTGGGGAGAGGGGCCTGGATGTATGTCTAAATTTTGATTTTTTCTTCAATTAAAATTATTCGTTTTGAGTCTTATAAATTATTTATATATTTTTCTAGAAAATATTATAAAAATTAAAAATATAAATAATATATTAAAACTAATAGCCATTTGCCTCTCGCATGATATTTCTGTTCACTTTTTTTTACGTCTGGGACATTTTAATGAGTGCTTTTAGTGCATATAAAAGGGCAAAAATCAGCCCAATCCCTATTCTAGAGGATCAAAAGTGATTGTTTCCTTGTTCTAAGGGAACAAATTTTAACTTGTCCCACATTTTTTTACTTTTACGCTTTACCTTTTTCAATTTAATCCCATAAATTGAGAAAATCTTCAATTTAAGCCCAATTTTGACTGGAAAATGAGCGTGAGGTGCACACACCGGTTCACTCGTTTTTTCGACCAAAATTGATCTTAAATTGAACAATTTTTCAACTTACTGGGCTAAATTGAAAAAGGTGAAAATTACAGGACCAATTGCGTCGATTACCATTTCACTTAAATTTTACGGGATCTCTTGGTGTCCGAAGTAGGGTAGTTATAAGTATCAATGAATTATGTTGTGCATAATTCGGTGAATTGTGACTAAAAGACCAACTAAATTTTAAATAATATAGTTACTTCTGTTAAAATTTTATAATATTTACGGGGTTTCTTGGTGTCCGAAGTAGATTAAGTTATAAATGTAATTTATTTTTTCTAATTTCAGTAATATAAAAGTGATGTTATAAGTAATCAATGAATTATGTTGTGATTTCATTATAATTCAGTGAATTATGACTAAAGGATCAACTAAATATAAAAAATTATAGATACTTTGGTTAAAATTTCAAATGTAATTTATAGGATTTCTTGGTGACTGAAGTAGAATTATTGGTAAATCTAATTTTTGTTTTTCAAATTTAACTAATATAAAAATGATACCATAAGTAATCAATGAATTATGTTGTATTTTTTTATATTTCAGTGAATTTAGACTAAAAGATCAACTAAATAGTTTTTCATGTTTCTTTTGATAACAACGTCGGCAAACTACTGTTGGAGTAATTGTAACTTATATCTTACTTATTATATCATAAAATATTACTATTTACAAAATTTTGAATTAAAAATATAAATCAAAATATTAATACTAAAATTTTAAATTAAATGTGATTATATATTGTGATAATCATAGAAAATAATAAAAATAAAGAGAAAATAAATGAATTATAAGGAATACTCCTTATTAGTGCAGAAAGTAGTGCAAACGGTTGGAAAATGAGTGTAGATTGTGCACTAGAGTGGTGTGGACTATTGGAGATGCCACATGTCTAAGAAATTTACCTTACAGTTTTGATACATCATTTATCACTATACAGCGTTTAGGGGCATTGTTTCTAGTAGTTTAGCTATAAAATATATATATATAAAAAAAAAAATTGATATGCTTTGATCAAAAGTATATTTTTACCTTATAGGGTATCAAAAAGATAGTAATCACCCTATAATTATTCGAATCCTCATGTGAATGACCTTATAATATTAAAATTATTATTTCGATTTATTTGGGAAAAATCTTTACTCATCTCATAACTTTTTACTTTTACGCAATTGGTCCCGTAATTTTCACCTTTTTCAATTTAATCTAGAAGTTGGAAAATCGCTCAATTTAATCCCAATTTTGGTCGGAAAATGAGCGTGAGGTACACGCATCGGTTCGTTCATTTTTTCGGTCAAAATTGGCCTTAAATTGAACAATTTTTCAACTTACGGGACTAAATTGAAAAAGGTAAAAATTACGGGACCAATTGAGTAAAAGTAAAAAATTATGTGATGAGTTAAGATTTTTTCCCCTTGTTCTAATCTTTCCTATAAAGTCTAAAAAGACTAACATCAATTAGAAATTTAAGGTGTATTTTTTATTTTGAATTGAAAATAAAGGAATTGTTGAAGAACAGAGACATTGATTAAAGTCACAAAAAGCTCTATATGGACCAAAAACTATCTGAACTTTGTTAAGTAAAGACATCAGCGTAAAATATTATTAATTATTTAGAAACTAACGGTGAGAATGAAATTGAATATGTTATGATACTTATAATGTATATAGAATGAAGCTCATTTTAGAAAAATTAATGTGTCAATATAGTGATATGTACACTATTCTAATTGTTAGATAAGATGGCACCAAAATGGACTTTAGAATACAGAATCATATGCTACCCATAATGGATTTTGGGATACAAACTTTTATGTTATTACCCAAAATGAAATTTGTGACACAGACTAATATATTGTCACCAACAATGAACTTTGGGCAGCAGATTCATATGTTATTACCGACAATAAACTGTGGGACACCGACTCATATAGGCTTTGGTATAAGGAATTTAGACATTTATGTCATGACATGATGATTCGTATTTAAGAAATTATATGGACGTTCTTTCTTTTGTGTGAAACACAATGTGACGAAAATCTGATATGATGTTCCAGTGTCATTCGTAATTCTATTATAACACATTCAATGCTTTCGAAATACCAACATTCCACTCTACCTCATTAACTATTTTAAAAGCACAACACTCGTTCTGCCAAGCCTATTATTTAGAAAATGTAGGATTGAGACCCTCCTATGCCAAATATATAAGCAAGATCATCCTTATTACAAAATACACAATATAATTTATGTGGACCTAGTACACATGTTTATGCATGCATAATATGTTGATTTAAATGTTCATTTAGTGACATTTGTATGCATGATTAACCGTGTATTGCTCATATTTGTATTATTTGACAATTTGATGTTATGTGACTTGTTTTGAAGCTATTCGGGCAAATCTGGACCAAAAAGTCAAACTCGACTAAGGATGGACGAAGAAAATAAGTCTCACAAGTCCAAAAACGAAGCAAAAATCGAGCCAAGCCTAAGTAAGAGGAGCTCGGCCGAGACAATCAGGCTTTGTCGAGACAAATAAGCAGCGTACGCCATATTTTGGCTGTGGAATTGACTCGGCTGAGACACTCATTCTCAGCCAAGAACTTTATACATGGCTCTCGACCGAGATAGTCCTTCTCGGCCGAGACAAGCCTTCTCGGCTGAGCCACTAGTCGTTTTAGTTTAAAACGAGGGTTCCAACACCAAAGCCCCATTCTTCCCCCTTTCAAATTCTGCGAACATAACACGCGCGCACACACACCCCAACAGCCCCTAAAACCCTTATTTCCTCCACAAAAACACACCAAATAAGTCATATACATGATTGCACACACTTGTCACCTATTATATTCGAGGTTGGTACGGAATTTTGGACGAACTAAAAAGGGCGCGAACTGACTCCATTCAATTTCATTCGTCTAAACTCATCCGGTACGTGAAGCTCGTCCATATCTCTATTCTTTTTAGTAGTTAATTTTGATATTATGTTGAAGTTTGGGGAAATATCATGTTAATTTATTTGTTTAGTCTTAATTTTTTATATATGCTCTTTCTGTTGGGTTTATGATAAATTGTTCTGATTGAATGCATTCTTTACACGAAATTGACAAGGTATGTATGATAGTATGTTGATTTTGTTGTGACCGAGCTAATTTTGGAGGACATTATTGAAATTACGAGTTATGGTTCATCGAGGCATTCTGTCGAACACCTTGTATGCACTACCTTGTTTATGTAGAATGGCTAGTTAGTTTGATTGCTTTAATCGTTTTGAGGAAATTTATTCATATTGGAGATATATTGATTTATACTGAAGTGAACCATACTACTTTTCACTGTATACGAATTACTCAAAAGTGTAGGAGGAATTAATCACAACTAGTTACTATTGAATGTGTATATGGTGTTTTCAGTCCTCATTTAAACTCGTACATTGTTTTTTTTTTTTCTGTGTGTGTAGGCTAGCACAATGACATCCAGGAGAGGTTCTTCGAGTAGGAGTAGGGGCAAAGGGCAAAGCACCCATGGTTGAGGAGTCAACACCCGAGCCTCAAGTATTTTCGATTACTGACAACCGTCACTTCGATTTCGTTCTTGAGAAGAAATCTCACCGCGCTCATTTCAATGAGCTGTGCAAAGGCTCGGTTATTCCAACTTGGTTTGGCCACGACAATGTCCACACCCTATTGAACTATGCCGGGATGCTTGGGTTCATGAAAGCCCAAGCTACATACGCAGGACTTACCCTCGAGTTCCTCAGCTCCCTCAAGATCACACCTAACCCGGACAAATGTGGGAACAAACCTAGCAGCCTCTCGTTCCAACTCAATGGCGAGTCGCATGCATTACAAATGGACAAGTTCGCCAGAATATTCGACCAGTATCGTGACGATCTCACTCTCCCCAGCAATAGGGCCATTTTAGACATTTATGAGTTCTGGGACGGCTCACTGTTGCTCCCGGGCTCGTCGAGCCCCAGCACAACATCAAGAACTCGAAGACTTCTTGGATTTGGAGCCTAGTGGTGAGATACATACAGAAGCTTCTCGCACTCACCATTTTTGCGAGAAAAAAGAGAGGGGTTGTTCGAACCCAAGAGATGGAACTGTTGATAGATGTACATATCAAGAGAGATGTGTAGATTAACTTCAGGGAGAGTCTCAACAAAGGTGTGTTGCACTTTTTTTTTCCTTGTACAAGGTTTATTTTTTTCCCACTGAGTTTTGTTACATGACAAGGTTTTCAATGAGACAAGTCATGCACCAATTTCCTTTTGACTTAACACAAGAAGGAGTGTTGAAGGAAAAATACAATTAATGTTCTTTCATCAAAAGTAACTAAATATTGGATATTTGTGAAACCCTTTGTATTTGACACCCTATATAAACGAGATCTGATAAATAAGGTAACCTTAATAATTCTCCGCATCTCTTTCTTGTGTCTTTGTTTCTATTTTTCCTTAAACATGAATGAGGTTGTAAATATTATGTTCTAAAAATAGCGACACTAAGAAATGTTCATTTTTAAACATAAACTAATTAATTAATGATCATAGTAACACTATAAGAAAAAAAGGGCATTTGCCGCTAGTCTTTTGCAATTACAAAAATGATTACTAAAAGTAACTCCTTTTGTAACTATTAGTAATTACATTAAGTATTTCATACAATTTTAATCAAATTTGCTACAATATGACAAACTCTTTTGCAACTACTTGTAGTTACAAATATATTAGAACTACAAAGTAGTTGCAAAAAATAGTTATAAATGCATTAGTAACTACAAAGTAGTTGCAAAATTTTGTTTTGCATCTTATTAGAAGTGACTACCATATAGTAACTACTTTTAGATATTTACTTACTAAAAGTATTTTTGTAACTACTCTTTCTTTTTTGTAACTATATTTTGTAGTGACAAAAAGTCTTGTTTCTAGTAATGTAATTTTCTTGAATAGAAAAACTAAAAACATAAAAATGAAAACCTGGGAGTTGCTCATTTTAAACTGTAAATTGTCTTTTGACTTATTTTAGGTGTAAAATTGTTATTGTTATTGTTGTTGTTGTTGTTATTGTTGTTGTTGTTGTTGTTGTTGTTGTTGTTGTTGTTGTTGTTGTTGTTATTATTATTATTATTATTATTATTATTATTATTCAACTTTTAATCAAAAGTTGTACAGATAAAAGGGCACCAATTTTTTAAAAAATTGTTATCAATTATATATATAAATTTTAAATCTTTGGAACAAATAAAAATCGAGCGAGTCTTGTGTGTGATCACCACTCATAACTTATTTTATGTGATCAAGAGTAATTTTATTTTTAAATAGGACCAAGATTTGGATATTGGTGTTGAATTATTAATTTAGTCATAGATTAGATACGTCATATAAAATGAAATCCGTATGACTGTCTCACACAAATTTTCTTCATTTAAATCACTCCAACATTTTATCGATATTAAAGTTACCAAATATAGGTTTTCCTATTAATATCTATACTATATAATATAACAAAATCCGCCAAGAATAATAATATCAACATTTTCCCGCCCAAAACAACACTGCTAATTCTGGAAAACTTCAATATTAGCTGCATTAATTAATTAAGTTTTATGTATGATATAATTTGCTGCATTAATTGATATTACCTTATATACGTTAAAACATTCAAACCATTTAATTTCGGAATTGCATTTAAAGTTGGTAATAAGTTACAATTGATTTACACAAATCTGCAACATAACCTTTTCAACTCAAACTCAAGACAGTATATTATATTATAATTTCCAAAGATTGTGATTGATAAATATTCATGTTCTGGGCTCGGTAATGAAGCCCAATTGATTTTTCTCCAGGAAGGTGTTTTTCTCCAGGAACCATTGTATTTCAGTCTGTGTAGTTTTGAGTGTCAGAGTTTAATAATAAACCTCTCGGTAGTAAAAAAATGAATCCTCAAAAATATCATAAGTAGCTAAGAACAAAACAATTAAAAAGATATAACTGAATGTTTCTTACTCTTGAATTCTTGAACTCTTCCTTGAATCCCTTGCTTGACACTCCAAATTATGACAGAAGATGTAAAAAATTTTATCTTTAGGTCCCCCTTTATAGTTGGAGAATTAAGATATGAGTTGAAGGGTGAAAATCCTAAAAAAATTAGGAAAAAACGCATGTAAGACTCGACTCATATCGCATGGGCCGTGTAATGGGCTGGGTGACCCAAAGCTGCATTCTTCTCCAACTTCAATGTCGTCATATTTGAAGGTCTTATGGTTAGAATTTGGAAACAACTATCTATACTTAATATAATAACAAAATCTACTGAAATTAGTAACTTTGAAGTTTTCCCGCTCAAAATCTATTACCAATTATGGAAATCACAATTTTTGGTATATAAAATTCAACCCAATATAAAACACAATTATTGGCAATAACTTACCATATATTAGCCTAAATAAATATGATAAAGCTATTTGGGCTGATTTTGTCTGGGCCGAAAAAAATATATTTTCTTTTTATAAATTATTGACTATTATTAATGAAAAATTATTTATGAAGACGGTAACTAATTTTTAACATTACAAATATATCCTCTGTCAATCGCATATTGCAATTCCAGCCCCAATCATCAACATGACTTCTATAAAAGGATGCTAGAGATATTCATACATTAAGAAAAATAAATATTCATTCTAATATATATTTTAGTCTTTAATACTTTTTACTGCACTCTTTTTCTATTAACATATAATTTTTTATATCTTATTATTTATTGATTGTAATATTTTATTATATTAAAATTATATAAAAATATAAAAAATATTAATTTATTCATTTGCACTTACAAACCGTGCATCGCACGGGGATACTACTAGTATAATATAGAGTTATATACATACATGCAGCGATGGATCTACTTGGTGCATGGGGGGTAGGCATGTCAACGGGGCGGGGCGGGGCGGATTTTTGGATTTTTTGACATGCCCCGCCCCCGCCCCGCCCTGCCCCGCCCCGCCCCGCGCCCCGCCACGGGGCAAAAATATCTTCCCCATGATCTGCCCCGCCCCGCCCCGACCCGCCTTTATCTCTTTTTTTTTTTTTTTTTCTTTTTTTTTTTTTAAAAAAAAGCTATTTTTTTTTAATTAAAAACCTTATTTTTTTTATAATTGAAATTAATAGGGTTTTAATTTTTAGGTTTACATTAGTTTTGTTTTAACATTTTTTATATTTTGTAAAATTAATTATTAGAAAATGAAATTTGATTATTTAAATTTATTCTAATCATAATTTAATGTATTAGGATGACATATATAAAACATATCATATATAAAATTTGATATTATAAATACATATATACACATATTTAATATTTATGTGTGTGTATATATATATCTATATAATATTACATAATATATATTTAAAATTAAAATAAATTATATATATAAGGGAGGGAGTGCGGCGGGGCGGGTCGGGTCAGGGGTCATGACCCGCATCTGACCCGCCCCGTGGACGGGGCGGGGCGGGGCGTGCCCCGTTCTTCATCGGGGCGGATTTTGCCTCGCCCCTAAGAC
The DNA here is from genome assembly GCA_958295605.1 of Ajuga chamaepitys. NCBI lineage: Eukaryota > Viridiplantae > Streptophyta > Magnoliopsida > Lamiales > Lamiaceae > Ajuga > Ajuga chamaepitys. Next base: position 42,770,370 of record OY282508.1, read on the forward strand.
CTTGGATCGGAGCGGATCGGGGCGGGGCGGATCGATTTTGACATGTCTAATGGGGGGGTTTAGTTGTACCCCCAAGCCCGATACAAATATTTATGGTAGGTGCATTTGTTCATGAATGTAATTCTATTCTAGTGGGTAGAGTTTGGGTGTTTTTTTGAAAGCGCCCAGGTTCAAACCTCAGTGATTGCATTTAGTTTTTTAACAATTTGCAAATATTTAAGGTCATGGTTACAGAATGTTTCTTTTATTTTTTGGTAATTTTATATAATAAATTTTTTAGTAATACAAAATATTACCAACGGAGATTGAGTATGTGATTTAAACGAATGAGATGCTAATCATATACATTAATTGCTTAAATATTAATTTGTTGTCTTTATCTTATAAATTGTTGTATTGAAATAATTTCTATTAATTCATATCTTTTGAGTTCAAAGCCAATATTTATTTGTTAGTTTAATAAATCGTAAAGCTTGTTCGGTGAATTATAAATTTTAGATTAACGACAATTTGTTCTTTTTTCTAATTATGGAATTCTTTTTTAATGACCGACTAATAGTTCTTATAATAATAAACTTTTGAAAATATGACTAAAAGTAAAACTTAAACTAATTAATAGTATTTTTTAATTTATATATTTGAGATGTATATATATTTTAATTAGATATTACATAGTATTCTTATGTATAAATTAAAACGATTTATTGCATTCCCCTTTTTTAAATTTTAGATACGCCACTACATACATGAGTGCTAGCTTTGAGCATAGGCGACCCCATGAATAAGATGGATATGAAACCCCATGAGAAATTTTTGCAATTTTTTGTATTTTCTCAGAACAAAATATTTAAATATATTTTCCATATCAACATTAACATCCACATATTCTTATGGATGAATTATCGAAGAGTTCACATATAAATCGTTTCATATTCATATAATTGGAAGAGGAAAGACCATCTTATCAGTCAAGTGGGTCACATTTCCTATCACCAATTGTTTTTTGTGATCAAATGACTAAGGACCTCTCGATTGTCCATGCTTCAAAATTCAAATGATTTCGCCCCTCAAATTCTAATTTCTTTTATAAATATCTCATAAAAAAAAAAAAAAAACCTTTGCCTCCTTTATTATGAAATCCTGGCTCCATCCCTGCAATTAGTGACAACATGTTATCTTTAATAATAGAGTTGTGACATACTCGTTATTTGAAATAACTTTTATTATCTCATAATATCATTTTCCTTGTGGTGTGTTGGACAAACGGTCCAATTTTAGTAATTATAAATATTATTACTTAATTATTAAATATATTTCAATTTTTTTAAGCATAATTTGATAATAATTTATACATTTTGACACATTCTATCCTAAAATAAACAATAAACTTAGAATATATATAATCAAAATCTTAAATATTACCTAAATGAATGCCGTGATTCCAAATTCTGGACAATGAATGAAGCAAATCTTTTATGGATCCCACATGTGAAAATCTCTTAAAAATAATGTCACAACATAAGTATGTAAGCGAGAAAATGTTTTGGAAGGTCTTGTTTGGCGATGCTGGGAAATTGCCTTAACAAACATTTGAGGTGATTTGTCGAGGAATAGAGAGTTATGACGTTTGGATGAAACATCGCTTCCTCAAATAACTCTCATAGCTACCTTAGTCTAAACCCCAATTTGGAAACTATTTTGCCTCTCTTTCACCATATTCATTCAAAAAATAATAATAATACAACCTTGTAAGATGATAAAGAATACTACCTTCATTATTTTAATTCATCTTTTATCTTAGAATCGGAAAATTAAGAAATAAGTCAAATGGATAATTATGTCGTCGATTAATTTTTCTTCATTTCCTCAAATTTCTAAAATTACACCACTCTTTCATGTAAGATTTTTGTGGACCACATGCCATCAAATTACGTTATTAAGATATTTTGGATATCTTAATAGTTTTAATAAATAATATTTCGATCAGTATTGGTCTTAGTGTAGATACAATTTTTTCTATAGACCGTCAATAGATACCAATCTTAATTGCATTATAATTCTCATTATCATTCTAGTCAAGGAATTGATCCCCTCTTCACCTAAATAAAATATTAATAGAGTTACATAATTTCTATCATCTAATTATACTTAATATAAAAACAAAACTGTCCCACAATAGTAACCTAGGGATTTTCCCGTCAAAATTCCTTTGTCATTCCTGGAAAATATTATTTTTGGTATAAATCATTTGGCAGCAGGACATTTCACGCGTTATTTGGTAAAAAACAAAAAAAAAAAAATTTGGTATAAATCGACATATATTTGACTAAAATATATCTAGGCACCATTATCTCAATTCAATAGTAAGTGCCCCGCAATCAGCTTAATTTGTCAACTCTATAAAAGGAGTTCACGCAACCTTCTAAAAAATTCGAACCCATATCTCACAAAATCTGTGATATTTAATAAATTCAAGCCATTTTAAATAATATTTTAATTTTAATTTTTCTTATAAATAAATATATTTTAAGTCGTGCATCGCGCGATGAGAAAATTCTAGTTAATGACATAAAATGCTCTATTATAAGAGAAATGTCAGGAGGGAGAAATAAAAAATTTCCATCAATAATTTTCTTTCATCAAGAAATCAATCAATTGAAAAATTAATTCATCAAGAAATTTATCCATGCCATCCCAATGTTAGTGTCCTAATTTTCTATCTTATTAGATAAAGATTCTACAATACACATGAACCATTAATACACAAGATTTTTTTACTGCCAGATTTTCTTCCTTTTAATCATGACTCTTAATTTTTTTACCCTTACATTTACCCTTAAATTTTTACTACCGTTAAAATTTCTTGTTGCATTCACCGAGTTTTAATTTCTACAATGAGACCATCTTCTTATGAATTTGTTCATACATCCAATAACTGACACATGTCTTTTTTTTTTTTTCTCTTAATTTAAACAAATTACTAACACTCACAAACCATGGTTTACACTAGTCATACATATTTAAAACACACACACACACACACACACATATATTTAATTGTACTTGAATAATGAGTGATCACTAAGATGAATGAACTTGTCGGGAAAGTCGCTTTGAATCACTAGGATTAGAACGACCTTATTAAATCGCAAGTGCACGACTTGTGACAGAGGTAGTATAAAAGATTGTCGAAACACAAGGAGGATTATTCCGTGAGAATCGACTTAAGCACATTCGAGTAAGTTAGGCCAAACGCAAATGAGAGTGGAGACTAAACTAAACAACATAAAAACAAATAAATGTAGGCAATGAGAGAACCAATTGATGGGGAGATATTTCCCGAGGTTTGGTTTCCCAGAAACTAGGAAATAAACCAAGCAAATACAAGCTAATAATGGAACGAACAACGAAGGAAGGGCATGTTACCAAATTAGAAATCCAAGTGGGCAAACAAGAGGGATTATCAAATCAACCGATTACGCAACAACTTGCCCTAATCCTAATTAATAAAGACCGCTAGTGGAAAGCATGTTAATTAATTATGCAATCTAATTAATCCTTAAATTCCCACCATAAGTGAATATTGCCTAAGGAGCGAGACATTAAGACATCCATCGAGATCACATATGTAATTTGGATTCTTCCGTCGTCCCCCATGGGCCCATCGAGGAGAACCAATATACCCTAGGCTAGTTACGCTTATGATATAATGCATACAATCCCACGGTGTCAATTCCACCCATCAATCAATCCCACATCAACACATATTATACTAAAATTCACAAATATAGGGTTGGGCTACTCCCTAACCCCGGAAAACAAAACTACTTACAAATCATCAAAGTATAAACAAAGATCAACTCAATCAAGCAAGAAAGCATAAAAATCAAAAATAAAGAGAAGGGATAAGAGAATGCTCAATGGGTTGAAGAATCCGTGTAGAACTTCGATAATCTTGACGGGTGTCACAAGTCCGTGAATAATCGTAAAGTTCTCCTCAAAATATGACATCCTCCTTGAAAAGGAGGAAGAAAACCCTAACTCTAAGCTAAGAAAATCTGAAAATCTAAGAAAGACAGAGAGAAAATAAAGAAAAGTGTAAGAGAAGTTTTAAAAATGAGAGACTTTTTACAAAAATAAAAGGAGGAATGAGTATTTATAATCCCCAACCCTACACATGTGAAATGGCTTAAAATCTATTGAATATGCCCTTTTAGTAAGGGTAAATATGTAAAAGACTAGAGGGAGTGCTCGATTTAAGTTTAAGTTGAGTCAACGTGATCGAAGTGTAGCTTGGGTCATCTTCTAGGAATTTCTGGAAATTATCTATCCATAATAAGCTCTTGAATTGAACTATAAAGGTGTAGATATACTAGCTTTCCATAGCAACTTGAATCGCCAGAATCCGAATTCAAATGAATATGTTATGGCCAAAATACGAAAATGTGACGCGTAGGAAGAAAAACAGGGGATATGCGGAAATGGGTACTACCACTGGTACCGATTGCGTTACTGGGCGTATTGGGTTCAGACTGAGATCTTTTTGCCCAGCGTTCGATCACTGGGATTCCCCGCCACTGTTTGTGCACGCCGTCTTGGTGCATTATCGTTTTGAGGCCTTTCTACTTGTTTGCTTGACCCGACTTCTTCACGACTTGATGATCTTTGAGTTGGGCCTGACTCGAGCCAATTCGAGCACATTTAGGTCCCGGTTTGCAGTCCGTAGTGAGAAAATGGGTATAAATGACCTTCATAATCTTCTGGATTTTCCTAACCTTCAAACACCACTAAAAAAAAATCCAAAAGTGCATCAAGTTATATTGAAAAGGAATTTCAGCCCTAAAGTGAAATCAAACACAAAATTGTACGTAGACATAGTAAACACTCGTATTTCACAATCTAAGAACGTAGATCATGCAAGAAAAATGAGTATTTTAGACGTTCATCATGCCTACAAACTTTAACTTTGCTCGTCCCTGATCAAATTTAACAATAAAACACATATAAAAAAATATATTGGAAAGCCATTGGAAGTTCACTAGAGTTGATTTTTTCTTTTTAGTTGAGCATTTTTCCACTGTTCGATTCGCCATACTTGCCTTAATCATTTGATTTCAAGAAATTTGACAAACAACTAAGGGAATAAAGAGACATAAGACGTAGGGAAGCCGGTAGTTTTTTTTATTTTATTTTTTTATTTCACTTAGTACCCTAGGTCATGCACTAAAAGTTCTCTCTCGAATCCCAAAACGTGCTTATGTGAATGACTTTGAACGAGTCATTATTTTTCAAAATCCTTGACTCTGGGTGGCTCGGTTCTTTTTTAGGAAGATGTTACTCACTCATCTGGTGTAGGTGATGCGACTCTTTTCTCCCTTGAGCAAATGACTTTTTATTTTAATTTCCAATTACTCATTTTTTCCTCTGGGTAAGGTAAAAAAAGAAATGAATGCTCAAATTTTAGTTTTTGTTCTTTGAGACTTCATCACCCTTTTCGAGTCACATAAGAGTTTCAACGATTACAACAGTCGATATCTACTTAAGTTTCCTTTTATATATTTCATACAACATATTTTTTTTTTTTTAGCTCAACTCAATGATTTGGAGTATACAAATGTCCACTAGAATCTATCAAACAAACAATGAACTACAATGACTTCACCTGGTAACCTTATACACCTTATAGCTCCTTCCCACATCTCCTTCATTTTTTTACCACCCAAGGCCAGTTCATTTTATTTTTCACAACAACTTCCTCAATCGGGTTGTGTGTTTTGGAATCACAATAATGCTTACAAGTGACACTACTTTGGGCTGAGTTATTTTATTTACACTTGCAATCCTATTTACTATGCCAAAATATCCCCTTACTCGTGAATTACATTAATATACCAATTATTGACTTTTAAGCAAGGAATCCCCTAGTTTCTTTTATGCTCAACTTTGTAGAGAATTCATGTTGAAATTTTCAAGATATGGAACACTTCCAATACTTCTTCCTCGCAACTCAATAATTTGATCAATACGACAATTTTTAACCAAGCAACCACTATTCATCAAAGCAATAAAAGACTCAAGAAACACAACATGGTAGAATGTCATAGATCATATTTACGAGCAATTCAATCGATATGAGGAGCATCCTCTTCAAGCACAGAAAAAATAATAATCATTCCTCCCTCCGCACAAACTTGAGCGAAATTCTCTAGCCCAAAGAGGTGGAATACATGCATTTCCCAATCAAGTATAACAATATCAAGTACAAATCATCCAATGCATGCCAAGATCATTATTTCCCAAAGATTCATTAATAAAAAAACTCATAACTACTCAGATTTTCATTCCAACAATTGTTCAAACAAAGATTCAAGAATTGTGTAGATACAAGACTTCATGATTGATTATGCGAATATGAGGAGAGAACATCTATTAATGCAAACAATATCTCTCCTCCCCCACAAACTTAAATACAAGCCTGTCATTTAAGTAAGCATATGAACTCAAGTGCACAGAAAAACAAGTGAGCATATACTCAACACAAAAATCTAACCGTGGGAACCAACTACAAGAAAAATTCAAGGTTAACATGAATCACGCAAGTATAAATTATGCACATGTAAAGAAAATAAATAGAGAAAGATAAAGGAAGTAAACCTCAAGGCTTCGAGAGGACTCCTCCTTAGTACTAGTATGAGTGCAGTCAGTTGATGAAGCTGACTTTGTAGTTGAAATGCAACCAGTGGCTCACTCACTTGAGATGCTATGGGAATTCATGAGTGAATGAAGTGGAACAATGTTCTAGGCTTGGAAATAGAATTCGGGGCCCCAGCTGTGAACCCCGACGCTTGAACTCATACTTTCATTCCAAGTCCCCATATCTTATTTTTGCAATTCCTCAAAGATTACTCACTTTATTTTGGTACCACCATTACTTGGGGACGTTTCTTCAAGATTTGTGTTATTTTGCCTCGTTATGTGTCTCAAGAGTCAAGCACCTATTTATGCAACTCAAGAATCATCAAATCTTAAAAGCAAAAACTAAACTAAGAACGAATAAAGTTAAATGCTAAAAAAGCAACGAAACATTTTAACACTTGGGTTGCCTCCCAAGAAGCGCTTGATTTTAAAGTTGATGACCCAACTTACACAAGTGTTATTTGAGATCCAAGAACAAGTATCTATCATGTCATGCTTTTGTTTGCTCAAGAAAGAGAATTGATCCACCGACATAAACATGGCACGATGGATCACAAATGACATTATGAACATAAGAATTATGCAAGAAGAGATGCTTAATGTCCATAATTGATGCAAGTTTTCAAAACGTGAAGGAAATAACAAATCAAAATTTCCATGCCGATCACTAAATGATGCTTCAACAAATGGATAACTAACTAAAATGCAATCATAATTACGCACTTTGTTGAGGCATTGAGATTGCTCTTCCAAAGATGATTCATTGTCTTGTTTAGAAGAATTGTCACTGTTCTCCAGGGGTGGCTGACGAGAGAGGAGGTTTTCACTCTCCTCTTCTTTCTCTCTTTTCCTCAATTGCACAAGTTCATCTTTATTTTTCTCCAAAACATGTTTGAAGAAATAGGCTTCCAAAACCTTAATGTGTGCCAAAAGTTCATCAAACTTTTGATTGGACTCATCCTTGTCTATCTTCACTTCTTCTTCAATGCTTCGATTGAAGAAATCGGTAAGACTCGGATGACTCAAAGGTTTGATGACTTGAGGAGATTTTTTTTTTTTATTTTTTTATCATCTTCCCATCCAACTCATACTTGTTTGAAATAGAATTGTTGTCCTTGAATTGGGGAGGTTTGGTGGGAGAATAATACATATGCGAAGAAAAAAGATTAAAAGAGTTACAATCCATAGATAAGTGACACTCCTCCCCTACAAAGTTCACATTGCACTACTTCCACACTTTCAAAAGTGGGAGAATTAAAATGAGAACCATTACCAAGCACAAAACATAATGCATTTACTTCGAAGAAAGTGAGAGCATAACTTTTAATCAAGTATCGACAATGATCGAGGTCCATTTTTATTTTATTTTAAAAGAATAAGAAAAACGACCTAATCTAACTCTACTCATGCTTTGATTAATTCGACCGGAAGAAAATCCTCCTCGGCAAAGATGCCATGAACTTATCACAAAAATCATTCTAAATCACTAGGATTAGAATGAATTCTCAAACCGCAGCCGTACGGCTTGTGGCAGCGATAATATAAAATATTGTCGAACCACAAGCAAATCAATTATGATCTAATTAATCCTTAAATCCCCACTCCAAGTGAATATTGCCTAAGGAACGAGGCCTTAGGACATCCATTGAGATTGATATATTCGATTTGGGTTCTCCTATAGTCCCACATAGGCCTGTCGAGGATAACCAAGACCCTAGGTTAGCTACACCCATACAATCCTACAACGTCAATTACATCCAGCAATCACTCCCACGTCAATGCATATTATAATAAAATTCACAAACCTAGGGTTGGGCTACTCCCTAACCCCAGAAAATAAGAAAACTACTCACAAGTCATCAAAATATAAACAAAGATCAACTACATCAAGTAAGAAAGCATAAAAACCGAAAATAAAGAGAAGGGAGAAGAGAATGTTCAATAGGTTAAAAAATCCTTGCAGAACTTCAATAATCTTGATGGGTGTCACGAGACCGTTTATTACCTCCAAGTTCTCCTCCAAATATGGCTTCCTCCTTGAAAAGGAGGAAGAAAACCCTTACTCTAAGCTAGGAAAATCTGAAAATCTATGAAAGCTAGAGAGAAAATAAAGAAAAGTGCAAGAGAAGTTTTATAAATGAGAGGCTTGTTACAAAATTAAAGGGGGGAGAAGTATTTATAGATCTTCAACTCTACACATGTGAAATGACCTAAAATCTAGTGATTATGCCCTTTTAGTAAGTATAAATATGTAAAAGACTAGAGGGGAGTACTCGATTTAAGTTTAAGTTGAGCCAAGGCAATCGAAGTGTAGCTTGGGTCGTCTTCTTGGAAACTCTGGGAATTATCCATCCAGAATCAGCTGGTGATTTGAATTAAAAAGTTGTAGATATACGTGTAGCTATCCGTAGGGCGTGCCGCCTTGTGCACCACTATTTTGAGGCTTTGCTACTCATTTTCTTGACTCGATTTCTTTACGACTTTTATTCAAGACTCGATGGTCTTCGATTTGAGCCTTACCCGGCCCAATTTGGGTGCATTTGGGTCTCAGGCCGGAGTGAAGAAATGTGTGCAAATGACTTTCTTGATCTCTTGGATTTTGCCAGGCTTCAATAAATAATTGAAAAACACCTGAAAATGCATCAAGGTTTATAGAAAGGAATTTCAATGCGGAAGTGCAACAAAACATAAAATTTCACATAAAACATAATAAACACTTGCATTTCATAATTAAATATGCACTTAGATAATGCAAGAAAAATGAGTTGTTAGACGTTCATCAAAGAAAAAACCCTAAATGTGGTGCATACGATGAAGTCGACGACGTCATAATGTACAATTCCATTACACTTGTGGTGATGAAGTATCCAGAAACACATGCGATTAGGATAATCGCATTCATTTTTTGCGGCAATGGTTCTTCTAGCACGACCGTCCCTTTCTTGATTATGAGATCTTCTTCTTCAGGGTTAATTGAGTGGGTGTTCTAATTTCCAGTCTCATTTTATCAAACCTTGCGAGTGGTCTATTTCTCAGGTTGTTCCACTCCATCATCCCGACGAGATCGGGCTCTGAAGGAGCGGCACAGGCATCGAAGCCCTATGGTGTAACGAGCAGTTTTGGGTCATCGGCGGTGTCTCCGCCCATCTCTTCGCCATCTTCCAAGGCTTCCTCAAAATGCCCAGGCGTGTACACCAATGTCACTGTCACATCCAAGGCGGCCGACAACGGCAAATTTGGCGACCTCTACATCTTCTAATGGACCAATCGTTAAAGTTAAACGTTCCTAAGTTTCACTGCTTAATCTTCGGTTATCTGTTCTGACTATTTTTCCATGTGAGAATACATATCTTTAGGTAATTAAGGTTGATGCAAAAGAATAATCACTTAATTATTGATAAAAAATATCCATTCTTTTATTTAAAGACTTGTAGACACTCCCCCATTACAGATTCTCAAATTTACACATTCATAAATTTTCCCTCTCTCTGTTTTGCTCACCACGTGTTTGCTAGATTTTATGAACCATGAAAATGTTTGAATTTGAGCTTATTCTGCTATAAATCTTGAAGATCAAACCGAAAATAATTTATTTTTTAAGGGAATGTAACAAAATTATGGATTTCCGCTGAATTTGCTTTATATTTTCCAGATTATTCCCCCAAACAACAAGTTGCATCAATGGCAGCTCATAATCAATCAATGGCGGCTAGAATTCCATCTTCCAGTTCCATCATCAGCAGGATAGGATCACCTGCTTCTGCTTTCTATGCTGTAAAAGAATTTAATTTTGGGAGTTTTGTCAAAAATATATTGTTATTTAATTATTTATTTTATGTGCAGAAAATAGGAATTATGGATAAGGATTGCAAAAGATAGGGAAGATATGGAAGATTTGGAAGAAGATTACAATCTTATCCAGAGATATGTTACTTGGAGAGAAAGCTGTGAACCCCGCTATTTATTAACGAAAGTCATTTAGTGTAGGGGGCATCGAATACGTGATTATAGTTCAAAGAAACAGATCAGTATCTTAGTATTCGACAGCGTTATTTTTATTAAGTCAAGAGTTGATTTTCAGTGTGTTATAACATAGTCTTCGAGTTGTAATAGTTTGTCAGTCTTAGTGTGTCAAGTAGAAGTATCTTCGGGAGAAGCTACTTCAAGGCGGACTCGGGAGAGTTCGTCCGACCTTCGGTGGTGTGCCGTGTCAGTGTCGAAGAAGTCGACGGGAGTCGCCGGGCGTTGTTGATGATACAATAGGTTAGGTATAGAAGAGTGAGGTCTTCTTGTAAAACATGGCCTATTTGGCAATATTATCAATAACATAAAGTCCGAGGGGTCTGAGGGATTCAGCCCCGCGTTTATATTGTGGTGTGATTTGTTCTGTTTACTGTTTCGTCTGTGAATGTTATAACATTCACTGTAGTTCTCAGAATTTCAATTGGTATCAGAGCGGGTCCGTATTCTCATACGGCTGATCCTGCGAGAACTACATCAGCATGGATTTTCAGAAAAGTGACGGAAAGCCATCTACTTCGGGAAGGAAGTCAGGTAAATCTAACACTGTGAGTTCAAAGAATACTTCTTCATCTAACCCTGCAGGTACAAAAATCGATAGAGTAAGGTGTAGAGTATGCAACGGTTGGGGACATGTTCAAAAGGAATGCGCTACCTTCTTGAAAAGACAGAAGAAGTCATTTGTTGCTACACATAGTGATGAATCTGATGAGGAGGAAGAAATATCTGACGGAGACAAAGATTACTCAAGCAACCTTGCCGCGTTAACCACATCACATGCATGCCTGATAGGTAGCGTTCACATAGAAAACACAAGCTTAACTGATGCATCAGGTATGTTACAACATGATTTACCAAATTTCTGTGAATCTGATGAAGAGACAGGACCAACCATAGAAGAGATGCAACAAATGTACAAAAAGTTGTCAGTCGAGTGCATTCGCGGGAGCAAAGCAATTAAAAAACTCGAAGGACAACTTCGTGACTCGCAAGCGGAGACTGAAAAGATTCGAAAAGCTGAGGTAGTGTTACAACACACACTAGCCGACAAAGAAAAGGGAGTATCTTCCTTACGGGCGGAACTTCAGAAGAGTCAGGATGACCTGAAAAAATGCAGGGAGTGCTTAATGACAAAGAACCAGACCATCGAAAGATTGAACTCAGAGTTAGAACAATCGAAGCAGGTTTTTAAACGTTTAAACTCTGGTAAGGCTTCTCTAACTGAACTCATAAGTCTAGGAAAGAATCATGGGGATGTAACAGGTCTTGGATATGCAGGGGAGTCATCTAATGCTGATCAGTCTGTTTTTGTGCAGTCTGATGAAAATGTTATAACACATGTTGATCACGGAATATTTGCAGAGAAATCTGGAAATAATCTTAGATATCCACGTCCTACTGGACAATATAAAAATTACCAACATACTGCAAGAAGAAAAGGTGGTCGACCAAATAGAATGTTACAACATTCTGAGCAGGGTTTCGAAAATAGTCCCCCATTCATTCCCATTTGTCATTATTGTGGTATACCTGGACATCTTCGCCCTAATTGTTATAAAATGAAAGCTGACTATTTGTATACCTTTTCAGGTTGGAACCACAGAGGTCGTCCTCGAAGCACACGACGAAGAAAGGTGGATGTGAGACCAGCACAACATTCGAAGACACGCCAAGTTTGGGTTCCCAAAAGTCACGGTTGTTTCAATACCATGTTTTCTTTGAATGTTGCTATTATGGGGGCTTGGTACTTTGATAGTGGGTGCTCTAGGCACATGACTGGAAATAGGTCACACTTGATTAACATAGAACCGATAGTCAATGAATTTGTTACTTTTGGTGATGGGGTTAGAAGTAGAGTAATTGGGAAGGGTACACTTAATTTAAGCGGATTCCCTAGATTGCATGATGTTTTTTTAGTTGAAAACTTGAAAACTAATCTCATTAGCATTAGTCATTTATGTGATCAAAGTCTGCATGTTAAATTCACCAAAGACCAGTGCTTAGTTTATGATGATGAGGATAAATGTGTCTTAACCGGTGATAGATCTGCTAATCTTCTTTACATGTTAAAACATGAACATAAGAGCTACAAAGAGGCAGAGTGTATAGCCACCGGGAGCTGTTGCGCGCAACCCGTAAGGATGAATCAAAAGTTGTCAGTCTATGGTGTTGAGGTAAGTGTTCCCAATATATTCTGTGATAATACTAGTGCTAATGCCTTTACCAAAAGTCTGGTCCTACACTCTCGAATAAAGCACATGGATATTAGACACCGTCATTTTCGGGAACTAATAGAAGAAGGAACCACTATCATGAATCATAGTCCAACTGGAGATCAATTAGCGGATATTTATTTTAAGGCCCTAGATTTCAGAGATTTGTCACACTCAAAAAGTCAATAGGTCTTTACTTTAAAAAAAAAAACAAAAAAAAAAAGAGAGGAAAAAAAAAAAAATCTATGTTATAACATGCATCTAGGATTTGCACTAGACATTTTTTATACATCCTCGTGTCATACGCCACATATGAAGGAGCAAGTTTAAAGAGTTGTTTGGCTTAAAACTTAACATTTCTTTTCAACTAACTGGCACACTCATTCCCCTCTTGTCGGAAAGGGTTACGGTCATGAAATGATGTTGAGAGCAGCTATCGATCACAAAGATTGAAAAGAGCTACTAACACAGAAAGTGATTGATCTGTGAAAGCCGCCGACCACAAAAATAAAATGTTTGATTTCTTAATGCTTGCTGTCTTAATTGTTGATCAAGGGGTTATAAGAAGAAACCAAGAGCTCGTCGCACCGGGTTTTCCTAGTGCGGTTTTGGCTCGTGGGGTTTGCGAGCTACTCCACGAGAGGGTAAAAGAAGTCGGAGGAATAAGGCACCTTTATTTTAATATTTATTAGCCCGTCTTCTCAAATTGTGCCAGTAATGTCTTGATGTAAAATTTTGTCTAGTTCTTTGCCAAATGCTCTGCTTGCCACAGATTGTGGGGCACTAATTACACGAGTCAATTTATATTATTGCATTAGGCATCTTTTGCATGACTTGATAGGTGTGTGCAAATTCTCATTTTTAGATCCACGGTGCCTATGTTTAATCCGTAAAATTAGATCGTGGACATGTGTTTAATTTTTATTTTTTTGGTTTCATTATTCTAATCCCTAGATCAGGTGGAAAATATCTTGTGGGCTAAAGTAAAGAGTGGTTTGGACTTAAACCCATATCCCCTTCAAAAATCGAGGACCATTGCACTGGGTCATATCTCACTACATTATCTCATAATCTCTCTATAAACCCTAGTCGTCAGAATCATCCACTTATCTCGCACCATGGCTAACGATGAATCCACATCGAGGAAGTGCAAGCCTACAGTATCTCCCGTGATCGGCACAAAGCTCTGTCTCTGTCATTTAAAAATGTCATCCTGGTCACATAATGTTGTTCCAATACATGTTTCCATGTCTTTGTTTTATGTTTACTTCCGAGATATCATTCTGAAAATGTTATAACATTCACTTCCGAGATATCATTCAGAGGTTCTTCCTTTTATCCTTCAGGGTGTTTGTTAGTTTTTTTGTTTCGAGTTTCTATGCTTCTGTGCAGGGGGAGATTTGTGTCTGCAGTACTTGATTGATTTGGGATGATTATTCTGCATAGATATATTGTTTGTTGGCTTTTGTGTTTGAGTTGTGCAGTTGAGGGGGAGATTATACAGCTAAGGGGGAGTGGCTTTTGAAAAGGGAAGTGTCCTGATTTTATTTCTGCACTATTTCTGATTATGTTGGTTTTTGACAAAAATGCCCAAAAAGGGGGAGATTGTAAAAGAATTTAATTTTGGGAGTTTTGTCAAAAATATATTGTTATTTAATTATTTATTTTATGTGCAGAAAATAGGAATTATGGATAAGGATTGCAAAAGATAGGGAAGATATGGAAGATTTGGAAGAAGATTACAATCTTATCCAGAGATATGTTATTTGGAGAGAAAGCTGTGAACCCCGCTATTTATTAACGAAAGTCATTCAGTGTAGGGGGCATCGAATACGTGATTATAGTTCAAAGAAACAGATCAGTATCTTAGTATTCGACAGCGTTATTTTTATTAAGTCAAGAGTTGATTTTCAGTGTGTTATAACATAGTCTTCGAGTTGTAATAGTTTGTCAGTCTTAGTGTGTCAAGTAGAAGTATCTTCGGGAGAAGCTACTTCAAGGCGGACTCGGGAGAGTTCGTCCGACCTTCGGTGGTGTGCCGTGTCAGTGTCGAAGAAGTCGACGGGAGTCGCCGGGCGTTGTTGATGATACAATAGGTTAGGTATAGAAGAGTGAGGTCTTCTTGTAAAACATAGCCTATTTGGCAATATTATCAATAACATAAAGTCCGGAGGGTCTGAGGGATTCAGCCCCGCGTTTATATTGTGGTGTGATTTGTTCTGTTTACTGTTTCGTCTGTGAATGTTATAACATTCACAGTAGTTCTCAGAATTTCATATGCAACTGAACTCTACATAAGCTTATCCCACTTTGGTCAATCTGGCACTGCCTTCTTAGGCAAATCATTGGCTAGAAACGAGCCGGGTTTTAACCGAAATTCGTTTATCAATCATTTCAAAAGTGAGCACCTACTGATAGACATCAGAATCTCAGGGGCAAGTTTTAATGAGCTGATTTCATTTTTAACTTGTCATACCTTCGTCTTTTTAGTTAAAGTTTTAGGTTCTGTTCAGGGGAAATTTCAGTTTGCTTTACTTTTGGGTATGAGTATGTAGACGTGATCTTGAAGTTATTCTGTTAATTACATGTTTAATTTGTAATTCTTTTTTGTTTCTCCTCAATTTTCGGAGATTAGATTTTTTTTGCCTATTCTAGCCGTTCTGATAGGATTAGGTTGTTATGCTGAATAGGTGTTAAATAAATTAGTTATCTTGGTTCATGAAATGAATTATTGGATCGTTAGGAAATTGTTATGCTAATATCTGTTGCATTTGCTTTAAGTGGATAATTTGTCTTGGTTCTTTTGATTTTATGTGCTTTTTCTATTTTCTCACTTTTGATTTTGGCTCGTGACAGTGCCATGCCAGTGCACAAAAGCTACGGGACAAGAATTCTGGTTTAAGAGAAAACTTGATGAATTATCCTGGTTGGGAACTGAAGCTATGTCATGAAAATTATTGTTAGTTTGTGGCTTTCTGACCCTAATGTTGTCATTTTCATTTGAGCTTTAAAGAACTACGGTTGTCCGTATTCCCCTCTATTTTAATATGTTGTATGGACAAGTGACACTCTGTTTCGTTGCAACCGAAAGACAAAGTCCAAGACTTTTTGGAAATTTGAAAATTGAGAGTTGACAAACAGGAGTATGACCTAAAAGAAGTAATATCATTGCTCAAGGAGATAGCAAGAACAAAGTTTGCTGAAACAACAGAAGCTCATCTTTGCCTCAATATTAAAACCAAGTATAATTGATCAACAACTTAGGGCAACTGTTAGCTTTCTCACTATTAATTAGTCAACTAAAAAGTTTGTTCCGCACTCTTACCATGTAATCATGGCTACTGGAATTTCTTTTTGTAGGTAAACGTGCCTAAGGGAACTTGTCAGACTGTTAAAGTTGTTGGTCTTACACAAGGTATGTTCGTCCTAATGCGATGCATTTATAGCCTCAAATCTTAAAACATATGTGTCTGATGTTTCAGTTCTGTGCTGGTATAAGTTTTTTGTTCATTAAAAAGTATGGGAAATAAAGCAGTGATGAAACCCTCAAAATAGTTATTGTTTGCAATTGTGCCTTGTCTTTGCAAGTCCACTTGTTTACATGTTGCAGCAAAAGGGTTATCTTAACTAATTTATGTGAAAATAAGTTACCCTCAATCTGAGTTTATTCTATACATTATCTTTATGCTTGCAATAGAAGGATCTATTGAAAGAAGGACAGAAGCCTATTTCGATGAATTAAATACGTTAAAATTTAAAGTCACTTTGATGAGATTATTGTAAATATGTGAGGTTATCGACTTAATAAAAGCTGCAATGGGTGAAAATAGAGTTTCGCTTTATTTTTTGCTTATTGAAGTTAAATATTGTACGTGCCCCCTCCCACTCAGCCAACTTTTTATTGTGCTTCATGCCTAGTTAGCTACTACAAAAGCCATCATGAGGTCATGAATCTTCTAGTTTAACTGCAATGTTTCTAGGCTTAGTCCATCGCAGGATCATCTTGATCAATGGCATTACCATCATGTTAGCCCCACTTTCTTCATGTTGTTGCGTTGTGTAGGTGAGAAGTTTGATGAGGCAAAAAATGCGGGAGCCGGTCTAGTTGGTGGAGAGGACTTTATAGAACAGATTACAGGACGTTGGTTCCAAGTGGTAGAGGTTTACAGGGGGAAATAAACCTCTAACTTCGATGTTATCTTTTTTGAAATACTTTGAGTAAAAATATGATGCTTACTGTAAGAAATTGATTTTTACAACAAAGATGATGCAGTAAGCAACCTTTAAGTCAGTATGCTTGAAGCGGACTATGCTTAGGCTGGTTACAGTAGCAATACTCAGGTTGAGTTTTATTCAGCAGAATATGCAAATCCGTTTTCCAGAAAGATATGCAGTAAGCATGTAGTATGCAAACAACAGTTATAAAAGAATAAGAAAATAGATACAAATTTATAGTGGTTCGAAGGTAGGGGTGGAGATGTAAACGAATCGAACCGAATATTAAGAAATTCGATTCGAATTCGCAAATATAAACTCGCATTCGAATTCGAATCGAATATTAATAGAATTTAAATAGGTGATTCAAATCCGATACGTGAGATCATTCGAACTATTCGATTCGGTTCGAGATTCGAAAAGTTCTTTTTTATTTTTATAATTTTTATTTTTAAATTATTCAAATATTAATTTTTTTTTTTATTTTTTTTCAATTACAAATTTTAATAAATATATATTATATATAAATTTATTAAATATATAGCTATATAAATATATTATATACATGTATTTAGTATTATATGTATTATTTAATTTTTAAAATATTTTATAAATAAACGACTCGAATATTCGAACTGTTCGAATCGAATACAACTATATTCGAATTCGGATTCGAATTCGAATTCGAATTCGATTTTTTCGAATCCGAATCATCTTAATCGAATAAAAATTATTTGATTTGTTTACAATCCTAGGTAGGGGTAATCTTTGTACGTCCACTCTTCCCTCACACAAAAAAAAAAAAATCACTAAGTTGTTCACACAATACAAACCTTAGCTACGTTTGAGTCTAAGTCCAATTTAGCACCTTAGAGTGGCTTTTACCTATCCTCAGAAGGCTACTCCTCTACTATATCCACATCTCTCAGAACACCTAGTATACTTTGAACCCCGATTTTAAAAATTGGAGTTGGTTAATGAACAATTTTCTTCAACTTCTGGTAGCTGGCTCTAAACTTTGATATAAGTTGAGATGTGGACAAACTTCTTTGATGAGAAGGATTAAGACCGAGACAAAGTTTTACAGCTAGCTTGCTTGACTTGAGAAGTTTTTGCAGCTTAAATCTCCACTTGTAGAATGCTTTCTATCTTGCTCTTGTTTACAAAACACAACCACTTTAAAATATCAGAGGATGAGTGTTTTGAACGCTTTGAATTTGAAAGCTTGAGTAAGTAGATGCGTAGTAGAATTTCAATAGTTTCAGTAATATTTGCACGTCCTCCATCTGCTTCTATTTATAGCTGTTGGGTTCCTTCTAGTTGAAGAGTGAGAAGAATCTCGTTGACATTTAATGCTCTCGTATGACTTTCTAGCATTGTTGTCCTTTTGTAGAAAGTGGTTCAGAGTAGGTGTGGCTTGATGTCAGCGTTACAGTATTGCTTTTGTTGTTGTTAGACTACGTGTTCCTACGCTATTGAATAGCCAGTACAAGATTCACATCTTGTCTCCACTGCCTATATATTATAATATTTGAATCTCGGACTTTGACTTGACTATGTCACTATTGACATGGTTGATGCCTGCTTGCTGGTTGGATCTTTCTTACAACAAACATTGTTGTATGCCACAAAAGAATAAGCTACCTTGTTGCATGCTTATTGCAGTCTCTAATCCTTGGTACATGTATCTTTGATGATTTTGATGTATGTTTTCCGTGAATTATGCCTAAGTAGAACCAATCCTGTCTATTACAAAGATTATAGAGTTTGTGGGAGCACTAGTTCCTATTTTATATTGTGGTTTTGTCATAAGAAAAAACTATACATAAATTTTCTAATAGAGAAGGATTAATAATTCTTGATAAATTAATTGAAACTCCGAAATGATGCCTAAGGTAGTAGATGCGTATCATATTGCTATTATTTTTACTTGGATTTAAATCTATCACTTTGGTAATTAGTATTACAAGAAAATGATTTTAATAAGTAGAACCTGTGAAGGAAATCGTTATAACTGTATATATATTTTCCTAGATTTATTGGTAAGAATATTTTGTGATAAGACAATTTATCATGGTAGTAGCTCAACTAGAATGGTAAAATTTATAATATTCAGCTTCTCTCTCCCCCCCCCCCTCCGATGCTGTCGAGAAGAAATCTACCGTCCCTAATAACTATCATCATTATTTGATTGTTGTTATTGATCATGTTTGTGGTCTTCTGCCCTTCTCCTCTTTCTAGCTTTCGTGTAGTTTTCTCTTCCTATTTGGGCTCCAACATTGTGCTTAGGCCGATTTGAGTCAAGCTTTAGTGTTTGTGTATTATTCATTTGTTTTTAATCGAACTCAAGTTAAGATTGTTTTTCATGAAGTGTTTGATCATATTAGTGAACATTTGTGCTCGTGAATAACTAATTATTTGATTCGCGAATATTGAATAAACACATATTTTCCTAAATCTATATACAAATAAATTAATTTAACTATATCCACATTATAATTAGAAGTATGTAAGAATATATGGTATGGATATTGATGATATTATTTCGGACAAGCTTCTCCGTGAGCTCTTATGAAAAGGTCAATTATGGTCAAGCTTTGTTCTTTTATAAACAACCTCAAAAGTTTGTTCATTTATTCAAATAAACAAGCTCGTTGATGAGTTGTTAAATGAAAGTTATGTTCGTTTACAACCTCAATTGTGTTATTTATCTATTTATATTTTGGTCAACTTAGATGATACACCCTTACTCTACACATAATTAGACACACAATCTTGTAGCTTTGTCTTGCTGTTTGAGCTCTAGCTTTGTGAGATTTATCCATAAGAGTTTGCATCGGTGTTGAATCTGTCTTATTTGTATCTGCTAATTTTTATTTCGCTTTATCGTGTAGCCCATGTCGTATTTCTTCTTTTCATGAATTATATCATGTTGAGATTCTAAAGATCAGATTCTCTACATATGAGCTTAGAGTTTGTTATGGACTTGAAGCATGCGAGTTACGTGACTTTGCTGCATGAGAATGTGCATATGCAGAGGTAGTTGCAGAGTTGCTGAGTAACATTATTCCTTTACTATTTTTATACATTTATAATGTAGTTATTACACTTGTCAACATTTGATAGGCTAGAGGTACTCTTGAACTTCTATTTATAGCAGCTTGTATCATCTTCTAAATCAATGAATGCAATACATTACACTACATTAAATACATTCCAATGGTTAGAATATATCTTCTTTACATGGTACCATAGACCATGGTTAAAGTAGGCAGTGAAATGGTGGTGATCAATAATGTGGTTGAGAATGAGGGATCATTGTCAGTTCTGGCAATTCAACCCAACTCAAAGGAGTCAGATCCGTAATTATTCCATCATGCAGATCATCGTAGCATGATTCTGGTGACTACTCCATCCAATGGAACCAACTTTCTGAAAAGGAGCAGAGCAGTGACGTTGAAGCTTAAGGCGAAATCCAAACTGGTTCATTACTAGAAACATTTATGTTCTAAAGGAAGGAATACCAGAGTATGAGTAGTATGAAAAGGTGGATTCAATGGTCACATTCTGGATTCTCAACTCACTTACAAAGGAAATTGCAAATGCCTTCATCTACATTGAAAGTGCCAAAGGTCTATGGTGTGAAATTATCGAAAGGTATGGTGAATCCAATGGTCCTCTTCTCTATCAATTACAGAAGGAATTCACAAATTTCTCTCAAGGAAATGCTTCTTTTGTGACTTATTCTACAAACTTGAAACGTTTACGGGAAGAGTATGCAAGTTTGATGTCAATACATGTTTGCACTTGTGGAGCTACCAAGGCTATGAGCGATTATGAAGAAAATGTTAAGTTGATGCAATTTCTTATGGGGTTACATGAGAATTTCAATAATGCTGAGGATCAGATATTGATGATGGAGCCTCCACCAAGTCTTAGAAAACATATTCCATGATTTAAAAAATGGAGAAACAGAGAAATAGTCATATTGATGTTGTTGATCCACTTGAAACTCCTATTATGATGGACAATAACAGTCCAGGTAGAAGACAAATTTCATTTAGAAAGAAGAATTTTGCAAATAATTCACTTGGTAGAGGAAGAGGAATGACTCAGAGGTTGGCTAAGGAAGATAGATATAAATTGCTCGCACTCATTGTGAAGGAAATCATCATGAAATATCTTAATGTTTGAAGTTGCTTGGTTAGCCTGATTGGTACAAGCAACTCAGGGAACAACAAAAGAATTCAGGATCTGCAAATATGGTGGAAGGGAATACTACTGTTCCGCAAATAGATGAATCAAATCAACATAACAACAAGCAGAACACCACTGATTTTGCCATTCTGATCCACTAGGAAGTTGCAAAGTACATGGAAGGAAAATTAGCTGCAGGTCAGAGCACTAAGGCTTTGACTTTTTCACATTATGCAGATTTTGCAAGTATGAATTACAATGAGTTTGCTCTTAATATTCCTGGAAGTCTGAGTGATGATATTTGGATCACTGATACTGGAACGAGTAGGCACATTTGTAGTGATCCAAAAGAGATCATGAATCATTTTGACCTTCAGAATCAGGTTAAAGTGTTCTTTCCGAATGGCACTGATACATGTTGTGTATACATGTATTTTAGGTCGTTTTAGATAAATATTTTATGACATTCACATGTATAAATGGTCGAAATATGTAATATTCTTTATTTTTTAGCATTTTAACGTTTTTGTGAGTATTTTAGAGTAAAATAGGTAAATGTATACCAAAAAGGGCATGTGGATGAAGTCGGGAGTAGAAACGAGTGAAAACAGACGAAAAGGGCCAAAAACCGGTCTGGAAGACAAAAATAGGTCCTGGACAGGGGTTGAACCGGAACAAGTGGAGTTCATTATTGAAATTTATGCCCTAGGATACAACTTAATCCATCTGAGTTTACCTTATCTTTTTGATTACTTTGTTTTCCAAGCAATTCTTTCTTAGTTCATTATATGCAATTAGTTTAGATAATACAAAATTCATCCTTTTTTTCGGAAGTCTAGATAGAGTAAAGGTATTAAAATTAGAGTACTAAGCTTATGTAATTAACAGTCTTTGTGGAACGACCTTGTTTGCCACTATCTGCTTTAGATTCGTATACTTGCAGTAACACTAGGTTAGAGATAGTGCATCAGGAACCACAAGAACAGTACCACAGGTGGGAGAGATGATTGATCAATGAACATATTACAATGAAGAATGCCTTATTCATTCTCGCTCTCAAATATAATTCGATGTCGATTACTCAATTGATGAAGACATATTCTATTACATCTCAGTTTACTAAACATGAATGTTCTCTTCAGGACCTTAAGACTGGGAAGATACTTTTTGTGGGAAGGGAACATGGAGGCTTATACATACTTTCATCCAAACCAATACCAACCGCCTTTCATTCTATGTCTGTTGTACCTTTGTCTATTTAGCATGATAGACTAGGTCATACCTCCTTAGGATGTATGGAACACATAAAATGTATTAAATTATCTTGTAATGTTGATTCAATGAAGGACTGTTCTATTTATTTTGAAGCTAAACAAAGTAGATTGCCTTTTTCTCTAAGCAATTATGTCTCTAATGCCTTATTTGGATTGCTTCATATTGATATTTGGGGCCCATACTCTAAGCCATCTTACACTAACACTCCATTTATGCTTACTTTGGGTTGATGATTTCAGTGGATGCACTTGGATTTATCTTCTGAAATATAAAATTGAAATTCCAAAAATCTTGGATAGATTTTTTAGAACTGTCCATACTCAGTTCCAGGAACAAGTTAAATCCATCAGAACTCAGAATAGGACTGAGTTCATAGGTCATCAAACAATATCTATCTTACACAACCATGCATTATTCATAAAAAATCATGTCCTTGCCCCCCTCAACATAATGGACTTTTAGAGAGAAAACATAGACATATTCTTGATATAGCTAGAGCACTTATGGTACTAGCTCATTTTTGGCCTTACTCACTATTGAAAGTAGTTCACATTATCAATGCTTTACCCAGTGCTCTTCTTAAATGGAAAACTCCTTATGAATTGCTGCATAGGAAGAAACCAGATTAGAACTCATCGAAAGTGTTTGGGTGCTTGTGCTTTGTCACCATGGTTATTCCACACAAGCACAAATTTTCCCCTAGAGCTCATAGATGTAATTTTTGGGGTATGTCTCATGGGTTAAGGGATACAGATTGCATGACATTGACAATCACCCTTTGGTTATCTCTAGAGATGTTTTGTTCTGAGAGCACAAGTTCCCTTTTCATTTTATGTCTTCATCCACTCCAAAAACACCATTACCTGCTCCTCTCATGTATGATACAGACATCATGGATACTGTTCCTAGCACCCCAGAGTCCTCTCCACACCAACCATCCTCTAGCACTTCAGATCTTGTAGTTTCTGATACACCAATTGTTCAAGCATTAGAGTTTTCCAGACCTACTCGCATCAGGAAATAACTTGCCTAGATGGCAAACTATGTTAAAGGCTCCAGTGTTTCACACTCCACAGGGAAAATTGACCCACAAGGTCATCAGTCAGGTACAACTTACAACATTTGTGCTTTTCCATATGATAAACTTGACTTTATATCCCCTGCCTACTGTGCTTTCCTTGCAAAGTTTGATGAGGCACTTCCAGAACCTATTTCTTATTTCCTAGCAGCTAAATATGTCGAATGGCAAGATGCTACGTATGCAGAACCATTGGCTTTAGAGCAGAATCATACTTGGGATATTGTCCCTTTGCCTCAAAGGAAGAAACCTATACGCTCTAAGTGGCTCTATAAGATCAAGAGAAAGGTTGATGGCAGTGTTTAGAGATATAAAGCAAGGTTGGTAGCTAAGGGGTTTAATAAGATATATGGGGTTGATTATTTTGACAGCTTTTCTCCAGAGCTAAAGTTGTCGCAGTGAGGTTTATCATTGCTTTAGCAACACAAAAGAATTGGTCTTTGCATACATTGATATCAATAGGTTGCATGGGTTTCTTCATCAAGAGGTCTTCATGAAACCACCAAAGGGTCATACTAAAGCACCCCCAGGCCATGTTTGTTTGCTCAAGAAAAGTTTGTATGGTCTAAAATAGGCCAGTAGGGAGTGGAGTCTTGATTTTATTGAAAAACTTCTTGACTATGGCATGACACAATCTGTGAGTGGTAACTGTCGGTTGTAAAGTGCTCTACGTTGTTCTTACTAGCTTATGTTGATGATCTACTCATTACTAGGGATAGTGAATATGCCATACATTGCTCTCAAGCAGTATTTGGATTAGTTGTTCACTATAAAGGATCTTGGGCCTGCTAATTCTTTCTTAGTGTTGAGATACTACGTCGTCCTAAGAGCACTCAATTATACCAATGCAAGTATATTCTTGAGTTTCTCACTGCAATAGAGCTTTCTGGCTGTAAACCTGCCACCTAACCATTCCCACCAGGCTCTCACAAGGGGGATCCACTTCCAGATTCCGAACAATACAAACGATTGGTTGGTAAATTGTTATATTTGAATCTTACCCGTCCTGATCTTTGTTTTGTTGTGCAGCAATTAAGCCAGAATATGCATGCTTCTACTTCTGTTCATTGGGAGGATGGCCTGCATTGTTCAATACCTCAAAGGTACCCCCTCGTTTGGTCTATTTTATCCCACATGATCCAATGCCCGCTTTCGTGCCTATAGTGATGCCAATTAGGCTACTTGTTGTGATACACGTTTGTCCTTGACTAGATATGCCATTTTCTTTGTCTCTACTTTGATTTATTGGAAGACTAAGAAGTAGCGTACGGTTTCCAAATCCTCTACTGAAGCAGAATATCACTCTTTTAGCTCTAGTGTTTGTGAACTACAATGGTTGTCATACATATCTACTAATCTCCATCTGCATATCCCTTTGCCTATTCCTCTTCATTGTGATAATTGCTCTGCCATCCACATTACTGAAAATCCTATCTTTCATGAATGCACGAAGCATTTGGACATTGATTGCCACCTCGTTCGCAACCAATATAAGGCTGGGGTTATCCAACCTCGTTATCTCGCTACTTTGTATCAACTTACATATGTCTTGACTAAGGCTCTTTATGGTGCTGCTTTGGCTATCGTTTTTTCCTGCTCAAGTTCGGAATGTGTGCTAGCTCCACCATTCTGACTTGGGGGGGGGAGGGGGGTGTTGAGCTTAGAAAGATCGGATCCTCTACATATGAGCTTATGGAGTTTGTTATGGACTTGAAGCATGAAAGTTACATGACTCT